>CM055265.1:79271628-79871628 GCA_029237695.1 Conchocele bisecta | reverse complement strand
TTGATTGATTGTTGGTGTTGCAGTTTCATTAACCCTTAAATGTACATGCCCACTCAGTAGGTACAAAATGTTCTTTACATCAGAGACATCATCTGAGACATTTCCTGGCAAAATAAACATTCATGCGCCATTATCCCACGTACTGATTGGCATTATTATACATTTTAGATCAGACGTAAATTTACACACTGATATCAGGGGCGAATAACCGTGTTTGCTTAAAATGTTAACGGACATTACTATTTAATCTCTGTATTTATTTTATGATGTGCAATGGTCATGCTTTAAAATCTGTCGAAAATATTATTATTTTTCAGGTGACGCATTTCTTTAGTATAAATAATAATTAAAAAATATCATGCCTCATTTGCATATTAAAATAGCCTGATACCACCGCGCGTCACTATCAGTTATACACTTATTTAATTCCTATAAATGACATTTTGGGCTTACTGAGTGGGCATGTACCTTTAAAGCACTGGAAACGACTGAAACGACAATTGTTCTGCTGTTTTAAATATTTTTATATTTTCTCCTCAAAAACATACTGAGACGATTCTACTGCGCTGCCAAAACAGGTTTTTAAAGAGATTAAAATATACAAAATGAGCAGACGGCAATTTTATTTTTCAGCGTTTTAATGGTTAAGGGGTAAACTATTGATATGGCACAACTTGAAGTACAGTATGCACTGCTACAGTATGTACCAAAACATTCAACAACATTACAGATTATGCATAGCAATATCAGAAAGATACGGTAACACATATACAAGATATCATCAAATCAAGTATACAGATTCCAGATATCTATGATCATTATAGATATATTGAAAACTGATTGAAGAGCAATAGTCACAATAATTCTGCCACAGAAGCGGTGTCGCGGCTGAAAATGCCTTATCGGTACATCGGCAAGTTTACTTCTGTTTTGTGAATGAAATAATAGTTGGCCCCGGATCGAGTATATTAAAACATACAAATGACGTCATTGGGGAAACCGCTGACAAAATGTTCAATGTATGGAAGCCCAAACTTGTTAGATTTTTTGTTGTCGTATTTCAGTACTTGCATTAATATGGGTATTAATATACGCTGGATGTGTTATACTGTCATTAATTTGTTCCCTGACTGTAAGTTATCACCTTAAATACTGACTTATTGACCCCCTTCCCTGAACGTAGAATTGACACTCATGTTGGCGTGTATTGGCCACCATAGACAAATGTCAATCAGGCCGAATTCGGGAATGTCACTAAAATCCGCTGTAAATCCATCGATAGAGAGAGAGAATGAGGATTAAACATCAGTTAGACCTACACGTGCGAGTTTTGTTTCGCACAGGTGTCGAATGAGTTTAAAAATAGGCTGTCGGAAGGTCAAACTTGATGTAGTTTGTGTGTTAAACGCGTCGCTTGTTTCGGAGAGTATTCGGAGGGAGTTAATTATGTTACTAAATTTAGCGATGACCGCAAATGGGGGCAAATCACGCGCAACAAAATAATCTGATGTATTTTTGTACGTAGAACATCCGTTGTTGATATTGTGCAGTGCAAGTAGTTTTTCATAATATTATTTTCAATGACAGTTAAACGTTGAGTAACACAATGCATTTTGTTGTTATGGTTACTCCAAGATATCACTACCTACCACCGCATCGAGGTGGGTCTGGTGCGTGGCTAACTTTCGGAGGCGATCCCTATACATAGGTGTATGCCCTATGTAATATCAAAGTACTGAAAGTACTGACTGGCGGGAGACAAGTAGCCACTTGTGAATTTGCATACTCAGAAATTCCTTGTTAGAAATATATTCGATGTTGATTATTGGATGTACAATCTGCAAATTTGGAGAACTTGATCAGTTACTGGTGTTTGTAAAATACAGCCTGCTCTAAACACAAATAGGTTGATGAAGCAAAGGTGCTTTATGTCCGACTAATAAACCGTTTTACGAGGTATATTGCAGACGTATTTATTGGGGTAGAACCCAGAATTTAAGTGGTGATATACGCCTTTATACGGATATGGTGAGAGGTGCCCTCTGCCAAAAAGTTTGTGCTTCAAAAAATATTTTTGGCAGCATAGGTTTTTCGTAATGTGAAGAAAAAAAAACGGGGACATTTTCATATTTTTAGTATGTTTATTTGGCCAAAATCAATCGGCACTTTGCAGAATAGGGATACAAACCGAGTAATCCAAATTGCATACCCAACAGGAACTCTGGAGGTGTGACATAATATTATGTGAAATCTTTTCAAAATTATGACTGGGCGTAGGCCTACATACGTGTATGCTGCATGAACGGCAAAATGTTTTCATGAATTTTGTTTCGCTCATCCAGAGGGTAATTTTTCGATAATCGCCCGTAAACCACAATATGAAAAAGAAATGGCCTTCGACGTCGCATTGCGACTGCGTGGTAGACGATACGGGGGGCGTCTCAATAACAGCAATTTGTTCTCTTCAAAAGTAAAGATTGGGCATGCCAACTATTTACACATAATGTTGAGCATTGCCGTTGCTATTAATAACTTGCTTTCAGTTCACTCGCTGACTTTAAATGTCACCTGACTGTTGTTAATTGCGAACGCAAATTGAGCCTATTGAGACGTCCCCCGATGAACATGCGACTGCGTGGTACACGATACGGGGGGGCGTCTCAATAACAGCAATTTGTTCTCTTCAAAAGTAAAGTTGGGCATGCCAACTATTTTACACATAATGTTGAGCATTGCCGTTGCTATTAATAACTTGCTTTCAGTTCACTCGCTGAAAAATTTAAATATCACCTGACTGTTGTTAATTGCGAACGCAAATTGAGCCTATTGAGACGTCCCCCGATGAACATGCGACTGCGTGGTACACGATACGGGGGCGTCTCAATAACAGCAATTTGTTCTCTTCAAAAGTAAAGTTGGGCATGCCAACTATTTTACACATAATGTTGAGCATTGCCGTTGCTATTAATAACTTGCTTTCAGTTCACTCGCTGACTTTAAATGTCACCTGACTGTTGTTAATTGCGAACGCAAATTGAGCCTATTGAGACGTCCCCCGATGAACAGAGAGCCATTTCCGAAAGTAGACCCGTGCAAACGGCCAGAATCACGATCCCAATAGCGTGGAGACAGTATGTCTCCCGCCAAAAATTGGGTTTGCATTAAAGGTCACATTACAAACTATCATTTCAAAATGCTCTAAAAACAACAACGGCGACCATAATAACCCATTTCCGGTTCGTTTGTATTGAGATTTCTCATATCGCACCTTGTCTGCACATATATACAAGAAACAGACAACCAAATGATTTCCCATAGACCCACATTCACACAAACATGACAATAGCAAACTACCTTCGACAAAATCAATGTTGTTACTTCCATTCCTGGAGTCAGTGACCTAAGCCGGTTCTCTAGATACATGCCAAACACGGGGTCATGCGGGTTGATTTCCATGAGTTATTTCCCCTTTTTTGACGGAACCGTCTACTTTCACTTTCGAAATCTCTATCTCACCCCTACATCAAGTCGCACACAGAAAAAAATTAACTGCATGTGTAGAGCATGCTAATAATATAATAAACTGTTTGGCACAGACATACCTTTCCTGCAGCATCTATTTTATTTATCTCTGTCATAATAATAACAATCAATGCCGTTGTCCTGAGCTGCTAAGCTGTACCAGGACTGGTTTACCGTCTATATTATTCATAAGTTGACTGTGTCCTATAGAGCCATGCAATGAATTGACCATCGCTTATCTCTCCTGTTACTGCAACCTACTGGCGCGAGGTCGCGCTGTAAAAAATAACCGCTATGACGTAGCAGCAGTAGTACAGTGGTGGATGAAGGTTTATTATATACTATCGTTTGGATTTACGAACAGCATGTATTTGTTGCATAATTTATTCGTTTTTGTCGTTTAATATATATACGTTAATCGTTATTTTTTTCCTTCGCCTAGCTATACTTAGACTATTTATACGTTGGTTGCAATCGTCGGCGACTACTATCTGTACGGAAGTCGGTTGTAATTCACGGTCAAACAGACAGCAGAGCCAGAATCAGAAAAAAATGTGAAATTAAATGTTATCTTTTTTTTTTTTTATAAAATCCGACATTTCGCAAATTGATTCTGCATGCTTTGCAGAATGTTACTTCAGCATACTTGTGCTTTGACAATTTCGAGTTGAAATAATCAGTGACTAGCGTGTGTAGCTATGTTCAAACGGATGCCGCCAGAGGTCATTAATAGTTCGGCATAGCAAACAACTTATCCGATGATTTGACCGCAGGCAAATAGGGAAGTGGATCTTGGGACAGGTGTATTCTGAATCAATGAAGCCACACCTATTATATGCTGATTGGTTGAATCCATTTTGTTTATCTGTCCTAGTCAGTGTCAGACGTGTGAAGCTACGTTCAAACGGATGTCAACAATAATGCGGCAGGTGTATATTGAATCCGTGAGGATTCCTATGCCAACCTATGCCAAGCTGATTGGTTGAGTCCTATTTGACAGACATGGTAGAATAGATATACTGTGCACATCAGGGTGCTTTCTACACAATCTTTTTATTCATTCATTCTTGTTTGAACACCGAGCTGTCAGGATGTCGCTAATTAGCACTCTGGACGCCGTGTTCACCATTTTGAAGCCACTGATGCCAGAGGGGGTAAATGCCAAACCGTTGTATCGCATACATCACGGGCATAAAACATTTACCCTAGAGGTCAATTGGAGTTTGAAACCACAGCAGCCTACCATAACTGCTGTGGTGAAGAAACCCAAACGATCTCGTCGTTCGAGGAAGGTTACTGGGATTGAGAAGGCTCCCCTAGGCGAGTCGCGCTCATCCGGTAACGGCCCTTCTCAGGGCCCCACGACGACACTACACATCACCGTCGAGCCAGCACCCATGATGCCACCGACGCCGACCACTACGACCACTACGACCACGACGACCACGCCGACCACACCGACCACACCGACCACTCCTCCACGACGGGAGGAACAGAGTCCGGAGGCGAGCCCCTCGGGGAGCGCCAGCATAATCCCGGACGAGCTAAGCTCGTCCCGGGAAATGCAACCGGACTCCGACAACGACGACGAGTGGCACGATACGTCACCCGTCGTCCCACAGCCGCCTAGACGAACTCCGGAACCACCAACTACATCAATCGCCGGCACATCGACCGGCCGTTTCGACTACGACTGTGACTACAACGGACCCGAGATACTAAAAGTTGAGTTGCCGCCATCTACTGCCAGGAAGCACCACTACATCGTCAGAAACACGTCGACAGGACCCTTTCGAGCCATCGTTCACCCAACAACCGTCACAGACATCAACGGATATCTACACAAGGGCTATCTGACATGTACCTTCAATGACGAGATTTACAGGGAGAAAGATACTACCAACACCAGATCACCAGCGAGAACGTCCGCGCGGTTAGAAAACAGATTCATCTCAGCAACAAGAACTACGGCGACGTGTCGGCAGAATTTGCTTCTTTAATGAGGAAACCAGGGCGGAAGCGAGGCGGCATAGATCTCGGGGCCAGGATAGCCATGGAACGACCACCAATCACCACAGTATACTAGGCGGCTGATTGCGAGCAGCAAACAACATACTCGGCGACCGTGCTCCGGATTACTGCACGAAATTAGGTCATCAAATTGGTGACCGCCAGCAGTAATCCAATTCGCACATTTGTCTCTGGGGCCCTAAGCCCGCGAACTGGTTCTACCCAGATTGCACAATTTCAAAAATTCAAAATTCCCATTCGGCCCAAGTTTTTATTCCGCCTTTTGCGGACGGCGTGCAAGTCCATAGAGACAGTGCGGCCGTTAAACGTAAGCAAAAGAAAGAAAGAAGATGCTTTCTACACACCGGGTATGGAAGGTGTCCGAGCCAATTCCCACCCTTAAATATGAGCCGAACGAATGCTTTCTACTGTTCCGAAAATCCAATAGTGATGTGTTTGTTTTTACACATGGATGAATGTTATATTGCATGACTAAAATTGTGTAACTTGAACGTCCACTCGCTTATTTTTCCGTAAATACTGTTTTGGAATACTAAAATATAACTAATTCACTATGTTGTTCGTTGATAGATAAAAATAATTAAAAGTATATATTCAATTAAAATCACATGTACAGTAAATTCTTTACTATTTCTAATCTATTTTCCTAATGACTTGTTTCAAATAAATAGAAAATGTTTGGACTCGATGTTAAAAACTAAAGATGTTTTCCAGAAGAAAATCGTTGTTTTGCCAAATAGGGGCTACGTCGAAGCTTGGTCCTATATGTGGCTGTGACTGGAGAAATGGGGTTTGTGTGATTTGTGACCAGTATAGGTCCTAATCAAATATAACACGAATGTATTCTAAATACGATCTAGATTGCATGTTAGTGTGTTTTATTGAAGGAATACCGAAAAGTGCAGATCCTGTTCAGACTGTGCGGATGTACAGGCTGAACTGGATCTACACTGTAACGCTATATACGCCCCATGTTGTGTTTGGCTTATTGCACCTTCTCAGTCGCAGTGTACAGCGGATGTTGACACAATCTTCAAACAACACCCCACCCCCGTGGCAATTAGAGCAACTAATTTCCCCACTGCTGTCACCCCGGGCTTTCCTTAATTGGCTCCATGTACAGCATTGTTTCATTGTAAGTGGACAATGGCTTACACGAATGACGTTATGACAGTTTGACCAGCATAGTACCAGACCCATCTATGCACCTGACAGCTCTGATAAGTGTCTACTCTGATGCCCGTCTGATTTAGCATTATATATAAGTACTATCGGGGGAACACATAGATTGTAACCTGACGATATAAATACATGTATATACAGACTGTTATCCTACAGCTGTTGAAAATTGCACAGTATATCCATTTTGTCACCCACTGTCGCATTTCAGTATGTAGTTTGTAACTATGTCATTCTTATATTTTTACAGTACAGTCCTTTATATTTATATCAGCGGTCTAATAAGCTGGAGTTCTAAGTAGTCTGTTGAACTATTACGTGTAATAATCGTATTATGCATACATTTCGGAAGTACTACTGACACGTCATATACCCACGTGACCGCAAAGGGAAATAACTGTGGTAAGCAAAATAAGGGGAAGTTAGTCATGCAGTGACGGCTGGAAAAACTGGCTGTCCGGAATATGAAATCCGTAAAAGAACGGCAAATACTGGTAGGATTACTGTAAAATTTGTTTTATTTGATATATAAATGATGAATACATAAGCGTATCGCGAACAAGTAAGCTTGTTATATCTCCTTTAAACGTTTTTGGCGAGATGTTGCATTGAAGTCAATAGGTGTCAAACTGAAAAAATATCAAAAATGGAAAAACATGCTCACTGGTGTTTACCAGTGATGTTTTGATAAAGAAAATAAATGATCTCCTCAAAATGGTTAATAGCGGGTGTGGCCACCATTGGATCGCATACATGCCATGTTTCTCTGGTGCATCAACGTAACGTAATGGCCAATCAATGTGCTGGGCAGATTCCGCTATTCCTACTACTTTGGGAGGTTGGTTGGGAGAATGTGAAGGGTAAATTTAACTATGCAATTCATCCATACCCCGGAATCCCGATATCCCTGGTTTGGCCTTCATGTACATGTTGGCTTCCTTGTTACTTAAGAGTTGAATCCGGTTATACCCATTATAAAAGTAGTAAGACTACTACTAATCCTGTTACTTTTATGGAGTAGGGCTCAGTGACTCTGGTGTGGTGAGGACCTGGCACCAGGTTTCATCTAATTTCAGGGCTGAATATATATATTTTTCTGTAAATATATAGTTACGATATTGGAACCCCCCCCCCTCCCCCCATCACAACAGGTGACATACGGGATTCGACCCTCAAAATCAAACCAAAGTAAGTTCCTGCTTCAATGTTACAATACCGAGACAGATCACATACTGTATGAATCTGGGCCAGATTACTCAAAACCTCTGTTAACTTAACAGACTGTGAAATCCTAAACATTGTTAGGGATTTAACAGACTGTTAAGCTAACAAACTTTGATATGGCACTGCGACCCAATTCATCCCAGTTGTGATGGCATGGATGCATGCCATGATTCTCCGGTGCATCGACGTAACGTACCCGAGTTCACCAAAATTGCAAAGTATGCTTATCTTGCTATGTACTTTGAGTTTGAGAGAGAATTTTTTAATTAATGCGTAAGTTAATTACTTTTTTATTTTATGAAATAATATATTTTGTAACAAAATTGCTGTGATAATGTGAAATTAGCTACTGTGTAGACACCGCGGCCCACGGAAGGACGTCAATGTTGTTTGAGGCAAATACTGTGCGGTGATTTTGGGTGCATGGACCGGGTATGGAAGGTGTTCGAGCCAATTCCCACCCTTAAATATAAGCCGAATTAATATGAATTAAATATGAATGCAGGCGAGCGTTGTCTTGTTCAACTGGTGGTACGCGAGGTGTAAGCATTTCCGCAATATAGCAGCACTGCACATCCAAACTTCCATGTACGATCGCCAGGTCATATTCCTAAGTCCCTCTGATCCCACCCCAAACCATGACACTCCCGCCCCCGATATGGTGTACGAACGGGGTAAAAACTAAATTGTATTTTTACAGGTGCAGCTGTATTTTTTTACAGGTGCAGCTATATTTTTACAGGTGCATCTGTATTTTTTACAGCTGCACCTGTATATTTACAGCTGCACCTGTATATTTACAGGTGCACCTGTATATTTTTGATAGCTGCACCTGTAAGTTTAGTTTTGACCCCGTTCGTACACCATACCGAAAACGATCCCTTTGAACGTAATCGTCCGTCCGAGTGACTGACGGTGAACCGAGATTCGTCCATAAACAACACTTGGTTCCAGTCTGGAATGGAGATCGCTATTACGCTACAGGAGAGTGCTACTAGTATTTGATCAGCAGCTACACTGGTCATAAATTCCATAAGCACCATTTCTCCTGTCACAAATAATGTCGTGATCACAACGCCAAGCAGCCCGGTGACGTGTCAGTATTTAGCCTGTGTAAGAGTCACACTCTGATCGATTAAGGTTGGTCTACCCTTCTTGTGGCCCCATGTACTAGTATTTATGTAAGTAGCTATTGTTTTATTAGTAGGTTTTTTTTATTACATTTTCATATACTTTACATGGGGCCACAAGAAGGGTACAACTGTACTGTACAACTACATTAAACGTTTAGTCGTAGACAGATAGTCTGACCAGATACCTTGTATTGCCTAACAGTTACAATGGCTGGCAAACGATGCGGACGTAAATGTGGCTGTGGCTGGAGAAATGGGTATTATGGGATTTGTGACTAGTGTAACACCAAATCAAATAGCACACTCCTGTAGCCTGATAACGATCGATATTGCATGTTAGAAGCATGACTGGTGTTTCATTGGTGGAATGGCGAACAGTGCAGATCCTGATCAGATTGTGTTGATGCACAGGCTGATCTGGATCTACGCTGGTCGCAAAACCAATATGCCCCACTTCTCCAGTCACAGCCACAAAAGTGTTAATGTTATGTAACGAACGGTTCGTCCAGTCCGTCGTCACGCGCTATCTGTCAGTTCACGGAAGGTCCCTGACGACGACAGTGTGACGATACCAGGGCGGATCCAGGATTTCGTTTCGGGTTCGGGGGGTGGGGTGGGGGGGGGGGGGGGGGGGGGGGGGGGGGGGGGTCTTAATAGAAATAGTTGCATTTTCGAAGGAGCATCGCTTGTTTATTGATCGAAATGAGGTCATGAGACTACTAGGGGTGTCCGGGGCATGATAGTTCCACGGCCGTAGCGGCCACCACTGCAGACACGGCTGGGCCGTGGCATTATTTTGGCCGTTTTTTTTTTAAGAAACAATAACGTTCTGTTGTACGCTGAACTTTCAATAGTCTACAACCAAGCATGTCAAATCATTTGTAACGCATAACCACTGACTAATTGATTGACATTGTCTCGTTCGCGTAGCATTGTGATTAACATATTGTATCTAGCGGTGCCGCGAAAAATAAACGCGGTGATTGTATTGAGCCAGTCCGTAATAACAACAACAAATTAATATGTCTGATAAAAAGCGGAAAGTCAGCGACTTTTTTCATGTGTTTATGGTTTCGCACTGAGATGGAAGGGAATGCACTCATCTATCCATTTAAATTGTTTGAATAACTAAGCAGTATCGTAAATACGTTAAATTTGAACAAATTTCAATGCAATATCCAGGGACGGATACAGCATTTAGGGAACCGGGGGTTCTATTTTCGAGCTCCACGGAGTGAAGCGAATATGCTAGGGGTGCCCGGTGGCATGCCCCCAGGACAAATTTTTAAATCTAGATGTCCAGAAATGCACTTTCCTGTGTTTTACGGCATTTAAATTAAATTCGGACTCGAAGCAGTTTAGATCTATGTAAATTCCGTGGCCGAACGAGAGGGGGGTGCAACCCCGACCCCCCCCCCCCCCCGCTCCAGATCCGCCCCAGCTCAGAGCAAGTATGACACAGATGAGGCTGATGCACCCAATGGAGACAGCGAAGCTAACACAAAAACAACAATACCTAACAGATTCTGCCAAACACGAGATGGTACACGTACAGTTGTGGTCGCAGAGCCTTCAACAAAGCACACATGTGCACTCTTCAACCAACAGTGTACAGCCGTTGTTGCAGGCAATACGTGGGTGTATCAAAAAGCTCCCACAGACACACCAAAAATGTGCAGGGGGTTATAGCCGCTAAGCGATTGCCGCAGCGTCTGTTTGGCTGCGAGATAAAGAGGATTTACGTCGGATCTCAGAAAATGTAATTGCATAAAGTACAATGACATTGTAGCAATTGCCAAAATGTGTTGGACATGCACATGTCATTCTATCTTATAAGTAGCCTACATGTACTGCACATTTCAGTTTATTCCATTGTTGTGTGACTAAAATATTATGTCAATGTAGCCTATTGCTCCAACGTTGACCAAGACTGCAAGATATGCCATTTTGGAGGGTCTAAAATTAGAACCCCCACCCCGCCCATAAGTCGTCCGTGACATTAGTTTAGGCATCGCTACGGGCCTGGATACATCACCTATGTGATGTCATCAACATATTAATTATGGTTGCCTAATATTCCAACCATAAGAAATTTTACTTGGGAACAGAAAAGCATTTTACTAGGACGTACTGACTATGTTGATACCTCACATTCCTGTCAATACCCAACTCTGACTGAATTCATGATGTCTTCATTCTGTCGCTTGCAACACCTAACCACTCGATCGGGGTTGGAAAGACATTGATCAGTGCGGAATACGCATCAAGGGGAACTACTCGTGTGTCATCGAGAATGTAAATCGAAGGGAGGCTACCATGATCCCGGTCCGTCAATAGTTGAATCGCGCTAAGAACGTATTCGTTATTGTACAGTTCTAAAAACAAGCGTTGTCAGAAGACCGCGCAGTATGTCGGGTGGTGTCCGAATACATGTGTGGGATGACCTGGAAATGGACCACCTGCAGAGAAAAGATAGCTGACGTCGTAACATATACGTCCAGCATAGCCCGAGATCAGCCTGCCCGTATCCATACGCAGTCTGATCAGGTCAGCTGTTCGCCATTCAGTCCATCGGATACGCTTGCGAAATACCAACTCAGAAGCAGGTTGATTAGATAAGAGACATGTTACAGACCCTAAATCCCTGAGTAGATTCCCAAGAATATACCAATACCGGGGAGTTGAGAATAGGCCTGTAACATGTCGGTAAATGTCACCTGTAGCTAGGTCTACTGTCTGTTTTGGTCTGCTGTCATTTTGCTGCCGACGAACTAAAAACATAATGAATTGTAGTACTTAACCTACTTTGTTATCAATAACAAAAAAAGTCACCCTGCCAAAAGAAAATTAGGCTATTTGATGAAATTGCATTGCATCAAATGTTGATTTTATTGCGGAAAAAAACCATGGGGCAAACAAAAAAAGAGTGAGAGGGTCGAACAAAAAAGAAGAACAGGAAATTGAGTCCGAGACTCGCTAGATAGCTTGGAAATGATGTAGCTAAGAAACCAATGTTAGATTTTGAAAATCGGTCAACAAATTCCAAAATTATTTAATAAAAACTATTTTTAGACACAATATTTATAAATGATAAAATTCCACCAATCTGAATTACATTGGTTTAGAAATAATTCCGGAAGGTGGGCTGAGGTGGACACGGCAGTACAGTTGCATAGTTCACCCCCACCCCGCACCTCCCTCGGAATGTTTGGATAACCGTTTATCTGTGCCACCTTTTTTTTTTTATCTTATATTTAAGGGTAGGAATTGGCTCGAGGACCTTCCAAACCCGGGCATTTGAACCCAAAAGTGGCAGGTCAATGACCGTTGGCCCGTTTGTTTCCGAATTTACTAATATCTGCCATACAGTCGAAATATGTGCATTAAATGAAGGAGGCAATGAGGCGGTTAATCTAACCTAGCTAGTTCATTCTCCTATCGCACGAAGCCGGTATGTAAGACCGTGAAAAAGGCTGAGTGTGAGTGCATGTGATATATGGAGACTCAGCCGTAACAGTGTTATCCTATATAATGACGATATTTGACGATTGGTCAGGGCATAACATATCAGGCCGGGAATGATCGATATTTGGTTATGCAAAGTATGATGTAATATGTTTTCGGGCCCAGCTACTGTCGTTTCGCGGCTTATCGTTATATACGATTTGCAATTATTCGAGTTCAGGTGTGGCGTTTATCTGTTACTATTTGGTTATATGACAATGTGTTTCACATATTCTGAAGACGAAAGAAAAAGAGAAGATAATACACGGCGGTATAGCAATTGCCCATATATTAGTGAGTGGCCCATACCATACCGCCGGTCATGGTCCAAAATGTTAAATTTGATTTCAGACGATGCATATTACAGTCAATAATGTTTAATAAGAGTAATGCGGGCGGCCAATTCCGGTCTATTCTGCATTACTCCGTGAGATGAATGGTGGGGAAACCGGAGTACCCGGGGAAAACAACCTCCTCCGGCAAGTAATGACAACTTCACATACGTCGGTGTAGAGGTGAAGAGCTGTGATCGAACAGCTACCGGGTACCAATGCCGGCTCTTTACTGCCGGTCCAAATGACGGCATCAGCTACTTATCTGTCTGTGCCACCCCGTGCTTGTCAATATTTAAGTGCCTAATTCGACCTGTTTCTCACCGATAGTATTCCTTTAATAAATGTGACCAATGAGAAACGTTGATACAACGTTCATCTATGAGTCATGTGACCTGAATTGACAAATGGAAATTAAGGTTTTATCCCGCGTAAAGACCTCTAAAGGTGAAGGAAACATGACCAAGTAAAACGTCTGTTTACAGCAAATAATCACTGTTTTCAAAGTGTTTATACAGAGTTTTGTAAAGAAAAGGGATTATTCTTGAAGTGACCACATGCACTTGATATATAGCTGTTCTATTACTGTCATTATACATCGTTTTCCAAGGTAACGTTGTGTAAAGAAGCTTTTGCAAAACAACTGTCATGCAAAGCTAGCAAAAGATAATAATTGAAGAGCATGTTATTTTCGTACTTTTAAATTGTCTTCGATTAAAATGCTAGCCTCAATTTCGTGCTGGTGTAATTAGTTGTGTCATTGCGTATTGTGATGGACGATAGTGTCAGTTAATGCGACGATGGTGTCGTTAACGTGACGCTCCCATCTGCGGCCTTGCGTATTGACGGAACACGATTGGTTTGATTCCGTCGATCCGCGAGACACTGACGGGTAGATCCCTTTATCAGGTAAAGAGCTTTGCATTGGCCTAATACGCACTGACTGATAACATTTGCTGTATCAGGCATTGACCTAATAATCTGTGTTACAACAAATTGAAGACTGACATTTCATTGGTCGAATGGCGTCACGTGATGTTACAGAATTATCGTGTCGTGTCCTAAGTACGTGAGGTACGTAAGTTCGTGTTTTCAATTACATCCAGTTTTTCTTGCGTGTTTTGACCAGTACATAAACACTCTGATGAACACATTGAAATTGGGTCTTCTGCTGTCGACACATTCATTTATCAACAAAACTGCGGTTGAAACAAGTCAAATATCATACAAAGTTGAGGTAGTTACCCAAAACATGTTAATCCCAGTTACTCATGGTAACAGACATCAAATTTACTGTACCCAGCGTTGACATTTTCCTGCTGTAAACATTCTCGGCATATATGTATTCTGATTTCGCGAAGTAATTTTATTCACTAAGTAATTGCTCATTCTGTAGCCAAAATGTTCTTTGATAAATAGGATACCATGCTAGTGTCTTGATAGCAAGTTTATCAGGCTCGGCTTGGAAACTGTATTACATGTTTCTTAGCCTTGCCTGATAAACTTGATATCAAAAGACTAGCCTGTTATTCTCTATGTAACGATGCACCATTACCGGTATCTAGAAACCTCAGCCGTTAGCTATTTAGTATGCTACATGACATGGCCATGGGTAGTTCACCATATTTGAATATATAATATTTGAGGACCAGTATCATATTTATTCTATTAAACGCCCCCAAGGCATTGCAAAATGGCAACGGTGGGCATTTAATAGAGCCAATTTATCTCGCATTCGTTAAACCCATGGTAGGTCGTCAACATACAATAGCAGTCTCCGCGAAAGACCGTCGGACCTCGGACCTGGCCGAAAATTTTTTACCAGGACCGGTAAATATTCTCGAAACTTCGGTCCTCGTGTCCGATGAAATTTTCAAGTTGGTGACGAGCTCAGCCAGTGACGAATTGACAAATTCTCCTCGTCCTTTACTAGTTTAGAACATGAAGTAAAAGTCATCGAGCTGTGTTTGTTTACAAAAATGTGTCGGTGAAAATGGTTGTAAGCTGCTTCCCTATAGGTGAATAGCAATCATAAAGTCAAATATCATTGGTCTCACTCTACATGCCAATAGCCAATCAAATATCACGTTTTTAAACTACACGCGTCCGAATAGTGAATTAATTTACGTTTGTTTCCGTAATGACCGCCCCTCAATATAATGTGTGGCAGTTTTCCCACGCTAGCGACACCTGTCGGGACATTCATAATTAATTTATTCAAAAAGGTTTCTGCACTTTCCTCATAAGGAAATCGAGTAAGTTTATTTCTAATAATAGAACCACACGCGATTTCGCGAAAACGAATATGCGTACGTTTTTTAAATTCAACTTTCAAGTTATAGTTTTGCATATTTAGTGTCAAAACCGATCCAAACTGGCAAGAAACACTGAATATATTCAATTGAGAATGTGTTTCAACAAAAAAAATACATTTATCGATTGACACCCGAGCAAGTCACCCCCACACAGTTTCGGACCTAAAAATTAATTTGTGAGAAATGATAATTTCACTGTTTTATATCATTTTAAATATATTAATTGGTTAATATAAATTAATTATAATAGGGGATAGTGTCTGTTGACGGCCCTGAGCAATAAAATATACTGTATTCAACAGTTTCATGAATTTATATAGTGTATATTAATTCCAACTCGTATAGTGTTTGGACCGTCCGTCCTTGCGTCCATCCGTAATAAGTTTGTAACAGTTACTCAAGTCAGCGGCAGGGTCCATCTGTGGTCCGCTAGGCCACATTTCTTGTTTATTGTTTGAACGTAGCCGTCCATCTTTAGTCCGTAGTACGTCTGTCACCCTACTATCACCACTAATCCTCTTAAACCAGTTGATGTAGAAAGTTGGAACTCTGCAGTAAGCTTGCTTTAATATGATTACCTGCTTTCATAGTATTTATTTTGTCGTATTATAAATTCAGTGTTGATTTTGATTGTAAATTTCCTCACATCCATGTACATGTCACGTGATGTGACGAGTCATGGAGTGGGATTCGAGCCTGCCGAACCAACGTTATATGACTGCAATATTGTTGAAAGATTCTTAAACCCTTTTCACTAACTCACTAATGAAATGGAAACTTGTTTCATATAATCTTGATAGACTATGTTTAATGTGTAAGCTTGTTATGCTTAAAATGCAGATTAAATAAACCAGAAAATATGTATTCTATATATTTAAAAATTTTGGGTAAAAAATGTCCGTGCCAGTAATATTCCGTCCGGGCCAGTAATAATTGCTGGGTTGTCAGTCCTCGTGGCCAGTAATATTTTGGGGACTTTCGCGGAGACTGCAATAGGTTCGTACAACCTACGCATCTGAAAACCACTTGCATATTTTTAGAAACGCTTCGCAACATCCAACTAATCACTCGCGATAAGCCTGATTACATAGGTCACAGGGTTAAGCATGTCAAAATGCAACTCTGGTAGCAACAAATAATCAATTCATCTAGGCAAATTCATCTGTATGTTAACCTCTTTTAATAAACGTACAATACTTTACACTCAATCAGTCGGTCAAATTTAACATTAACTATTATCCACTCGCCAACAGGCAAGAGAGGATACAGCGTTAGTTAGCTGTAGATTTTCCGCTTTATAGGCAATAGACACTATATCGCTACACAACGCTACAGTAAAAATGTGCGTAATAGCATTTACACTTCGCTCACTAAAATATAGAAAAAACCTGCAGGTCGTTGACGTTCATGCTTCGCTATATTGTTATTGAGAGACTATTCTACAATATGACACTAAAAATATTACCATAAACTTACCTAATAAAGTGTGTATTAGCAAAATTCTTAGGTCACTCTCCACGAAGTAGAAAGTAAACAGAGAAAGCTTCAAATGCACATTTGGAAAGAATACTCCGTCATAACTCTTATGTAATACAGTTTAATGAAATGTAATTAGAGTGATGTACTCAGAACTAAGCGTTACTCCATGTACATGTACGTACGTGCGTACGGTGGTAACACCTCTCAATTTTCAATAACTCATTAACCACTTTACCAATTTTGATAATATTTGGCCCCAATGTGTTTAGCGATGGTGCTTTGTTTTGCACTGTTCTTCTAAATTGCTTCGCCCTGAATGATACTCTTTTCTGTTGGTGGGCAGTTAAGCACCATTCCATTCATTGTTCGACCAGTTTTAAGTATTAAAGGAAAAACTTGTTAGAGTATGATGTTTGTTCACCAATAGTCCACCGATAATCAGATAAAATTACGGTACACATTCTACCTGGTGGTTCGTCTAATACGTAAGATGTAACTTGTTTGTAAATGCTTTGATTTAATGACGGCACTGGCTCAATGACCTTACATGTTGGGACCGCATGTTGTCTTGCCCAAGGGTGGACAAGCCGAATTGGCCATTCGAGCGGGTCGGTATGGGAACTCGGGGTCTCCCGATCCGCAGTCCGACGCTCCACCTACTGAGCGGTGGGTGGGAGCATGCGATGGGTAATGATCGGGGTTCATCATTACCGGTGTCACAGGAAATTCTCCCCCCTGGAAATCTTCCCCCCCCCCTGCGGGGGAAGATTTCCAGGGTTGAGCCTGTAAATATTCCCCCCCTGGGGAAGAATTTCCTAGGAAATTCTCCCCCCCCCCCCCTGGGGGGGAATATTTCCAGGCTCGACCCTGGGAAATTCTCCCTCCCATCCTGGAAATTCTCCCCCCCCACCCAAAAGTTTGTGTTTGAATGCTACAAAGCAGAATTATTTCCCACCAAACCTGTACACATAGGCACAATGTATTTCATTTGGTTGTATAAGACAGGGGAACATAAAAAATCATCTCCATCACACCCCACCCCAATCTACCATATGCATAGTGTAGAACAGTTAGCATGTGACGCATATTGGCGGGGGGGTGGCGGGGGGGGAGATTTTCCTAGGAAATATCCCCCCCCCCCCCAACCATCTACCATATGCATAGCGGATGTGAATGCCTCTTTGTTGACAAGAATACCCCCCCTCCCTCATGATGAAATAATGTATGTTGGTGTAGAACAGATAGCATTTGGCATGTATTGAGGGAGGGGAGGGAGATTTTCCTAGGAATTATTCCCCCCCCCCCCCCCCCCCAACCAACAATACCATATGCATAGCGGATGTGGATGTCTCTTTGTAGACAAGAATAACCCACGATTGGGGGAGTATTTCTGATGAAATAATGTATGTTGGTGTAGAACAGATAGCATTTGGCATGTATTGAGGGAGGGAGGGGGGGGGGAGATTTTCCTAGGAAATATCCCCCCCAACCAACTACCATATGCATAGCGGATGTGGATGTCTCTTTGTAGCAGGGTTGGCCGGGAAATACCGGGGGCGGGAATTCCCGGCGGGAAATACCGGTATTTCCCGTCCCGGGAAATACTCCCCAAAGTGGGAAATACCGGGAAATACCGGGAAATATGAATTTTGATGTTATTATTTGATAATTAAAGTTATTTAAATTAAGTTTTAAGCTCAGTAATAGTTAATTAAACAATCAACAACTTACTAATTAGATATAGGGGTTAATTACAATGTATAGATCTGTTTCATTCCCAACTAGGGTACTCATCAGGTGGAATATTTGGCAACCATGACTATTATATTTTGGTTGTATTATTTTTTTTTAAATTACTTCTTCATTTTTTAGGAAGCATCTGAGTGTCTGCTAGATACAATTCACAAGGATAACGTCATCATGATCAGACTATGTTTAGACAACAGGCTGTTAATTGTCAACCTTCTCCCACACTAATATTCCAGTATCAAGAAATGAGAATAAATGATCTTAGCATGCATGATGTGCATACACATAGTCTCTTACAAGTCTTATATGACTGACAATGTACTGTTGTTTTATGCTTTGCATTTGTATTACTTATTTGCATTATTATTATGACATTTATTTAACGTGAAGACTATGGTACGTATGAGATACAGTACCTAAAATCGCTAAAATTAGCCAAAAGCCTACTAATGTCTACTTATTTGCATGTACATTGATGAGACTTTAATATACTTTAATAAACCATATCAGACTATGACAACAGGCTGTTAATTGTCAGCCTTCTCTCACACCTTTTGTGTCATACTGTATAATAAGAACCCAGGTGGTCTGTATATGGTCAAGTTGTAAAACAATTACACTTACACTGTACATTGTTATCAACAGGGATTTTCTCAAAATTCTAAAAGCAGCTTTTATTAGTGGCAGGTTACTATAGTAATGAGGGGTGTTCTCATATACAATAAAATAGACAGTTGGCAAATACTACATAGACTTGTAAATAGGGAAGAAAATTGTCTAGAAAATAATAATGTTTTTTTTCTCTAAATAAACTTATTATTTCTTTTTTTATTGCAGAATGTTTTACCTGTATGCTTATCAGTCTACACAGATATAAACCATAGTAGATATAGGGGAATATAGAGACTCATCTTGACATTTTGCAATGAAAATGACTATCAAGATTCATATTTCCCGGTATTTCCCGGTATTTCCCGCCGTCCTGGGAAATACTCTTATTTCCCGGGAAATTGCCAACCCTGCTTTGTAGACAAGAATAACCCACGATTGGGGGAGTATTTCTGATGAAATAATGTATGTTGGTGTGGAACAGATAGCATGTGGCATGTATTGAGGGAGGGGGAGGGAGATTTTCCTAGGAAATATTCCCCCCACCCCCCCCCCCCCCCCCCCCCCCCCCCCCCCCCCCCCCCCCCCCCCCCCCTCCCATCTACCATATGAATAGCGGATATGAATGTCTCTTTGTAGACAAGAATAACCCCCCCCCCCCCCCTCCCTCATGATGAAATAATGTATGTTGGTGTAGAACAGATAGCATTTGGCATGTATTGAGGGAGGGGAGGGAGATTTTCCTAGAAATTATCCCCCCCCCCAACCAACTACCATATGCATAGCGGATGTGGATCTCTTTGTAGACAAGAATATACCCACGATTGGGGAGTATTTCTGATGAAATAATGTATGTTGGTGTAGAACAGATAGCATTTGACATGTATTGAGGGAGGGGGTGGGGAGATTTTCCTAGGAAATATTCCCCCCCCCCAACCAACTACCATATGCATAGCGGATGTGGATGTCTCTTTGTAGACAAGAATAACCCACGATTGGGGGAGTATTTCTGATGAAATAATGTACGTTGGTGTAGAACAGATAGCATTTGACATGTATTGAGGGAGTGGGGGGGGGGGAGATTTTCCTAGGAAATATTCAACCCCCCCCCCCCAACCAATTACCATATGCATAGCGGATGTGGATGTCTCTTTGTAGACAAGAATAACCCACGATTGGGGGAGTATTTCTGATGAAATAATGTATGTTGGTGTAGAACAGATAGCATTTGACATGTATTGAGGGAGGGGGGGGGGAGATTTTCCTAGGAAATATCCCCCCCCCCCCCCCCCCCCCCCCCCCAACCAACTACCATATGCATAGCGGATGTGGATGTCTCTTTGTACAAGAATAACCCACGATTGGGGGAGTATTTCTGATGAAATAATGTATGTTGGTGTAGAACAGATAGCATGTGGCATGTATTGAGGGAGGGGGGGGGGATTTTCCTAGGAAATATTCCCCCCCCCCAACCATCTACCATATGAATAACGGATGTGAATGTCTCTTTGTAGACAAGAATAACCCCCCCCCTCCCTCATGATGAAATAATGTATGTTGGTGTATAACAGATAGCATTTGGCATGTATTGAGGGAGGAGGGGGGGGGAGATTTTCCTAGGAAATATCCCCCCCCAACTACCATATGAATAGCGGATGTGAATGTCTCTTTGTAGACAAGAATACCCCCCCCCCCCCTCCCTCATGATGAAATAATGTATGTTGGTGTAGAACAGATAGCATGTGGCATGTATTGAGGGAGGGGGGGGGGGGAGATTTTCCTAGGAAATATTCCCCCCCCCCCCCCCCCCCCCCAACCATCTACCATATGCATAGCGGATGTGAATGTCTCTTTGTAAACAAGAATAACCCCCCTCCCTCATGATGAAATAATGTATGTTGGTGTAGAACAGATAGCATTTGGCATGTATTGAGGGAGGGTGGGGGGGGGGAGATTTTCCTAGGAAATATCCCCCCCCCAACTACCATATGCATAGCGGATGTGAATGTCTCTTTGTAGACAAGAATAACCCCCCTCCCTCATGATGAAATAATGTTGGTGTAGAACAGATAGCATGTGGCATGTATTGAGGGAGGGGGGGGGGAGATTTTCCTGGAAATAACCCCCCCTCCCTCATGATGAAATAATGTATGTTGGTGTAGAACAGATAGCATTATTTGGCATGTATTGAGGGGGAGGGGGGGGGGGAGATTTTCCTAGGAAATATTCCCCCCCCCCCCAACCAACTATCATATGCATAGCGGATGTGGATGTCTCTTTGTAGACAAGAATAACCCACGATTGGGGGAGTATTTCTGATGACATAATGTATGTTGGTGTAGAACAGATAGCATGTGGGATGTATTGAGGGTGGGGGGGGGGAGGGATTTTCCTAGGAAATATTCCCCCCCAACCATCTACCTATGCATAGCGGATGTGAATGTCTCTTTGTAGACAAGAATACCCCCCCCCCTCCCTCATGATGAAATAATGTATATTGGTGTAGAACAGATAGCATTTGATATGTATTGAGGGAGGGGGCGGGGGAGATTTTCCTAGGAAATATTCCCCCCGCCATCTACCATATGCAAAGTTGATATGATTGTCCCCCCCCCCCCCAACCATCTACCATATGCATAGCGGATGTGAATGTCTCTTTGTAGAACGGGGGGGGGGGGGGATATTTCCTAGGAAAATCTCCCCCCCCCCCCACCCTCCCTAAATACATGCCAAATGCTATCCGTTTTACACCAACATACATTTCATTTCATCAGAAATACTCCCCCAATCCCCCAATTGTGGTCTATTCTTGTCTACAAAGGGACGTCCATATCCACTATGCATATGGTAGATGGTGGCGGGGGGGGGGGATATTTCCTAGAAAATCCCCCCCCCCATCCAACCAATACATGCCACATGCTATCTCTTCACCAACTTTCATTTCATTTCATCAGAAATACTCCCCCAATCACCTGCTATTCTTCTCCTCTACAAAGAGACATTCACATCCACTTTGCATATGGTAGATGGTGGGGGGGATATTTCCTAGGAAAATCCCCCCCCCCCACCAATACAAGGCACATGCTGTCTGTTCTACACCAACATACATTATTTTGTTTCATCAGAAATACTCCCCCAATTGTGGGCTATTCTTGTCTACAAAGAGACATCTATATCCACTATGCATATGGTAGATGGTGGCGGGGGGAATATTTCTTAGGAAAATCTCCACCTCCCTCCCCACCATTACATGCCACATGCTATCTCTTCACCAACTTTCATTTCATTTCATCAAAAATACTCCCCCAATCACCTGCTATTCTTCTCCTTCTCTACAAAGAGATATTCACATCCACTTTGTATATGGTAGATGGTGGGGGGGGATTTTTCCTAGGAAAATCCCCCCCCCCTCCCCCCCACCAATACGTGGCACATGCTGTCTGTTCTACACCAACATACATTATTTTGTTTCTTCAGAAATACTCCCCCAATCGTGGGCTATTCTTGTCTACAAAGAGACAATCACATCCACTATGCATAGGGTAGATGGTGGCGGGGGGGGGGGGGGAATATTTACCTAGGAAAATCTCCCCCCCCCCCCCCCCCCCACCACCAATACATGCCACATGCTATCTGTTCTACACAAACATACATTATTTCATTTCATCAGAAATACTCCCCCAATCGTGGGCTGTTCTTGTCTACAAAGAGACGTCCATATCCACTATGCATATGGTAGATGGTGGCGGGGGGGGGGGGAATATTTCCTAGGAAAATCTCCCCCCACCCCCCACCAATACATGCCACATGCTTGCTGTTCTACACAGATATACGTACTGTTTTTAGCCAGGTTTTTTAAAAAAAAATCCAGGCTATTGGATTGGCGAAAGCCGGGCGGGCGGTGGGCGGCGTCCACAATCAATGTTAAGTTTTCGTGTTTGAGTCCATTTCTTTGTTACTGTACCACCTAGGACCACCAAACTTTCACAGCTTCATAATCAAGGGGTGCCCACCACATATTACTATCCAACATGTTACTTTTTTAGCCAGGTTTTTTGAGAAAAAAATCCAGGCTATTGGATTGGCGAAAACCGGGCGGGCGGGCGGGCGGCGTTCACAATCAATGTTAAGTTTTCGTGTTTGAGTCCATTTCTTTGTTACTGTACCACCTAGGACCACCAAACTTTCACAGCTTCATAATCAAGGGGTGTCCACCACATATCACTATCCAACATGTTACTTTTTTTTTAATTTGACCCATTTTTTCCGTGCAGTCGACTTATACTATATCTCTGCAACTGCTTCGCCCATTACCTTGAAACTTCACATGGGTGTTTATCATCATCCATATTTTCATTCTAACCCCCAACCGTGCGGCCCCTGTGCCCAATGTCAAGGTCAAATTACTTTGAATTTTTTTGTTAAAGTTTTTTCGTGTACTATATCTCTGCAACTGCATCACCCAATACCTTGATACTTCACATGGGTGTTTATCATCATTGTCGCACCTGCTTGCGGAAAGCGCGATCCTGTGCCCAATGTCCAAGGTCAAATTACTTTGAATTTTTTGTTAAAGTTTTTTTGTGTACTATATCTCTGCAACTGCTTCACCCAATACCTTGATACTTCACATGAGTGTTTATCATCATTGTCGCACCTGCTTGCGGAAAGCGCGATCCTGTGCCCAATGTCAAGGTCAAATTACTTTGAATTTTTTTGTTAAAGTTTTTTCGTGTACTATATCTCATGCAACTGCTTCACCCATTACTCTGGATACTTCACATGGTGTTTATCATCATTGTCGACCTGCTTGCGGAAAGCGCCATCCTGTGCCCTATGTCAAGTTCAATTACTTTGAATTTTTTTATTTTTTTTGTTTAAGTTTTTTCGTGTACTATATCTCTGCAACTGCTTCACCCAATACCTTGATACTTCACATGGGTGTTTATCATCATTGTCGCACCTGCTTGTGGAAAGCGCGATCCTGTGCCCTATGTCAAGTTCAAATTACTTTGAATTTTTTTGTTAAAGTTTTTTCGTGTACTATATCTCTGCAACTGCTTCACCCAATACCTTGATACTTCACATGGGTGTTTATCATCATTGTCACACCTGCTTGCGGAAAGCGCGATATCGTCGGCATTTTGGCATACGTCCGTCCGTTCGTCCGTGTGTCCGGTTAAAGTTTTTTGGTTAAAGTTTTTCCATCTACTATATCTATTTTTTTAGTGTCCATGCCTCGCCCCAAGGCACGACATGCAGGCCACGGCCATCTAGTCTACAAAAAGTGGGTATAATTATGTTATCCGAGTGTCTATGCTTGGAAAAAACCTGGCCTTCGTGGCTTTGCCTCGTTTCTTGTTTTTTATCTTGACCCATTTTTTACGCGCAGTCGACTTAGCCATTTTCAATGTTAAGTTTTCGCGTTTACAATGTTAAGTTTTCGTGTTTGAGTCCATTTCTTTGTTACTGTACCACCTAGGACCACCAAACTTTCACAGCTTCATAATCAAGGGGTGCCCACCACATATCACTATCCAACATGTTACTTTTTTTTTGAACTTGACCCATTTTTTCCGTGCAGTCGACTTAGCCATTTTCAATGTTAAGTTTTCGCGTTTACAATGTTAAGTTTTCGTGTTTAAGTCCATTTCTATGGTACTGTACCACCTAGGACCACCAAACTTTCACAGCTTCATAACCAAGGGGTGCCTACCACATAAAACTATCCAACATGTGACCATTTTTTTTACCTTCACCTATTATTTCTACGTAATTGACTTAGCCATTTTCAATGTTAACTTTTTAACGTACGTCTGGTTAAATTTTTTGGTTAAAACTTTTTCGTTATACTATATCTCTGCAACTGCTTCGCCCATTACCTTGAAACTTCACATGGGTGTTTATCATCATTGTCGCACCCGCTTGCGGAAAGCGCGATATCGTCAGCATTTTGGCATACGTCCGTCCGTCCGTACGTCCGTGTGTCCGGTTAAAGTTTTTTCGTTAAAGTTTTTCCATCTACTATATCTATTTTTTTACTGTCCATGCCTCGCCCCAAGGCGCGACATGCAGGCCACGGCCATCTAGTCTACAAAAAGTGGGTATAATTATGTTATCCAAGTGTCCATGCTTGGAAAAAACCTGGCCTTCGTGGCTTTGCCTCGTTTCTTGTTATTTTCTTGACCCACCCCCACCATGTGCTACACATTTATACCAATCATATGCAGCTATGGTAGAGATTTAACCTACCAGTCAACATACATAATAGTTATGGTACGGTAATGGGGAATTATTGCATATACCGGTAAATAGAATCTCTACCCACCACCACTATATTGTCTATGTATAGATATTATATACTAAATTGGAGAGCTCTTTTATAGAAAATGCTGCCTCGCATACTTCTCCACAAGCAGACATACATTATGACTATGTTAGTTGGGTATACATGTAGGGATATTACGTCCTTTGTTACCAACAGACTGGTTCTAGCATGTGCATTTTGTATGCTCCTGAGCACAATATCAACAATGTATATGAAAATACATTAAAGGTTTTGTGGACAGTGTCTGTGAAGGTGGTGATGGGGGGTGGGGGGGAGAATTTCCAGGTGGGGGGGGGGGTGGGAATATTTCCTAGGCTTAAGCCTGGAAATCCAGGGGGGGAGATTTTCTGTTACACCGGAATTCCGACTGGAGACGTTGTTTGGCCCTCACATACGTCTTTGGCATTTTGTATGTGACAGTTGAATCTGGTTATACCCCTTATGTGAGTAATACGATTACTCGTAATCCTATATTAGGGGAAGGGGCCAAGTGACTTGGTGTTGTATGGACCTGACACAAGGTCAGGTTATTCTAATTTCAGGGCTGAATATATGTTTTCTTGATACAAATATTCCGTTCTGATTTTTAGCTCGCTTGCACGAAAGTGCAGAAGAGCTTATGGCATACCCCCAGCGTTGTCAGCGTCGGCGTAGTCCACAAACTTAACATAACTTATAACTTCTGTTTCCTTTCATGGAACACCTTGTTATTTCATACATGCATTCCTAAGATGACCGTCTATCATGCTGTAGCAAATCCATGACCCACCACCCAACCCTTTCACATTCATAAACTTAGCGTTGCGGTAAATATCTTGTAACATCTGTTTCCTTTCATGGAACGCATTGATATTTCGTACATGCATTCCTCAGATGACCCTCTATCATGCTGTAGCAAATCCATGACCCACCACCCAACCCTTACCTCAGGGTACTGAGTTTGTGTACACAACTCCTCTGACACTGTTCAGTCAATCGATCTGAAACTATACACACGTCTTCTACACATATTGAAGATGTGCACCTTGGTGTTTTTATGCTGAAACAAATATTTTTTAACAAAAATATCTTTTAACTTAGCCATTTTTTATACATTTTTGTATCCAATTCTATATAGGGTACTGAGTTTGTGTACACAACTCCTCTGACACCATTCAGTCAATCGATCTGAAACTATACACACGTCTTCTACACATATTGAAGATCGGCACCTTGGTGTTTTTATGCCGAAAAAAATATTTTTTATCAAAAATATCTTTTTAACTTAGCCATTTTTTATACATTTTTGTATCCAATTCTATATAATTTCTACTTTACACATCTCTACCTAAATTAGTATACCTGTTTATCACAACAAGAGGAAGGAATAATGCTATAGATTTTCAAATTCTCATTAATGTTCCTTGCCTTGGTGACAGCTTCACATTTCTGCATCTTCGCTGTCTGGCCCATCTTCGACGAGCGTATTTTGTGACTTACGGCACTCTTGTTGGATTTTCCCCCAATGCAGCAGATTAAAACAGGATCGAACCCGTTTTCCCTGCCTTGCATGACCATAGCTGTTGATAGGCCGTTAAACACCAATAAACAAACAAACTACCTACTGAGCTAATCTGGCCATTGTCACTCGTTTGTGTTTGGAAATTGTTTTTGTTTGTGTTTTTTAAAAAAAGGGCGGGGCCGTTCAAAAGAATATATACTCAAGTGAAAAAGTCTTGTCCCCTCTACTAGATTGCGACTTGTAGGTTTATCGAGGGTCAAAACAAAGAAAACACAACTTTAATATGAAATTTATTCATTAACAAAGGTAATGGTATGAAATTCATTATGATATGAAAATCGTGTGTATGCCATATCAGATATGCAAATGAACACGTCGAAATACCAAATTCACAAAAGTCAGTACCGTGTATGTCCCACATTAGCCCGAATCACTGCGTTGCACCGTCTCCTCATAGAGTCGATAAGGTCGCGAATTGTTCCTTGCGGAATGTTGGCCCACTCGTCCAAAACTGCCACTTGAAGTTCGTTGACGTTTCTCGGCTGATGTGGACGTTGACGTAATTTACGTTTGACGTCCCATAGATGCGCGATAGGATTTAGATCCTGACTTCTCGCTGGCCATTTAAGAAAATTCACGTTATGTCTTTCCAAGAACTGTGTAGTAGCGTTAGCAGTGTGGCTTATGGCATTGTCTTGCTGAAACATCATGTTACGGTTAACGTCAAACAACGGAACAACAACCGGCGCCAGTACAACATCTCTGTATTAGGCTGGGTTCACATTTCCTTCAATTGGCACCAAACGCGTCTTGTGGTGAAAACCTATGCCGCCCCAAAACATCTTCGATCCACCGGCGTACCTGTCTTTCTCTAACACACAACAATCGGCGTAACGTTCGTTTTTGCGTCGATATACGCACATCCTACCGTCGTGTGTTGACAAGTTGAATCTGCATTCGTCGGAGAAAAAAACATTATTCCCGTCTCTCCGAGTCCATCGCAGATGATTTCTGGCCCAAACAATGCGATTGTTCCGATTCCGTCGTGATAGGATAGGCCCAACGTATGGTCTCCGCGCTCTGACGCCAATATCCCTCAGCCGGTTTTTGACGGTGGCTCTGCTAACGTCACGACCGGCTCTCCCTAAAATCCTTCTTGACGTCGACGCAGCATTTTCCACCCTATTACGTAAGTGTGAAGTTCGTATGTACTGATCTTGACGTCGTGACGTCACACGCGGTCTCCCGCAAGTGTTTGACGGAGCCTGTTCGCCGGAATTTCACCCTCAGTCGTCGAATTGTCTTCGGATGGACTCCAAAATGACGTGCGACATCAATTTGTCGGGCTCCAGCATCCAACATGCCTATTGCGCGTTCTTTTAAATTTTCTCCTGACGTCGGCGGTAGGGCCCCGTGCAGGCACCGGGGCGGGATCAACTGATCCTGAGAATAATGCTGCAGTAGCCATTGCTTGTCATAAAAGGCGACTAAACTGGCTTAACGATTGGGTTCATACTTTCCGGAACCCACTATACCGGATTTGGCCCTCATGTACATTTTTGGCTTTCTTGTATGTGAGAGTTGAGTCGGGCTATGTCCCATATATAAAAGTAAGATTAGCGCTAATCCTATTACTTTTAGGGGATGGGAAAAATGATGCTGGTGTGGCGAGGGCCTGGCACCAGATCAGGTTGTTCTAATTTCAGGACTGAATATATATTTTGATTGTAAATATTGAGTTCTGAAGTTGGGATTTACCCCCCTTGGACAGGTGGATATGGGACTCGACCCCGTTGACCCGTCTGCGTGTAGACTCCCTGAGGCTTGTACCTCTATGTCAGAAAAGCGGACGTTAAACCCTATTCACTCACTCACTCACTCCTGACGTCGGCATGACGTTAATCAATTTACGTCTGAAATGCTGCATACAGCGCATATTTTCCTAGAGTTTTTTCGTGTTTTTCTTACTTGGCAGACTTGTATGCTTCGTAATGGACAATAATATCGAAGTGAATACTGCACGAGCACCTAGTACATACCAAAACGATAAAACGTCAATTTCGTGGCGCACGTGCCGTTACAGATGAATTATTTCAATAAAATCCGGGCATCGCAAATGGATATCCCGTGCGATCTTGTGTGTATAATTTTATAATTATACGTCATCAATTCATCTCAAAATATGAAATTATAAAAGGGGACAAGACTTGTTCACTTGAGTATATATACGGTATATTATATTTTGAGACCAGTCGCCCAATTATTCATTTGTCATGTTCATATTTAAAGCTGGGCAAGTCAAAATCCAGCCAGAGTTAGATTTGCACTATCGTGGGTGCAGTTATTGTTAATGCACATTAACATTGCTTTCAGTTTTATTAGTACTGTGTAAAATTTGGCACCTGACACGGAAGCGTGCAGATGTTCAGGAACGTAAAGACAACCCATCTATCTACTTTTCAGCACTTTTCAAGTTGTATATGTATTTGTAATCAAAGTACTGAAAGTACTGACTGGCGGGAGACAAGTAGCCACTTGTGAATTTGTGAAATTCCTTGTTAGAAATATATTCGATGTTGATTATTGGATGTACAATCTGCAAATTTGGAGAACTTGATCAGTTACTGGTGTTTGTAAAATACAGCCTGCTCTAAACACAAATAGGTTGATGAAGCAAAGGTGCTTTATGTCCGACTAATAAACCGTTTTACGAGGTATATTGCAGACGTATTATGTGAAATCTTTTCAAAATTATGACTGGGCGTAGGCCTACATACGTGTATGCTGCATGAACGGCAAAATGTTTTCATGAATTTTGTTTCGCTCACCCAGAGGGTAATTTTTCGAAAATCGCGTGGTACACGATATGGGGGGCGTCTCAATAACAGCAATTTGTTCTCTTCAAAAGTAAAGTTGGGCATGCCAACTATTTTACACATAATGTTGAGCATTGCCGTTGCTATTAATAACTTGCTTTCAGTTCACTCGCTGACTTTAAATGTCACCTGACTGTTGTTAATTGCGAACGCAAATTGAGCCTATTGAGACGTCCCCCGATGAACAGAGAATCACGATCCCAATAGCGATACGGGGGGCGTCTCAATAACAGCAATTTGTTCTCTTCAAAAGTAAAGTTGGGCATGCCAACTATTTTACACATAATGTTGAGCATTGCCGTTGCTATTAATAACTTGCTTTCAGTTCACTCGCTGACTTTAAATGTCACCTGACTGTTGTTAATTGCGAACGCAAATTGAGCCTATTGAGACGTCCCCCGATAAACAGAGAGCCACTTCCGAAAGTAGACCCGTGCAAACGGCCAGAATCACGATCCCAATAGCGTGGAGACAGTATGTCTCCCGCCAAAAATGTGTCTTATGATTGGCAGTCAGAGAAGATAATTATTTTATTTTAATATTTTCCACAGTACCATTGCTATGACTACTGGCTGATACATGCTTATTCCACTATTTACGTCTTAGGCAGGGTTGTGCCTAGGTCTCACTTTCAGAGGGACAATTTCAGATTTGGGGCCCTTTTTGTCGCGCCTGCTTTAGCAGAGGCGCGACTATAGTCGTCGTATTTTCCGTCGTCTGCGTCGTCGTCGTCGTCGTCGTCCGTTTTTTTTGTAAGGCAAATGCGTTAAAGTTATTGTTTTTTCACAATATCTCTTTAACCCCTTGCCAGACATTGATAATATTTTACATCAATGTTTGTCTAGGGATGATGCTTCATTACGCACACCCCCACATCCAAATTATCAAGGTCAAGGTCATTTATTTACTGGTAATGTTCACCGGTTTTGTAACAGAAATGCGTTAGTTATTGTTTTTTCACAATATCTCTTTAACCCCTTGCCAGACTTTGATAATATTTCACATCAATCTTTGTCTAGGGATGATGCTTCATTACGCACACCCCCACATCCAAATTCTGAAGGTCAAGGTCATTTATTTACTTGTAATAATGTTCACGGTCAAATGCCTCGGCAGGCGCGATACCGCTTCCGTGGCGGAATTCTTGTGTTATCTCCCAATATACAGCTATTAAACTTACGCAGAATAAACAAGGTACATGTAGCTACATATATGCTGTTGTTGCCTTAAATTCTAATTTTCCAAGTCTCGATTATACATGCAGTGGTGGTGTTGGGGGGGGGGGGGAGGGGGGACACATCTTTTTGTCTGAAAAACAACCCTCTAGTTCATCTGACATGTGTTTGGTTCTGGCCTATGACAGCTGTAGCTTTTGTATACATCATTCTGTTTGATCATGACTAATCTGCAATTCCCACAATGCAGGATCTGGCACAGAACTGATACGTGACATGCCATGTGGTTTTGTACCTCATGTGTCATGTTACTGATTGGTTAGTTGACACATACACGTACAGAACTCCGGATAATCTGCGTACAAACATGTCTCAGAGCTCCAGATAAGGTGCGTATTTGCGTAAATACCCAATTAAAATTGCCAAAACCCCAATTGAAATCAAAAGTAGTGAGTATCAAAAAGCAATGATAAATTTGTGGTATCTTTATCATGCTGCAGAAGACAATAAACAGACCACAAATATAGCATATTTTCTTATTTTCCCATGAAAACACATCTTGGTATTTCATTAGAATTGTCTCCAATTCTAATGAAATACCAAGATGTGTTTTCATTTAGAAGCAAACTATTCAATAAGTGTGGTCTGCTGATGTGTAAACAGTAGTGTGATTCTATTTTACCCAATTAAAATTTTGAAATACCCAATTGCTTCAGAAATGATGGAGTGACAATACTCAATTACTAATTCCTTATCTGGAGCCCTGATGTCTGCTTTAAACTTGAATTTTTTTTGTTCAACTGGCATTCATTGTTTATATGATGATGTAATTTTCAAGTAATTGGGAAATGAAAAATATTGTTTTGCACGTAGCTTAAATAATATCAGCTATATGAATGACTTACTATTTCATCCATCTTTTATATTATCTCTATCTTTATAGCTGAGGCCCGGCCATTACAAAATATGGTCACAATAACCGCTATTCTGTCCTGGCAGTTAGTGACGAGTAAAACGGGAATGAAAGAGTAATCCAGGTCAAAGTAGGTATATTTACATGATTATTATTGGTCTGTGCAAGTTTTTTAACAGAACTGCGAAGTATTAAGCCGCTCGTTCGTCACAAAATGCCAGGAAAGAATGGGCTGTTATTGTGACCATATTTTATAAACATACAGATAATATAAAAGACAGATGAAATAGTAAGTGATTCATATAGCTGATATTATCTAAGCTATTTTGCACGCTGCCCGTGTTCAAAGCTTTATGCGCTGAATGTGCCCTTTTTTCCATACCCATTCTTACTCCTATGGGTAATACTACAGGGTTCTAGATAATGAATTAGTAATTGAGTATTGTCACTCCATCATTTCTGAAACAATTGTGTATTTCACATTTTTAATTGGGTTAAATAAAATCACACTATTGTTTACACATCAACAGACAGCAATTATTGAATAGTTTGCTTCGAAATGAAAACATGTCTTGAAATTCCAAGATGTGTTTTCATGAAAAATATGCTATATTTATACCCCCCCCCCCTCCCCCCCCGCAACAAGTTGTGGGGGGGGTATACTGGAGTCAGGTTGTCCGTCCGTCCGTCCGTCCGTCCGTCCGTCCGTCACGGAAACATCAGAGAAATATTGTTATAACTTCTATTTCTTTCATCTAAAATGCTTAATAATTCACACATGCATTCTTGTAAGGCTCTACTACCATGCTGTGCCAAATCCACTACCGTCCAAACCCCGCTGATCCCAAGGTCAAGATCAAATACTTGTTCTCTTTACAAAACTTAACATCAGAGAAATATTGTTATAACTTCTGTTTCCTTCATTTAAAATTCTTAATATTTCACACATGCATTCCTGTGAGGCTCTACTACCATGCTGTGCCAAATCCACGACCGTCCAACCCCCGCTGATCCCAAGGTCAAGGTCAAATACTTGGTCTCTTTACAAACTTACACCATCAGAGAAATATTGTTATAACTTCTGTTTCCTTCATCTAAAATGCTTAATATTTCAACATGGCTTCCTGTAAGGCGCTACTTACCATGCTGTTGCAAATCACGACCGTCCAACCCCCGCTGATCCCAAGGTCAAGGTCAAATACTTGGTCTCTTTACAAAACTTAACATCAGATAAATATTGTTATAACTTCTGTTTCCTTCATCTAAAATGCTTAATATTTCACACATGCATTCCTGTAAGGCTCTACTACCATGCTGTGCCAAATCCATGACCATCCAACCCCCGCTGATCCCAAGGTCAAGGCCAAATACTTGGTCTCTTTACAAAACTTAACATCAGAGAAATAAGTTATAACTTCTATTTCCTTCATTGAAAATTCTTAATATTTCACTTGTGCATTCCTCTAAGGTTGTACTATCATGCTGTGATAAACCTACGACCATCCAACCCCTGCTGAATCCAAGGTCAAGGTCAAATACTTAGTCTCTTTACAAAACTTAACATCAGAGAAATATTGTTATAACTTCTGTTTCCTTCATCTAAAATGCTTAATAATTCACACATGCATTCCGGTAGGTCTCTATTACCATGCTGTGCCAAATCCATGACCGTCCAACCCCCGCTGATCCCAAGGTCAAGGTCAAATACTTTGTCTCTTTACAAAACTTAACATCAGAGAAATAAGTTATAACTGCTATTTCCTTCATTGAAAATTCTTAAGATTTCACTTGTGCATTCCTCTAAGGTTGTACTATCATACTGTGACTAACCTACGACCGTCCAACCCCCGCTGGTGGGTGGAAGGTGGGTGCAAGCGATGGGTAATTTAACGATCGGGGTTCATCTTTACCGGAATTCCGACTGGAGACCTGGTTTGGCCCTCACATACGTCTTTGGCATTTTATATGTGACAGTTGAATCTGGTTATACCCCTTATGTGAGTATTACGATTATTTGTAATCCTATTTTAGGGGAAGGGGCCAAGTGACTTTGGTGTGGTATGGACCTGCCACCAGGTCAGGTTATTCTAATTTCAGGACTGAATATATTGTTTCTCGGTGTAAATATTCAGTTCTGATTTAAAATGGGATCGAACCCGTTTGCCCGGCCTTACATGACCTTAGCTGTTGATAGGCCGTTAAACCAATAAACAAACCAACCCCCGCTGATCCCAAGGTCAAGGTGACAGACTTAGTCTCTTTACAAAACTTAACATCAGAGAAACATTGTTATAACTTCTGTTTCCTTCATCTAAAATGCTTAATAATTCACACATGCATTCCTGTAGGTCTCTATTACCATGCTGTGCCAAATCCATGACCGTCCAACCCCCGCTGATCCCAAGGTCAAGGTCAAATACTTTGTCTCTTTACAAAACTTAACATCAGAGAAATAAGTTATAACTGCTATTTCCTTCATTGAAAATTCTTAATATTTCACTTGTGCATTCCTCTAAGGTTGTACTATCATGCTGTGACTAACCTACGACCGTCCAACCCCCGCTGGTGGGTGGAAGGTGGGTGCAAGCGATGGGTAATTTAACGATCGGGGTTCATCTTTACCGGAATTCCAACTGGAAACCTGGTTTGGCCCTCACATACGTCTTTGGCATTTTATATGTGACAGTTGAATCTGGTTATACCCCTTATGTGAGTATTACGATTATTTGTAATCCTATTTTAGGGGAAGGGGCCAAGTGACTTTGGTGTGGTATGGACCTGCCACCAGGTCAGGTTATTCTAATTTCAGGGCTGAATATATTGTTTCTCGATGTAAATATTCAGTTCTGATTTAAAATGGGATCGAACCCGTTTGCCCGGCCTTACATGACCTTAGCTGTTGATAGGCCGTTAAACACCAATAAACGAACCAACCCCCGCTGATCCCAAGGTCAAGGTGACAGACTTAGTCTCTTTACAAAACTTAACATCAGAGAAATAAGTTATAACTTCTATTTCCTTCATTGAAAATTCTTAATATTTCACTTGTGCATTCCTCTAAGGTTGTACTATCATGCTGTGACAAACCTACGACCGTCCAACCCCCGCTGATCCCACGGTCAAGGTCAAATACTTTGTCTCTTTACAAAACTTAACATCAGAGAAATAAGTTATAACTGCTATTCCTTCATTGAAAATTCTTAATATTTCACTTGTGCATTCCTCTAAGGTTGTACTATCATGCTGTGACAAACCTACAACCGTCCAACCCCCGCTGATCCCAAGGTCAAGGTGACAGACTTAATCTCTTTACAAAACTTAACATTAGAGAAATATGTTATGACTGTGACAAATCCCTGCTGATCTCGAGGTCAAGGTCACATACTTGGTCTCTTTACAAAACTTAACATGAAAGGAATTGATTATAACTTCTATTTCCTTGCTCGGATCTGCTTCACATTTCACACACACATTGCTCCAATGGACCTCTACCACTGTGTGACAAATTCACGTTCGTCCCCAGAGTCAAGGTCACAAGCCCACACATTTGGAATTTTTTTTACGTACCTGGGCTCACGCAGGGGGTATTCCGTAAGCCTCGCTTACTGACCAATCTAGTTGTGGTCTGTTTATTGTTTTCTGCAGCATGATAACGGTACCATAAATATTTCATAGTTTTTAGCTCACCTGAGCGAAGCTCATGTCAGCTATTGTTACCGCAATGTGTCCGTCCGTCGTCCGTCGTCCGTCGTCCGTTCGTGAACATTTTCAAACGTCTTCTCCTCGGTAACCATTGGACCTATAGTCACCAAACTTCACGGTCATGGTCCTTAGGTAGGGAGATTACAAAATTGTTAAAATGATGTCATTACGTAATCCAAGATGGCCGCCATCTAAAAATAGCACAAATTGTTCATAAATCTTCTTCTCAAGAACAGCCAACCGGATTTCGACAAAACTTGGTAGGAATGATCGATGTACAATGCTCTTTCAAAGTTGTTAAAATGGTGACCCCGGTGTTAAAAATGGGCGTGGCCCGTGGGGTCAAATTGGAGTCAAATTGGGGTTTTTGACCGAATATGGTCATGTTATATATCAAATCGAAGGTATCAACGAGGCGATCACTCTGGTGCATTTTCTGGCCAAGATGGCCGCCAAAAGGTCAAATGGTTGTTCTTTTATTAGAGATTTAAAAATTCTTCTTCACATGAACCCGCTTGGCCCATGGTAGCCAAACTTAAAAGTTATGGTCCATGGGTGAAGCCTTTTCAGATTTGTTAAAATGGAATGTCATCGCTAATCCAAGATGGCCGCCGTCTAAAAATAGCATAAATATTTTAAAAATCTTCTCATGGTTCGCTAGCTGGATTTCGACGAAGTTTCGATGCACAATGCTCTTTCAAAGTTGTTAAAATGGTGACCCCGGGGTCAAAAATGGGCGTGGTCCGTGGGGTCAAATTGGAGTCAAATTTTATTTTTGACCGAATATGGTCATGTCTATAACAAATCGAAGGTATCAAAGAGGCGATCACTCTGGTATATTTTTTGTCGAAATTGGATGGTCATGTCATCCAAGATGGCCGCCAAAAGGTCAAAAGGTCGTTCTTTTATTAGAGATTTCAAAATTCTTCTTCACCCTAACCGCTTGGCCCATGGTGGCCAAACTTCACAGTTATGCTCCATGGGTGAAGCCTTTTCAGATTTGTTAAAACTGAGGTTGTCTCTAATCCAAGATGGCCGCCATCTAAAAATAGCACAAATTCTTAAAAAATCTTCTCTTGAACAGCCAGCTGGATTTCGACGAAACTTGGTAGGAATGATCGATGTACAATGCTCTTTCAAAGTTGTTGAAATGGTGACCCCAAATTATGGCCATCATGGCCCTCTTGTTTCAAATTTTGATACTCGCTACTTCTGACTTTAATCGTTTTTTGTGTGCAATTTTAAGCAAATACACAGCTTATCTGGAGCTCTGCACTGCATTTACATGTATGTGTTCATCATGCAAAGCAGGGTGTGGCATCACATGGTATCAACAATGAGTGGCGTGATGTTCGACATGATATGTATGAATCATGGTGCAGCAATTATACTTGTAGCAGCGCTTGCTTTGTATGCGCCACTTATAACTGGTCGTATATTGACTATTTTGTTGAAGAATTGAGTACACTAAATGTAGGCAAAATTCTCCAGTATACATGTATGCATTATACCTACATGTGTAAGGTTTACAAATATTTTGTATGATCATAGAATGTGTTGATTGCAGCTTTAGTGTGCCTCATACATGTACATACATGTATCCTCATACATGTACATACATGTATGCTGCATTGCATCATGTGCATACAAAATTGATTAAGAAATTTGAAAAGAAATCTCTGTAAAAATGATGTCATAGTCACACATTATAGCACTGGGCACTCAATGAGACGATTCTAAAGGACTCCCAACTTGCCATTTTTGATGAAGAAATAAAAAAAATTCACCCCAAGTTGGTCAAATTACGCACCTTAACCAGAGCTGCCAACTGTTACAATTTTTCTGTATTTGTTCCGGAAAATACGTTAGAAATACGGAAGTACGGATAACAATTAAAAAGTACGATTTTTAAAAAAATCAGCGCGGGAATATCTGGAAATAATAATTTCGTTTCACAATTCTGCCAATAAATCCTATTTTTTTATTTACCCGTAATCATACTCGCCTAGGCGCTTACCATTTCAATTCTTGTGTAGTAATAGTAGTTTCAAGCGCTCAGCGATATTGATTTATTCATCACGTAAATTCATAAAATGTCTGCTCCAAAGCGTGCAGCCTACGAATTTGGGTATTTTTTATCGAAAGAAGTTAGGAGAACACATATGTTCATCACTGATTACAGCGAGACATGGCCCCATTTGGTCCTGTCAAAGCGCGGTGATGAATTTGCATCTTACAAGCAGTGTAATTGTGATTTTTCGGTTAGTCATGGTGGCCGAGACGAGGGCCAATGCTCTAAAAAATTTACTTTATGCATATAAGTGAGTACTGATTTGTGTTCCGGAAAACATATGTGGCGTTCCTGAAAATAGCCCCTTTTTCACTCCATGTTCCTCATGTGACCGACATGGGGTTGGCAGCTCTGCTTAATTGGAGCTCTGATCCTATACCCTGGAAACGATCTGAAGTGTTACATACATATAGTCCATGTGCATGTAGAAATAAAATTGCTACCCCAGCTCCATACCTCGCGAGGGTAGCAATTTAACCCCATCTCTTTAATGTAACACATGGAAGAGTGATTTTTGCAATCGGTTATCCGTCGTGTTTGATATTTATTTTTTTTAGTTTAAATATTCCCACAATGCAGCAGGTTGAATGCGGGATAGAACCCGTTGGCCCGGCATTAAATGACTTTAGCTGTTGACAGGCTGTTAAACACCATTAAACAAACAAACATTGGTGATTCTGAATCTAAATGGCTAAATATGCTGCATGCTCTCGGGCTACACTAGTTGCCAAGTACAGTTGGTATGTCTCAAAAGAGCAATGGTAAGCAGGGCTCCAGATAAGGAATTTGACATTGGGTACTGTTACTCCATACTTTTGAAATCAGTTGGGTAATCTCAATTGTCAATTGGGTATTTTAAAAATGTTACACCATCATTTTTTTCAATTAGGTATTTTCATTATAAATACCGATTTGGAAATAAATCATAATTTCTTTCACGCTTGTTATTTTTTGGTTGCACCATGTGTCACCAATTTTCTACGAATAAATCTGACACGATTCGTACACAAACAAACTTAGCAGTACACTACAGACTGAAAATACTTGAGCAGTACGTTACAGAATAAATTTATTGCGTACCGGATATTTTAATTGCTTTTTGGTATGCATTGGCTCTGATTTTAATTGGGTTTTCACACATTTTAATTGCATATTTACGCAAATACGCACCTTATCTGGAGTTCTGTGTAAGTCAATTTTAATTTTGTCTTACATAATAACATTGCTTACACATTTGTACATCAGCTTATGGAGTCACATGTGAATTCTGCACCATGTGCTTAGGCTCTTTTACTTGAGAGTTGAATTGGGTTATTGTCCATTATAAAATTACTAAGATTATTACTGATCCTACTGCTTCTGGGAGGGGGCCAAGTGATTCTGGTGTGGCAAGGACCCGGCATCAGATCAGGATTATTCTGATTTCAGGGCTGAATATATATATTTTTATTGTAAATGTTCAGATTTGGGGATTTTCCCCCCATTTGTACAGGTAATATATGGGATTTAGTACTAAATACATTAGCTGCTGAAGGCTATTAAACCCCAACAAACAAACAAACTGCACCATGTGATTTAAGTTTGCTGTCATTCTCACCGCGCATTTGTCTTTAAATTCTTCACAGATTCTGATGATATTGCTACAAAGATGACAATTTGTGTTCTGCCTGGCCAAGTGATAATTTAATTTTCTGGACAAACTCCATTTCAACATCCTGCTCGAAATCAGGAAGTTTTGATTGTAGTCTCGATCAATGAAACTGCCTTGTTTCAAGCACAAATTTGAGAATGTGCTCAGAATTGTCAATAATGTTATGATAATATTTCTGTCTCCCAAAGATGACAATTTGTGTTCTGCCTGGCCAAATGATATTCAAATTTTCTGGACAAACTCCATTCCAACATCCTGCTCGAAATCAGGAAGTTTGATTGGTCAAGGCTGAGCTGTGCTCAGTCTCGACCAATCAAACTGCCTGATTTCAAGCACAAATTTGAGAATGTTCTCAGAATCATCAATAAATTTATTATAATATTTCTGTCTCACATTGTTGAATTTTCTCTGAACAACAATATAACGAAGCATTAACGTCAACGCCCTGCAGATTATTGCTATATTTTAATACGTGAAATGGAAACGTTATTCCGCAAAATTATACCGTTGACTGTAACGATATAGTGCAGCCTATTGCTTATAAAGCGGAAAACGTGCAGTTAATATCAATGGTAAAAATGATGCTGACGCAGCTGAGCACATACATGTAGCCAATCACAGAATATTACTAGTTTTTCTGTGCTTGTGTTGAATGTAAACAAGTGAACCCCTTGCCACATGGAGTGACACATAATTATATTCTTTGGGAGTGTACAGTGTGACTGACGTACATGTACTTTGGGAGTAAACAAATGCTTCTGTGACCAACTGACCAATCTAACCCTAGATCAGTCTGCAGCCCTCCATACCCGTGTATACAGTTGGCTCACGCCAGTTACACATAGTCCATCTAAATTTTAGTGTCCACCAGGGCTCCAGATAAGCTGCGTATTTGCTTAAATACCCAATTAAGATTGCCAAAAACCCAATTGAAATCAGAAGTAGCGAGTATCAAAAAGCAATAACAATTTTGTGGCACCTTCATCATGCTGCAGAAAACAATAAACAGACCACAAATATAGCATATTTTTCTTATTTTCCATGCATCCTGGTATTTCATGAGAATTGTCTCCAAGGAGACAATTCTAATGAATGCCAAGACATGTTTTAATTTTGAAGCAAACTATTCAATAATATTTGTCTTTTTGATGTGTAAACAGTAAGGCCATTTTTTTTTTATTAGTTGGTTTACAGATCCGCCGACCCGATTTTTTGACAATGTGGAAAAAAATAAAAAATTTAATTTCCGATTTTTTTTTAGATTTTTTTACCTCCGATCCAAAAAAAAAAAAATTTTTTTTTTTTTAAAAAAAAAAAAAATTTTTTTTTTTTTGCTGTGCCGAGAAAAGTAAGTGGCGGAAACCGGATCTTAGCAGCAGCGACAACAACAACAACCTGCGAATGGAAGATTCGATATGATTTGATATATCTCCAATATGATTTGATTTGGTATATCTGTGTTTCAGATTGAATGCAAAAATTCAAAACCTTAACGCTTGGGTAAATGGCCTATATTTTCTGTTTTCTTGCTCCGATGTGCTTCATATTTCATGTATGGGTTCTTCCTAGGGTCCTCTACCGCCCTGCCAAAAGTCCACACTCGTGCCACCCCCACTGATATTCATTTCAACTATATCGCCGCTTCGTTGTCGGTATTAATATGTACGCATTACGCAACCCATTCACAGTGATCAACATTCAACAGTATGTGAATATGAAACTGAGTTGCTATGTAGAATATAAAGAAACTTGCTGAACCGACTCCCTACGTTAACCGACAAACTCTTGGTCCGAGACGATGCCGGTTAACACAAGTTTCACTCTATCACAATCACTGGCCTTTTTGTTTTTTACCGACCACAAACCGACCCAACCATGAGCCTTAAAAAGGTGAACCGACCCAACCATGTGCCTTAAAAATGTGATTTTTATGGTGTTCGGACCGTCCGTCTGTCCGTCACACGTTCGGTTAACCACTGCGTAACAGTTTCTCAAACCGGCCATATCTTCTACATAAGTTGCTCAAGTTCTTCAATATTTCAACACATCATTCATTGGTATGTGTGCTATACCTGCCTTGTCATACTTTATATTACCTTGACCTTTTGACCTTCACAGGCTGCTGAAAGGACTTAGCAATTTCGGTTAACCAGTTTGTCACAGTTTCTCAAACTGGCCATAGCATCTACATAAGTTGCTTAACTGCTTCAATATTTCCATACTTCATTCATTTGGCTACACCTGCCTTGCCATACTACATATGACCTTCACCCTTTGACTTAACACTTTTGGTTCACCCGTTTGTCAGTTACTTCAATATGCCGCCGGTGGCATCCGCGTTCGACAGACTTTTTTTTTTTTTTTTTTTTCCCTGACCGACGACCCAACCCTGTGCCAAAAAGAATAAAAAAATTGAAAAAACTTTTTTTTATTTTTATTTTTTTCCGACCGACCGACCCGATCTCGCGGAAAAAAAATTTCGTAAACCAACAAATAAAAAAAAACTGGCCTAATGTGATTTTATTTTACCCAATTAACATTTTGAAATACCCAAGTGCTTCAGAAATGATGGAGTGAAAATACTCAAGTACTAATTCCTTATCTGGAGCCCTGGTGTCCACCATCCGTAGTAATAACTATCGGACTAGTGTCTACATGTTGCATTTGCTGATCAGAAGCGATAATGGTAAACATGTTGGTTAGTAGAGGTGCAACGATACGGTCAAACCCGTATTGCGATATATTGCGATACAACAAACCCATATTGCAATACGTATTGCGATATTTAGGGCTTAAAAATATTCACTTTTCACACTTGCCCGGCCCTTGCAAGTACAATTATAATCTACACGCCCGGACAAAAAAGCTACTTGCCCAACATTTTAGGAAAATGTAAGTACATGTACATGTATTAATACCTTTAATAAATTAACTTTTGTACCAACATTAATACTAGACATTATGTTTGTAAAACATGGATGTGCCCCTCTGGAATACTGGACTCTAACTGGAGAAACTCTTACAAACTTGTTGATGTAAATGTACACAGACGGACGGACATACAGAACCTCAAGAGCAAGGCAATATGTCCCCCTGGCTATCACATAGGGGCATGATTAACCCAGGCAATCAGTAGATGCAATATATGTTTATTAAAAAAATATGATATCACTCATTTGAACCGTCTCGTTTTGGGTTTGAACATTATTAATTGTTCAATGGAGGGGGGGGGGGGGGGGGCCTTCACAATTTAATGAAAAGCTGTGGGAAGGGGTGGGGGCTTATACTTTTCTAAGGTGAGTTAACAAAATTTATCCAGCCCCATTCCCACCCCAACCCCCTTGGTGATAAATAATGACCAGTCCCTTAGATGGTATTATACTTGTTCAAAATATGAAGCATGAGAACATAATAATGACTGATGGATTGCCAATGGTGTTACATGTATGTTCAATAGCAAAAGGTGTGGGGTGGTTGAGGGCTCCCTTGTATATTTAACAATGAAAGTACAAACTTTCCTTCACTGGGACACCAATTTGTTTGAATTATTTTTCTACTGGCGTTTTCATGTTGGACAAGAAAATGGAGTCGTGTGTATGTGTTTTATAAGATTATATAGTATTATTCCTTATTTATCCGTTTATTATAAAGTTATTTTCAAAAATAAATGTTCCGCTATAATAAGTCCATTAGTAAACAAAAGTTATCTCCCCTAGGTCAGAACACGACTACTGTCACGTACGCACATTTCGGTCTAGAAAGTTCATTTTTAGTGCAAATTTTTATAACTTCGAACTCCTTGTTTGGTGTGTAGCACCAGAGGAAGACAAAATCAAACAATTTATAGGAATGACACAGTATATAAGACAGTAATCTGTGCTGGGCTAATGTTAAACCGGTGATATGTTTTTTTATGCCATTCTTTTTATGCAAAGTCATGCTGTCAACGGGGACACATGATGGTTCACAACAGAAATTGGACGTCCGAGATTACTCGCTACATGTATTAGTCATCTAATTGTGGCGTGTTTATTAAAAATATTTACTTCTGTCATATTAAAAAATAGGTTTTGAATGATTTTGAATAATTTTAACCTATTATTTTAACACAAGATGGCGACCGAGAATATGGCGTAAATATCGCGATACTCGAAAACCGTACCGCGATACGTATCGTCAGGATGACATATCGCAATATACCGGTATACCGGTATATCGTTGCACCACTATTGGTTAGTCACATTTTGTCATGGTGTGTCATATATTATACCTGTATGACAGACTAAAAGTGTAGATGAATGAGGAGTGAGTGAAGATGTGTTTATGATATGCGTCATCAGCTGACAAACTCCTGCGACAAACAGTGTCTTACAATATTGCCGATCAGCTACACATGTACATGCATATAATAACATTTTGTACACCAAGTAGAAATTAAATTAGTATCTTTTATTAAAGTTGTGATATGTTTTTGTCGCGCCTGCTTGTAGACAACGCGATATAGTCGGCACATTTGCGTACGTACATGTGCTCCGGGTTAACTTTTTGACTAAAGTTTTTTGGTATACATGTACTATGAAAGCCTCAGCGGGCGCGACATGCGGGCTGTGGCCATCTAGTTTGGAACACCCTGTGTGTGGGCCGCTGGCTGATAAAAGATACCTTGCAAAATTTGCGGTTGCGCATTCTGATCTGGGCCTACATTTTGTATGTTGGTTGCAAACAGCGTAAGGTACATATTTTCTTAGCTGGCGACCCATGCATAAACCAAAGTCATCAACCTGTATATGACCTTGCTGTTTAACAGACGTAAAACTCCACCAATCATCAAAAGCTATGGAAGATTGGATTGATTTAGTTTATCGGTGTTTAACGGCCTATCAACAGCTCGGTCATTTAAGTCCGGGCTAACAGGTAAATTGGGGAGGGGGTGGGGGGGAATCCCAACATCAGAAAAAATAAATATATTCTGCCCTGAAATTAGAATAGCCTGACCTGGTCCCAGGTCCATACCACACCAGTCACTTGGCCCCTTCCCCTAAAAGTAATATGATTATGAATGGTGAGGGGGGCATATAGTGTTACCGGCGTCTGTACGTAACGTATGTACGTTACGTACCGAAACCTTAACGCTTGGGTAAATGGCTTATAATTTCTGTTTCCTCGGATCTGCTTCACATTTCACACACGCATTGCTCCAATGGTCCTCTACCGCCCTGTGACAAATCCACATTCGTCCTACCCCCACTAAGCCCAGGGTCAAGGTCACAGACTTGGTGCGTTCGAAACCTTAACGCTCGGGTAAATGGCTTATAATTTCTGTTTCCTTGCTCGGATCTGCTTCACATTTCACACACGCATTGCTCCAATGGTCCTCTACTGCCCTGTGACAAATCCACATTCGTCCTGCCCCCACTAATAGCCCGTGAGCCAATAACCGAAACCCTCCCTCCCCCCCCCCCCCCCCCCTTGTGGGATTTTCGCAGACATATATTTCCTGAAACTACATTCAATTATGAGTGTTAATCCGTTGTCTGCGCTCTGTAACCCGATGGATGAACATATGGCGCCATTTTCAAGTATGTCACCCTCGGTATTTTTAGTATCTTGAAAAATCGCATTTTTTAATAAAAATTTATCCTTTTGTTCGAATAAGATGGTATTTTCGTACGTTTTCCTGAGATTTTGAACACCATGGAATAGAATAATATACAATTGAAATAAATTTTACAATGGCAATTTAGCAGGTATGTAATATTATGCAATTTAACAACATTATAACCGCTTACTATGGATTGAAAACAACTCAAATATGTAACATTATTGTCCATACTTACTAAATATACTATGAGTCCGTGTTTTCGTCCGTCTGTACGGACATTTCTCAAATAAAAATTGACGGTACCGATTTTGAAATATATCCGAATATTCAAACATTTCGGGGCACTAGATCATTATCGGCAACAGTAGTTGATCTACAACATTAATAATCTCGTTATAGTGGCGAGACAATCCTCACAGCATCAGGCAAGATGAAACACAATAGGCAAAAACTGAATCCACATATACATGTAATACAATTCAAGAGGCAACATACATCATGGTTTACAGTATTCAACTTGCAATACCAAATATTCTACATGTTGTTCAAGTCAAAACATCGCACCTGTGGCGAGGCAATCCTCACAGCATCAGGCAAGATGAAACACAATAGGCAAACACTTAATCCACATATAATACAATTCAAGAGGCAACATACATCATGGTTTAAAGTATTCAAATTGCAATACAAAATATTCTACATATTGTTAAAGTCAAAACATCGCGCATGTGGCGAGGTAATCCTCACAGCATCAGGCAAGATAAAACACAATAGGCAACAGCTTGATCCACATATAATACAATTCAAGAGGCAAAATATATCATGGTTTACAGCATTCAACTTGCAAAAAAAAGAGTATACATGTTGTTAATGTCAAAACATCGCATCTATGGCGAGGCAATCATCACAGCATCAGGCAAGATGAAACACAATATACAAACGCTCCAGCCACATATAATACAATTCAAGAGGCAAAATACATCATGGTTTACAATATTCAAATTGCGATCCTCACAACATCAGGCAAGTTATTTGAAGTTCTAATTATGAGAGTAGGTTAAGAAAAATCCAGACTAGTCATACGCGTCATCAGTGTCAAACATGGTTTCAAGTAGGCTCTCTGCTTCAGGATCATCAGTATCAGGTACGTCATCCCGTTCCTCTATTAACAGATCAACCATTTCACTTGGCAGGTGATCTCATTCTGTCCACTTGCATTCTAACAAGCCATTGTTAACTTCCCATCCATGTTCATCTGGTGGCGGTATGTCTGCATCACGCCGGTCAGCATTGTTCCAAATGAGCGTTTGATAGTTGGCTCTTGCTACATGCATTTTCAGTGACGATCTGCATGGTGGTAAATGGCTCAGGTCAGCCCCATTGTACGTCGAAAGAAGATCGCCAGACCTGGGGCTAACACCTTTGTAGAAATAGCTCCATTCGTAGCTTGTTGATATCTGTAATGTCTGATGTGTTGTACAGCAAGCATACAAAGTGTTCAAGCGTTTGAAATAGCGTTTGATCAACTGACTGAGACATTCCCAACTTCTGGAAGGCTTCAATAAACTCTGGATGCCGCTGGAGTGTTTTCAAAGGAGTAACTTTACCACGCCGAACGAAAGCACTTGTGCTATCACAGCCTGTAAAAGCATGGAGTGCAGGCAATGCCAAACACAGTTCAGTTCCTATGTCTCCAATGACACCATGTATGTCAACCAGCCGCCTCTTGTTCCCAACTCCGGTATCTAACAGCAAGTTGTTGTTTCAGCTTCTGTCCGAATTTCAACATCAAAACAAACACATCCGTGTCTGGGGATCTCACAATAATGGTGCTGTTCTCTGGTGTATGCAGTGCATGGTACGCACAATTCAGGATTAGCCGTGTATCCACGCCTCCTCTTGCGATGAGTGCAACTCCTCTATCTCAACAGTTTGTGTAGTCTTACCATCGGTGCTAGTTAGCTGCATACATTGCTCCCCGCTTACAAACTGAATAGTCTTGCCGATCAGCTTTGGAGCGTACTTATCTTGCATCCATTCAGACATGAGAAGTCTAATTAGTTGTGTTTTGTTTGAATTGTTTGACAAGAACAGTTTCCAATCTCGTGGAACTTTTGTGAGAAGTCATTTTATAATGTAAGTCTTTGATGTACCCCTGCGTAGTCGCTCAGATGCTTTTATTGACAAGTATTGGTATGTATTTGTCACAAAATCAACACGCTCAACTTTCGGGAGCTGATGATATATGTTATCTGCAAGATCCGCGAATGTGTTTGGCAAAGCGGTCTGCATGTGTAACAGTGCATTGCCGTCAATAATATAGCTCACTTGAACCCGTCGCGAGGTGACATCAACACTATGTGATTGTCCTTCAAGCTGGTGCATGAGTTTAGCTTTATCAGTTTTTGCTGGCGAGCCATCCGCAGTGGCGAGCGACCATGGCACAGGTCTCAATGGGTAGATAAGCACCTTTTCCATGTCAATGTTGTGTTTGAGAGCAAGTGAAATTAGCTGCCCAAATATATTTCGTTCAGCTTCTAACTCCTTTGTCTTTCTCTGCGTACCAGTGAGCTTCACAGCTTTAGCGAGTGATGCAAATGTTTTCAGGCGCAACTGTTTTATTGGTGCGTGAAAGCTGACTGACTTTTCAACAAACCGCTCCTGGACAAACCGCGCAAACCTTTGTTCACAACGACAAAAATACCCGAAAGGGCCATTATATAATACCTGTTTGGCGGCCATTTTGAAATTAATTACCGTTGATAGCACACCAGAAATAATGCAAATAGATGTGAAAAAGGATCTTCCATGTGAATATGTTGCTACTGACATGATTAAATTGTAGGTAGCTCATCGTGTGGTGAAAACAAATGTTGCAAGCATAAACAATTAAGTATTTTGGCGGCCATTTTGATAATTGTGGCTATTTGAGGATGGTATCCAATATAAAACTTATTGTAAGTCATTTTATACTCAATTGGTGAAAAAATGATATCGCCTAACTTGGAAGAACGTGATTTAAATGACACATATCGGCCTGAACTAAAACCACCCAGTTTTGTATGGCGGCTATTTTGGAAAATGGCCGCCATTTGTTCATCCATCGGCTTTGTAGGCGCAGACAATCAGGTTTGATAGACAATAGGTTACTGAATCCGAAAATCATACTGACCAAAAATCCCAAAGGGGGGGGGGGAGGGGAGGTTATTGGTGGCTCAAGGTCTATAAGCCCATGGTCGAGGTCACAGACTTGGTGCGTTCGAAACCTTAACGCTCGGGTAAATGGCTTATAATTTCTGTTTCCTTGCTCGGATCTGCTTGACATTTCACACACGCATTGCTCCAATGCTCCTCTACCGCCCTGTGACAAATCCACATTCGTCCCGCCCCCGCTAAGCCCAGGGTCAAGGTCACAGACTTGGTGCGTTTGAAACCTTAACGCTCGGGTAAATGGCTTATAATTTCTGTTTCCTTGCTCGGATCTGCTTCACATTTCACACACGCATTGCTCCAATGCTCCTCTACCGTCCTGTGACAAATCCACATTCGTCCCGCCCCCCGCTAACGCCCAGGGTCAAGGTCACAGACTTGGTGCGTTTTGAAACCTTAACGCTCGGGTAAATAAGGCTTATAATTTCTGTTTCCTTGCTCGGATCTGCTTCACATTTCACACACGCATTGCTCCAATGGGCCTCCTACCGCCCTGTGACAAATCCACATTCGTCCTGCCCCCACTAAGCCCAGGGTCAAGGTCACAGACTTGGTGCGTTCGAAACCTTAACGCTCGGGTAAATGGCTTATAATTTCTGTTTTCCTTGCTCGGATCTGCTTGACATTTCACACACGCATTGCTCCAATGCTCCTCTACCGCCCTCCCGTGACAAATCCACATTCGTTCCCGCCCTCCCACCGCTAAGCCCAGGGTCAAGGTCACAAGACATTGGTGCGTTTCGAAACCTTAACGCTCGGGTAAATGGCTTATAATTTCTGTTTCCTTGCTCGGATCTGCTTGACATTTCACACACGCATTGCTCCAATGCTCCTCTACCGCCCTGTGACAAATCCACATTCGTCCTGCCCCCCCACTAAGCCCAGGGTCAAAGGTCACAGACTTGGTGCGTTCGAAACCTTAACGCTCGGGTAAATGGCTTATAATTTCTGTTTCCTTGCTCGGATCTGCTTGACATTTCACACACGCATTGCTCCAATGCTCCTCTACCGCCCTGTGACAAATCCACATTCGTCCCGCCCCCCCGCTAAGCCCAGGGTCAAGGTCACAGACTTGGTGCGTTCGAAACCTTAACGCTCGGGTAAATGGCTTATAATTTCTGTTTCCTTGCTCGGATCTGCTTGACATTTCACACACGCATTGCTCCAATGCTCCTCTACCGCCCTGTGACAAATCCACATTCGTCTTGCCCCCACTAAGCCCAGGGTCAAGGTCACAGACTTGGTGCATTCCAAACCTTAACGCTCGGGTAAATGGCTTATAATTTCTGTTTCCTTGCTCGGATCTGCTTGACATTTCACACACGCATTGCTCCAATGCTCCTCTACCGCCCTGTGACAAATCCACATTCGTCCCGCCCCCCGCTAAGCCCAGGGTCAAGGTCACAGACTTGGTGCGTTTGAAACATTAACGCTCGGGTAAATGGCTTATAATTTCTGTTTCTTTGATCGGATCTGCTTCACATTTCACACACGCATTGCTCCAATGGTCCTCTACCGCCCTGTGACAAATCCACATTCGTCCTGCCCCCACTAAGCCCAGGGTCAAGGTCACAGACTTGGTGCATTCGAAACCTTAACGCTCGGGTAAATGGCTTATAATTTCTGTTTCCTTGCTCGGATCTGCTTCACATTTCACACACGCATTGCTCCAATGGTCCTCTACCGCCCTGTGACAAATCCACATTCGTCCTGCCCCCGCTAAGCCCAGGGTCAAGCTCACAGACTTGGTGCGTTTGAAACCTTAACGCTTGGGTAAATGGCTTGTAATTTCTGTTTCCTTGCTCGGATCTGCTTGACATTTCACACACGCATTGCTCCAATGCTCCTCTACTGCCCTGTGACAAATCCACATTTGTCCTGCCCCCGCTAAGCCCAGGGTCAAGCTCACAGACTTGGTGCGTTCCAAACCTTAACGCTTGGGTAAATGGCTTATAATAAAATATGCCTCGTTTTCTTTGGCTGCCAGCGCATTCGTGTGCCGACAGGCCACATTTCTAGTTTTTGTATGTGCCCCGAAAAATAATTTGGGTTACATGTACATGTAGTCGCCACCCTGTTCGTCTGTCTGTCTGTCTGCCTGTCCGAGATTTGCCTTAATGTTTTCATTTACATGTTATCTCTGTTATCATAAGTCGGATAGGCTTGAAACTTTATATACTTATTTGTCATCATCCATATTTTAAGTATACCCCCCACAACGAGTTGTGGTGGGGGCATACTGGAGTCTGGTTGTCCGTCCGTCCGTCCGTCCGTCCGTCCGTCCGGGCACACATTAGGGTACTTATGTGGCTAGCCCCACAGGGTTATGGACTTAGTAAAGGATAGGGTTGGTTACAATTAGCCACCTAAAAAATCGTTTTATGTGGCTAAAAATCGTTTTATGTGGCTAATATTTAACATGTGATAAGCCACATAAGTATCCATTTGTAAGAACGAGTCCGTCCGTCCGTCCGTCCGTCGGGCTCACATTAGGGTACTTATGTCGGCATCCCCACAGGGTTATGGACTTGGTAAAGGATAGGGTGTTACAATAGCCACCTAAAAAATCGTTTTAGTGGCTAAAAATTCGTTTTATGTGGCTAATTTATTTAACATTGATAAGCCACATAAGTAATTTTAGTATGTAAGATCGTCGTCGTCCGTAAACCGTCCGTCCGTCGTCCGACGGACCGTGCCTCGTACCGTCCGTCCGTCCGTCGTCCGTCCACGTCCTCCGTCCGTCCTCGTTCGTCGTCCGTCCGTCCGTCCGTCCGTCTGTCACTAAACTTAACATCAGAGAAATATTGTTAGAACTTCTATTTCCTTCATCTAAAATGCTTAATATTTCACACATGCATTCCTGTAAGGCTCTACTACCATGCTTTGCCAAATCCACGACCGTCCAACCCTCGCGGATCCCAAGGTCAAGGTCAAATACTTAGTGTCTTTTACAAAACTTAACATCAGAGAAATATTGTTATAACTTCTGTTTCCTTCTTCTAAAATGCTTAATATTTCACACATGCATTCCTGTAAGGCTCTACTACCATGCTGTGCCAAATCCATGACCGTCCAACCCCCACTGATCCCAAGGTCAAGGTCAAATACTTAGTCTCTTTACAAAACTTAACATCAGAGAAATATGTTGTAACTTCTATTTCCTTCATCTAAAATGCTTAATATTTCACACATGCATTGCATTCCTGTAAGGCTCTACTACCATGCTTTGCCAAATTCACGACCGTCCAACCCCCGCTGATCCCAAGGTCAAGGTGACATACTTAGTCTCTTTACAAAACTTAACATCAGAGAAATATGTTATAACTTCTATTTCCTTCATTGAAAATTCTTAATATTTCACTTGTGCATTCCTCTAAGGTTGTACTATCATGCTGTGACAAATCTACGACTGTCCAATCCCCGCTGATCCCAAGGTGAAGGTCACATACTTAGTCTCTTTACAAAACTTAACATCAGAGAAATATGTTATAACTTCTACTTCTTTCATCAAAAATTCTTAATATTTCATGCATGCATTCCTCTAAGGCTGTACTATCATGCTGTGACAAATCCCCGCTGATCTCGTGGTCAAGGTCACATACTTAGTCTCTTTACAAAACTTACCATCAGAGAAATTGGTTATAACTTCTATTTCCTTGCTCGGATTCACATTTCACACACGCATTGCTCCAATGGACCTCTACCACCGTGTGACAAATTCATGTTCATGCCGATAGTCAAGGTCACAAGCCCACACACTTGAAATTTTGTTTACATATTTAGGGGTACATGGGCCCACGCGGGGGGTATTCCGTAAGCCTCGCTTACTGACCAATCTAGTTCTACCTGCTCAGTTGGGAGAATGTGAATGGTAAATTTAACGATGGATTTCAACCATACCAGAATTCCGATATCCCTGGTTTGACCCTCGGGTACATTTTTAGCTCGCCTGCACGAAGTTCAGAAGAGCTTATGGCATACCCCCGGCGGCGTCAGCGTCGGTGTCCACAAACTGAACGTTGGGGTAAATGTCTTATAACTTCTGTTTCCTTTCATGGAACACCTTGTTATTTCATACATGCATTCATCTGATGATACTCTATCGTGCTATAGCAAATCCATGACCCACCACCCAGCCCTTACCCCAAGGTCAAGGTCACAAACTTAGCACATTCATAAACTTAACGTTGGGGTAAATGTCTTATAACAACTGTTTCGTTTCATGGAACCCCTTATTATTTCATACATGCATTCCTCAGATGACCCTGAATCATGCTGTAGAAAATCCATGACACACCACCCAACCCTTACCCCAAGGTCAAGGTCACAAACTTGGCATGTTCATAAACTTAACGTTGGGGTAAATGTTGTGTAACTTCTGTTTATTTACAGGGAACTCTTTCATATTTCACACATGGATTCATCTGATGATACTCTATCGTGCTATAGCAAATCCATGACCCACCGCTCACCCCTTACCCCAAGGTCAAGGTTACAAACTTAGCACATTCATAAACTTAACGTTGGGGTAAATGTCTTGTTTCATTTCATGGAACGCCTTGATATTTCATACATGCATTCCTCAGATGACCCTCTAGCATGCTGTAGCAAATCCATGACCCACCACCCAACCCTTACCTGAAGGTCAAGGTCACTAACTTAGCATGTTCATAAACTTAACGTAGGCCCAAATGTTTACAGGGAACGCTTTGATATTTCATACATGCATTCATCTGATGATCCTCTATTGTTGCTACAGCAAATCCATGACCCACCCCCCACCCCTTTCCCCAAGATCAACATCATAAACTTAATGTTTGAGTAAATGTCTTTTTCGCTCACACGTCTTCTCCTCGGTAGCCATTGGGCCTATAGTCACCAAACTTCATGGTCATGGTCCTTAGGTAGGGGGATTACAAAATTGTTAAAATGACGTCATCACGTAATCCAAGATGGCCGCCGTCTAAAAATAGCACAATTCTTCAAAAATCTTCTCAAGAACCGCCAACCGGATTTCGACAAAACTTGGTAGGAATGATCGATGTACAATACTCTTTCAAAGTTGTTAAAATGGTGACCCCGGGGTCAAAACTGGCGTGGCCCGTGTGGTCAAATTGGAGTCAAATGTTATTTTTGACCGAATATGGTCATGTCATATATCAAATCGAAGGTATCAGCGAGGCGATCACTCTGGTGCATTTTTTTTTGAAATCGGATGGTTATGTCATCCAAGATGGCCGCCAAAAGGTTGTTCTTTTATTAGATATTTCAAAATTCTTCTTCACATGAACCGCTTGGCCCATGGTAGCCAAACTTAAAATTTATGGTCCATGGGTGAAGCCTTTTCAGATTTGTTAAAATGGAGGTCATCGCTAATCCAAGATGGCCGCCGTCTAAAAATATCATAAATTCTTAAAAAATCTTTTTCCCGTGAACCGCCAGCCGGATTTCAACGAAACTTGGTAGGAATGATCGATGTACAATGCTCTTTCAAATTTGTTAAAATGGTGACCCCGGGGTCAAAAATGGGCGTGGCCTGTGTGGTCAAATTGGGGTCAAATTTTATTTTTGATCGAATATGGTCATGTCTATATCAAATCGAAGGTATCAAAGAGGCGATCGCTCTGGTACATTATTTGTCGAAATTGGATGGTCATGTCATCCAAGATGGCCGGCGAAAGGTCAAAAGGTTGTTCTTTTATTAGAGATTTCAAAATCCTTCTTCACACGAACCGCTTGGCCCATGGTGGCCAAACTTCACAGTTATGGTCCATGGGTGAAGCCTTTTCAGATTTGTTCAAACGGAGGTCGTCGCTAATCCAAGATGGCCGCCGTCTAAAAATAGCACAAATTCTTAAAAAAATCTTCTCATGAACCGCCAGCCGGATTTCGACGAAACTTGGTAGGAATGATCAATGTAGAATGATCTTTCAAAGTTGTTAAAATGGTGACCCCGGGGTCAAAAATGGGCATGGGTTCGGTTAAATTTTGTATAACTTCTGTTACCAGGGAGCGCATTGATACTTCATACATGCATTCATCTTAATATGCTATATTATGCTATAGCAAACCCAGGACCCACCTTGCACCACTGACCCCAATGTCAAGGTCCACCGCACTCCCCTTAACCCAAGGTCAAGTTATATAATATTCATGTTTTTTATGCAACTGTGCCAAGTTTGAGTGAAGGCTGCCAACAGGCGAGCTTCTTTGTCTTCTGACAACTCTTGTTGGCTTTAGAGTTGAATCCTGTTATACCCATTATAAAAGTAGTACAATTAGTACTAATGGTAGTATTTTTAGGGAGTGGGGCTAAGTGACTGGTGTGGTGAGGACTATTTTTTTCTGGGCCCTGAACAGGTGAAATATGGGACTCGGCCTTGTTAACCGGCCTAACATGACCTGAGCTGTTGAAAGGCCGTTAAACACCATTAACTCAAATATATGTGCTCAAGGAAGGTTGGGGTCAAATTAGTTAGAAAATTGTGTTAAATGTTTTGAGTGGTACAACAATCAGTGTTACTGATTTCTTGTTCCTTTTACTTTTCACTCACCATACATATCATGTGTTTTACTGTAAGCTATCTATTTCATCTGATATAAAATTGGAAATAAAAACATTCCTGATTTAACTTACTCGTATGATTCACACATTTTTCCGAACCTGGTTGTAAAGGGCTTAATCCCTCAATATCAAATGCTTTATCATAAGGTGTTTTTTGTCGGAAGGTGGGTCCTATCATTATCAGTCAGGGATCTTAAGGTTAACCGCGGAAATTTGTTTATGAACAGTCACGTTTCACAGAACAGGATGCATGTAACGTGACATTCATTTGTTGATGTTATTCTGTATGAAAGATATGCAAATTGCGATCATGAATTGATGCACTCGTGAGAAATGAAAAATAGCTTGACAAAGAGCAATATTGAAGATTGCCACAAATAGATTTGTGTCAATATGCATGTACATGTTGGTCAGTACTATGGTGCTGATACTCTTCGGTGTATATATAGGGTATTTCATTTTTACACCCTTTCATACATGTGTGTACCTGTGGCTGACTGACATTCAGGGGTCACACAGTTCTGACATTTGAGTAACGTTTTTCCGATCTTAACCCTTTTAACACTGCAGACCTCTATAACCGTCTCATCAGAATCTACATCATTTGTAGAATGTTTCAGAGTTCTTACAAAATTACGTCTTCTAACTATTGGAATCAATCTAAAAGTCAACATTGAACAGATCATTCATATGGAGCCCCGCAGGGACACAGATTTTTTAAATTAATTTGTTCCCACAAAATAACAATTTGTTCCCTCAATTTAACAATTTGTTCCCTCAAATTAACAATTTGTTCCCACGATATAACAATTCGTTCCCTCGAATTAACAATTCGTTTCCACAAAATGACAATTCGTTCCCACGAAATGACAATGTGTTTCCTCAATTAAACAATTCGTTCCCTTGAGTTAACAATTATTTCCCGTGGGAACTAATTGTTATTTCGTGGGAACAAATTGTTATTTCGTGGGAACAAATTGTTAAATTGAGGGAACAAATTGTTATTTTGTGGGAACGAATTGTTATTTTGTAGGAACGAATTAATAAAAAAAAGAATTCTACGTCACCTGCGGGGCTCCGTACATTCATGTTACTTTGTGGGTGAAAATTCAACATTGTTCAAGTTACTTCGGAATGAAAAGGTGAAAATTCATCACATGTACATGTATATTGATCATATCAGATGAGTGAAGATTCCTAATGAAAGTGAGGTTTGTGCACCTGTACTTGTAGGGATGGGTCGTGGCCTAGGGATATGGCATTGGACTTCAATCCTCACCCTAGGCGTGACAAATACCTAGATGTACATAGTATTTCCATCCCACTGGTATGTCTGATGAGACTTTAAAACTGTGGTCCGGTCTCTGTTATGACCTTGGCTGTTGCTTGGATGTTAAACCAATTCACTTTCACTTTTTTATGTACGTGTACCAATGGTTATGGTCTCCAGTGAAAAGAAAAATGAAATTGCCAAATTGTTGACATAGGATAACTACATGTACTCTAATGATCATACTTCACATGTACATTGCTTTCATGCCGATTGTACAAATAATCCGGTCCCTGTATGTGGTGGCCTTGACTGGAGGAATGGTTCTGCGACCAATGTAGATCCAGATCAGCCTGTGCATCCGCACAGTCTGATCAGCATCCGCACAGTCCGATCAGGATCTGCACTGTTCGCCACTCTATTAATGAAACGCCCGTCATGCTTCTAACAAGCTATATAGATCGTTATCAGGCTACAGGATTGTGCTATTTGATCAGGAGCTACATTGGTCACAAATTCCATAAGCCCGATTTCTCCAGCCACAACCACATAAGACCGTACTTGTTGTTGGGACGTTTAATCTTCACACCACTTTCGCACCTATTGATAATGATGTGTGTCCATCTTGTATATGCCTTTGTGACCACCATTTATCCCAATATCACAGTCGCGTTGTATTTCACACGATCAAATTACCAATAGTATCAATCCAGGGCAGACACCTTAAACGTGATGTTTCTATGCAACGGTCAAGGTCATTCTAAAAATATAACACTTGCATTCAGATGTTAACGATTTTTCACGATCTTCCCACAGATCTACATGTGTTACACTGAACTGCGGGACAACTCCTAAATATTTTATAAGTTCCCTTCACACCACCTTATATACATGTAGTGGGATGGGGGTGGAGGGGGGGCGGGCGGGTATTCCAGTTTATGTATGATGTTGTTATTGAACCAATCAACCAAATAATGCTATCAAGGAAAAACTAATATAATATAATAAATTAGGCAAACACATATGTGGCTGTGACTGGAGAAGTTGGGCTTATGTGCTTTGCGACCAGTGTAGATCCTGATCTGCTGTCAGATCAGCATCTGCACTGTTCGCTATTCCATCAATGAAACATCCATTTTCTAACATTCATTTACTAACAAGAAATATTGATTGTTATCAGGCTACAGCAGTATGCTACATGTATGTGATCAGGAGCTACCCAAATCACAAATCCCATAGGCGCCATTTCTCCAGTCACAACACATATTTCTGACCACTGTTTTTCATTTGATGCGTATACATTACCCTGACCCAAGGGTGTCAATATTGAATTCAGGTATGTTGTTTATCTAGTGGATTATCCCACATGAGATATCTTTGGTCTAAGTGTCACAGCCAAGTTTTGCCCTACTTAAATTTGTGTGTGAGTAATCCAGGTAAAAGGTGGTTGATCAGAGAAAAAACATACGGTACATGGCTTGCTAATATTAACTGTACCTATATAAAATTATAAAGTAGGGAGAATTGAATACAGTCAAAGGTTGTTTTGTTGGTATAAGATTCTTCATGTCTGAACATGTAGACATACATTTATTATACCCCGGCATACGAAGTATGTCGAGGGGTATATAGTTTTTGTCTCGCCTGCTTTAGCAGAAAGCGCGACAATAGTCGCTGCTTCTTCCATCGTCGTCGTCCGAAATGTCAAAAAGTTTGTACAAGCTTAATTATTTTGCGTCAAAAAGTTTGTACAAGCTTTTTCATCATGGTATAACTTTAATATTACTTGACGGATTTCTTCAATATTTTGACACTTGATATATGTGAGCATTTGGAACACAAATGCCGCCCCCCCCCATTAATATGACCTTTTATACCTTCACATTTGTTTGCGTCAAAAAGTTTGTACAAGTTTCTTCATCATCATATAACATTTATATTACTTAATGGATTGCTTCAATATTTGGACACTTGATACATGTAAGCATTTGAAACACTCATGCCGCCATTAACATGACGTTTACCTTTTTGACCTTCAAAAGGGATGGGCTGACACCTGACTTCCAATCTGGAGGTTGTGGGTTCAAACCTCACCTTACGCATCAAAAATACTTTCATAGTATTTCCATCCCACTGGTCCGTCGCATGAGACATTAAACTGCGGTCCCGTCTCTATATGACCTTACCTGTTGCTGGGACGTTAAACCCATTCACTTTCACTTTTTTTGGACCTTCACGTGGTTGTGGAAACACTTAGTTTATGTCAAAAAGTATCTTCAACCATGACCTTTTTCTTCTTGCATGCCCTTCTCTGACGGTTTTTGTGATGCTGACTTTAGCACATACCCATGATCATATTACGGGTCAAATGCCTCGGCATGCGCGACACCGCTTCCGTGGCGGAATTCTTGTCGTGATTCCGTCCGTCCTTCCGTCCGTCCATCTGCGTTAAAGTTTTATTTGTCGGTTCAATCGGCGGCCGGGGGTATACGTTAGCTTTCTGCTCACTTTCTCTAGTTTATCAGGTAAATATATTTGTAACTGTGCATTGTGTACACAATTAGTGTCATGACGCAGAATTAACTTGTCTGTGTTCCTCAACAAAAACAACGTTATACACTGTAGGTACATGTGCACTCAGTGGGTGGAAGGTGGGAGAATGTGATGGGTAATTTAACCATCGGGGTTCATCCTTACCGGAATTCCGACTGGAGACCTGGTTTGGCCCTCACACTCGACCTTTGACATTTTGTATGTGACAGCTGAATCTGGTTATAGCCCTTATGTGAGTATTACGATTATTCGTAATCCTATTTGAGGGGAAGGGGCCAAGTGACTTTCTTGTGGTATGAACCTGGCACCAGGTCAGGTTATTCTAATCTCAGGGCTGAATATATTTATTCTCGATGCAAATATTCAGTTCTGATTTTGGGATTTTCCCCCCAATGCAGCAGGTTAAAACGGGATCGAACCCGTTTGCCCGGCCTTACATGACCTTAGCTGTTGATAGGCCGTTAAACATCAATAAACAAACAAACAAACATGTGCAGTCAAACTTGCATTAAGTGACCACCTAAGGGAGACACCAAAAATGGGTCGCTTAGAACAATGGTCTCTTAACACAAAAACGAAAAATAAAATGGAAATATGTGTACTGGTAGGTCCGGTTGTATGGTTTATTATTTGAAATCAGGAAATCGCGAATATTAAACATTAACATAGAAATAAATACATTAGAATACTACCAGTAATGTTTACTGTGCACTTTTCTGAATTATTCAGGCTTTATTTTATCAAAATAGAATAATAGATGAAAGAATTTGAATGTTATTGCGAAATAAAATTGCCCAGCTGAAATCGCAAATAGGCAGTAGTCACTGCGATCACTTCGGGCCAGTTACAGAGGATAATATGTGTACCCAAAAACTTTTAATGTGGACGGACGGACGGCAAAACAAACGGTCGTTAACTGACAACCAACCAGCTGATAGAATACTGAATACTGTATATACCAGTATCGTTACACGTCAAGAAAATTGGAATTGGGTGAAATAAAAATGCTGGCGTTTTCTGTACACAACAAAAAAAAGTATTTGTTTTAAATGAGTGAAATACGCATATGTTTTCCCATGTGCTAAGCGACCAGTCCTGTTGTTCCTATGTTCTAAGCGACAATGAGTTAATTCCCTTTAATAATCACTAAGGAACGAGCGAATCAGAACAAGGTTTCAGGTCAATAATCATAAATGAAAAGTCGTGCAGAGCATGATGTTATTAGCCGATCAAATCAGGGTAAAGTGCATCGAACATATGTAGGTGTCTCTGGTAACATTGTCAATGGTAAACTATTTTCGACCACAGTTCTGTACCCAGCGTTGACATTTTTCTCGATTTTGTGCAGGTTTTGGAAACCCGTTCCCAAATCCATCCAATAGCAGCAATGCCATAGCAGCAATGTTTTGTTGTCACCATTATGTTGCGAAATATTCCAGCGTAACACCTGTACTGTATGCTCTATTTATCTACAAATTACACTCAGCAATACACAAAGTTGTAGTCACTGTGTGTTTGTCCGAATTCTGTGGCAGCACGCGAGTGGGCGGAGCTACCAGGGCTATATATATCTAGCGGTTACAGTGTCATCTAAAAATAGATGCAAGCTCCTGCGTATTCAGGCACATGCCCAGATTGGCCTAATATGCCCCATCCGTGATTTTTTGCGCGATGTCGGGCGCAAGACAATCAATAATTTGCGGCATTGACAATAATTAAGGGGGATTGCCGCAATCGCGCGTGCTGGATGCATCCCTGCCATCCCTGCATGATACGTAAACAAATCAAAGTTGGCTATGAAGGGCAATTCTTCGTTTTGATTGGTGGAAAATTTTGTGAATATTAACTAGCGTCAAATGACGCGCATACGCGATCCAATGGGATAAACCCGAGATGCTGGGATAAACCCGAAAATGCTGGGATTGCTAGTAAGGAGAATTTGAGCAGAGGTCGATTATAAATTAGCCGAATAAACACATTTTACGCGATTATACGTGGCTGAAACTTGTTCTGTTTAATAAATAAAAGCTTTTAAATTAGCCCAATAATCGGCGTATGTTGGCGTATATGGCCATTAGAGCCAACTATGGACTTCAACAACAATAACTTCCGGGTTAAATCTCTTCCGGCGTTCAGCTCATTACGTATTCAAAATTGTGTTATTTGGCTATAAGTAAAGTTTTAAACGGAGATAATTGCCAAAAATGCAAACTTTATCGGTTGATGCAATTTGGAAGTGATACAGAAAAATTCGCGTTCGTAGATTACCGAATAGCGGAGAAAAGGGTTGCTACAAACTTTTTCAGAATTTGATGGATAACCAATATATTAGCCGATCTATAAATAGATCGGCTAATAACAATGCACCATTCACACTTTGACAGTGACAGGGGATTTGTTTTCTTTATTTGTCACACGCTTGAGGCTAATTTCACCTGGAGAAAGTGACATCCTGTCAATTAATGGTTGTTTAGTACAAACGACCATTGCTGTTGGTTACAAAATATTTGGCCGGTGGTCGCGTTAAGGAAAAGTCGTTTAATACACTGTCATTATATAGGCCAAATGGTCGGGGGAATTGAATGTGGTCGCTTAAGACAAAAGTCGCGTAATGCCCGTGGTCACTTGTGCAAATTTGACTGTATTTATTGTTGCATAAAACATTTCCATTCCCGAGCTTAGGCATTTATATCCGTTTCTCAGCCTTGCCTGATATCTCGGCCCTGTCTGAATACGACCGATGACCCGATGCTAGTAAGCAGGCCATGTCTGTGCCTGACCCTGTTGTTAGTTAACCCATTGAAGTCTGTGGATACAACACTTTTTTATTGAAACAGTCTGATTATTTTCTTTATTTCTCCATAAAAGTATATGTTGTTACCACTCATTTGAACCGTCTCAACGAGACGGTTCAAATGAGTGGTAACAACATATACTTTCAAACAGAAATAGAGAAAATAGCAAAAATAAATCTCCAAATGTTCATACTACTGTAATTGTATCTAGCCTGTAATACTCACTCCATCAACCAGTAGTTCATCAGGCAAATTGTAGACAGTGTAGATTCTGATCAGACTGCAGACAGTTGCCTCTACTGATCGGAATAATCACCATTTCCCAGTGAAATATCAATTATTCTTGGGAAGTGACAGGAAACTTATATACAAATGTACTGAGGCTGGGTGCTTGTTTAGCCATTCAGCAAAAATATCTAGATTGAACTCCGACGTTAGTTTTCATACAATTCTATAAATTAGAAAAGGGAGAACTGTCCTAAAGTTTTGGGACTGTCAACAAACGGTGCAGATCCTGATGATCACGATCCACTCATTTCCAACATTAGTATCTACACGTCTTTAGTGTTGAAGGGCTAAACACCAATGCACAATTAGTTCCATTTCCAATGGAAATGATTCTCAATTGCTGTCAAAGCATGTTGTAAATTATTCTAAAGTGCTGTCAAAGCATGTTTTTGATGATAAAAATGGAAAATAGAAAATAATCAGCAGACAACAAAAAAAATAAGATAGCGGTGTAAGGGTCAACAACTTAACAATAAACAGTGCAGATCTAGATGAGATGGCTCGTTACAAGCCGGTGTTCATTACGAGCCAGCTCAACAGGATCTACACTGTTTGCAACGTTAGGATCTACACATCTGTAGTGTCGAAGGGTTAAACACCAATTCATTATAGTTCCAATTCCCTGTGTTAGTTGCCATACAACTGTTTTTGTTGATAATTAGCCTATATTGGGTTCTGGTTCCTTTGTTCAAGACTGCAGGCAGTTTTCTGAAGGCCCTTTGTGTGTAACAACACTTCTGTGTGTGTTAACACATCAGAGACGACATATTCTGTCAATGACAACCAGCATAGACGTGTACAGATTGTTACCCCTTTCACAAACTAGAGTTGTCTCGCTCCTGTGTTAATTTTCGGAATGCATGTTTCGCTAATAATTTAACCAGAAAACAGGTATGGTAATTTTGTACAAAATCTTAAATATTCACAAACAGTGCATATCCTCATGAGACCGCTCATTGTGAGCGGCTCATTTTGATTTACTCTGTTTGCCCGTCTGCATATAATCTTGCTGTTGAAAGGGCGTAAAATCCCACTCAGTCAATCCACAATGTTAACCAATTGAAATCTATGGATACAAATTTATATTTTCGGGTTAAAGTTTTTGGTTCAAGTTGTTCTGTATACTATCAAAGCCTCAGCGGGCACGACATGTGCGCCGCGGCCATCTAGTTCATATAATCAAAAATCTTGACTATTATACCCCCGGCATACAAAGTATGTTGAGGGGTATATAGTTTTCGTAATTCCGTCCATTTGTTTTGCCGTCCATCCACATTAAAAGTTTTTGGGTACACATTATCTCTGTAACGGTAAGTCTGTAACGGATTGACTTCAAACTTGATGTACTTCCTTATCATCATCCATATTTTCCCTAATTTTTTTTTTTAATATTTGTGTTAAAAAATTTATTTGTCGGTCCATGTGGCGGCCGGGGGTATACGTGAGCCCCTGCTCACTTTCTCTAGTTTTGTTTATTTCTGCATAAAAGTATATCTCGACAACAAATACTTTCGAACAGGAATAGAGAAAATAGTGAAAAAATATTGTATGCAGCGTATAATGGGTTGATATCAGATTTGAAAACATATTCAAACATGTGATGCACCACAAGAAAATTGGCTTTGGCTTCTGTGACCAGTAGCCTATTTCACCAACATTGCAAAGTATACTTTTCTAGCAAAGTATACTTTGAGGCAGAAATTTTCAATTTTAGGATAAATTTATTAATTTTTATTATACTGAATTTATTACATTATCACAGCCATTTTGGCTGTGATAATGTAATAAATTCAGTATAATAATTCTGCATACTTTTAATCATCAAACATATGCAGTCGTTAGTTCTATGAAATAATGCATTTCAGGAAAAATAAATGATTACTCCCTCAAAGTATACTTTGCTAGAAAAATATACTTTGCAATTTTGATGAAATCGGTTACAGTTTCACCACCGATCAGATTCTCGGTCTCATCAGTGACTGATGTGAATCATCTATGTAGCTATGTGTAATAACAAGCATTTAGGATGACCACCAGTAGCCGATTTCATCAAAATTGCAAAGTATACTTTTAATATCTAGCAAAGTATACTTTGAGGGAGTAATCATTGATTTTTCCGAAATGCATTATTTCATACAGAACTAATGATTGCATATATTTGATGATTAAAACTATGCAGAATTATTATACTGAATTTATTACATTATCACAGCCAAAATGGCTGTGATAATGTAATAAATTCAGTATAATAAAAATTAATAAATTGAAAATTTCTCCCTCAAAGTATACTTTGCTAGCTAAGTATACTTTGCAATGTTGGTGAAATAGGCTACTGAGTATGGATGTACTGTAGTAGCTGATATGAGACAGGAAAAATAATCTGGATCACCACTGATCATATGAGCCATAATCCCCATTTCTCAAATCACAAATTATCAAGACTTCAATTGGACGTAAAACCGCATTCAATGAATTGGACCAATTTCATCATTATATATGTAGCAAATGAGTCCATGTGAACCACAATTGGTGTCTGAATGGTTGTACGATCTGAATGTACACTGGGTTCTCATACCAAGTTGTTTATCAGCTTGTACACTCGTTCAAATACACTTGTGTATGCATAGAGATAGTCTCGCCTTAGTATTTCCCATTGTGAAAGCGTCCAATACTGTATACTGCTAGTTAAACATTCCTTTCTGATTGCCAAGGACGTGAGTTAACTAGAGCGCATACAAGTACATGATTCACCGCTGGTGAACACGCTAATGGCTGTCTCGCCTGTATTACATCGAATGGTGGGAATATTGTAAGATACATGTACTTGCATTTACTTGTCGTTGGGTGTGTTTACAAAATCCTGATTTTGGGATTTTCCCCCCATTTGTACAGGTAATATATGGGATTTAGTACTAAACCCCTTGACCCGGCCTTAAATGACCTTAGCTGTTGATAAGCCGTTAAACCCCAACAAACAAACAAACAAAAACAAAATCCAACTCAAGTGATCTTGTCTAGTAAGGGTTCCTGACTATATCATGATGCTGTTTCAGTACTGAAAATGATATGATCATTCTCGGTGCTCGAGATACGCTGCTCCCCCATATAGGTTCATTCCTGTCTGTATATGACCTTGTTGAATGGACATAAAGCCCCATTTAGTCAATCAATCTATTTGTATGGGCCTGTAGCATTTTCTTTATATTTTTAGCTCACCTGAGCGAAGCTCATGTGAGCTATTGTTACCGCAATGTGTCTGTCGTCGTCCATGAACATTTTCAAACGTCTTCTCCTCGGTAACCATTGGGCCTATAGTCACCAAACTTCATGGTCATGGTCCTTAGGTAGGGGGATTACAAAATTGTTAAAATGACGTCATTACGTAATCCAAGATGGCCGCCATCTAAAAATAGCACAAATTCTTCAAAAATCTTCTCAAGAACCACCAACTGGATTTCGACAAAACTCGGTAAGAATGATCGATGTACAGTGCTCTTTCAAAGTTGTTAAAATGGTGACCCCGGGGTCAAAAATTGGCGTGGCCTTTGGGGTCAAATTTTATTTTTGAACGAATATGGTCATGTTATATATCAAATCGAAGGTATCAACGAGGCGATCACTCTGGTGCATTTATTGTTGAAATTGGATGGTTATGTCATCCAAGATGGCCGCCGCAAGGTCAAAAGGTTGTTCTTTTATCAGATTTCAAAATTCGACCCGGGGTCAAAAATGGGCATGGCCCGTGGGGTCAAATTGGGGTCAAATTTTATTTTTGACCGAATATGGTCATGTCTATATCAAATCGAAGGTATCAAAGAGGCGATCGCTCTGGTACATTTTTTGTCGAAATTGGATGGTCATGTCCAGAGCTGCCAACTGTTACGATTTTTCCGTATTTGTTCCGGAAAATACGTTAGAAATACGGAAGTACGGATAACAATTAAAAAGTACGATTTTTTAAAAAATCAGCGCGGGAATATCTGGAAATAATAATTTCGTTTCACAATTCTGCCAATAAATCCTATTTTTTTATTTACCCGTAATCATACTCGCCGAGGCGCTTACCATTTTGATTCTTGTTGTGTAGTAATAGTAATTTCAAGCGCTCAGCGATATTGATTTATTCATCACGTAAATTCATAAAATGTCTGCTCCAAAGCGTGCAGCCAACGAATTTGGGTATTTTTTATCGAAAGAAGTTAGGAGAACACATCTGTTCGTCAATGATTACAGCGAGACATGGCCCAATTTGGTCCTGTCAAAGCGCGGTGATGAATTTGCGTCTTGCAAGCAGTGTAATTGTGATTTTTCGGTTGGCCGAAACGAGGGTCAAGGCTCTAAAAAAGTTAATTTATGCATATAAGTGAGTACTGATTTGTGTTCCGGAAAACATATGTGATGTTCCGGAAAATAGCCCCCTTTTCTCTCCATGTTCCTCATGTGACCGACATGTGGTTGGCAGCTCTGCATGTCATCCAAGATGGCCGCCGAAAGGTCAAAAGGTCATTCTTTTATTAGAGATTTTAAAATTCTTCTTCACACGAACCGCTGGGCCCATGGTGGCCAAACTTCACAGTTGTGGTCCATGGGTGAAGCATTTTCAGATTTGTTAAAACGGAGCTCCAAGATGCGGCATTCTAAAAATAGCACAAATTCTTAAAAAATCTTCTTCTCATGAACCGCCAGCCGGATTTCGACGAAACTTGGTAGGAATGATCGATGTAGAATGCTCTTTCAAAGTTGTTAAAATGGTGACCACGAGGTCAAAAATGGGCGTGGCCCTTGGGGTCAAATTTTATTTTTGACCGAATATGCTCATGTCATATATCAAATTGAAGGTATCGATGAGGCGATTGCTCTGGTGCAATATTTGTCAGAATCGGATGATTATGTCATCCATGACGGCCGCCAAAAGGTACATTTATTCAAGATTTTGAATGTATTTTTCTCAGGAACCACATGGCCGATGCTGGCCAAACTTCATAGTAAGTTAAGATCCTTGGGGTGAAGCATTTTCAGATTTGGTAAAATGAGAGTCATCGCTTAATCCAAGATGACCGCCATCTAAAAATAGCACAATTTTTTTAAAACATGTATGAACTCAATGTCACACATTCTCCTCTGGTGTTCATGGAGTCAGGTGAGCGAATTAGGGCCATCATGGCCCTCTTGTTATTTTTTAGCGCACGTTTTCTTTGTTTCATTTTGGTGGCAGTTTGGCTGTTTTAGATTAACCTACCACAGAGTAGTAGCATGTGGCATATAAATGGGCTTGGATCTGACATAGCCGGACTGATTGTCACGTCAAACAGTATAGCCCCAGACCAGGGGCCCGTTTCACTCAAGTTTGTACGACTAAAATGTTTGTAAGTGCAAATTTTAAGTTTGTCTGGAAATTTCAATTGATGGATTTACATTTATTGAACATAGGCTGCATAAAATGCAGTCTATGCTCAATACATGCAAATCCAATAACTGTTTACAAGAAAACGTTGTTAATGTGAAATTTACAGACTATCATAATTTTGCACTTACAAACATTTTAGTCGTACAAAGTTTAGTGAAACGGCGAGAAACATTATACAGTATATACACCCAGCCAAGAATACATACCAGTAGCTGGTCCTGATCTTCATTGTGGTGTCAATCGCTGTCATAACTTTTGTTGTTACAAGTTTGCACAGTAGTGGAATATCCAAGGAAAAAGTATGATGCAACACATACAAGTATCAGAGCTCCAGATAAGCTGCGTATTTGCTTAAATACCCAATTAAAATTGCAAAAAACCCAATTGAAATCAGAAGTAGCGAGAATCAAAAAGCAATACAAATTATGTAGTACCTTTATCATGCAGAAAACAATAAACAGACCACAAATATAGCATATTTTTCTTATTTTTCATGAAAACACATCTTGGTATTTCATTGGAATTGTCTCCAAGGACAATTACTAATTCCTTATGTGGGTGGAAGGTGGGTGCAAGCGATGGGTAATTTAACGATCGGGGTTCATCCTTACCGGAATTCCGACTGGAGACCTGGTTTGGCCCTCACATACGTCTTTGGCATTTTGTATGTGACAGTTGAATCTGGTTATACCCCTTATGTGAGTATTACGATTATTCGTAATCCTATTTTAGGGGAAGGGGCCAAGTGACTTTGGTGTGGTATGGACCTGCCACCAGGTCAGGTTATTCTAATTTCAGGGCTGAATATATTGTTTCTCGATGTAAATATTCAGTTCTGATTTTGGAATTTTCCCCCCAATGCAGCAGGTTAAAATGGGATCGAACCCGTTTGCCCGGCCTTACATGACCTTAGCTGTTGATAGGCCGTTAAACACCAATAAACAAACAAACAAAATTATCTGGAGCCCTGCATGTATACCATGTTGTTGCCAGGTTTACAGGAAAACTACTCGAAATATATGAGGATTTGAAAGAAGTTATGGGAAGTGCTTATTTTATCTGCACGTCAGTCATTGTCTATTCACGAGCATGGTTTGGCAGCACGATATTCATGTGTTGCCAAGCATGTTTTATAGAACAGAACAATCAGAAAAATATGGGAGAAAACACTAACATGTTCCAGAAATTGATTTCCACACTCTTAAGCCTTTATACTGTTTGAAAACAGTGTAGCCTTTCTACTGTTTGAAAACAGTGTAGATCCAGATCCAGTGAGGGCTCGTATCGAGCCGTCACATCAGGATCTGTACTGTTTTCGGATACATTTCGAATTTCTTACGAAAAATATCCCTTTTCTGCTTCATGGAATCATCTGAAAGTTGACAAGGAGTTGTCCATTACAGTTATGTAGGGGTGAAAGAGTTCATGAGATTTCACTGTGTGACTGGCTGGCTGTGTGTGTAAATATTCATGGCCGAGTCACGTTCAGAATTGATGTGGTTATCAGCTGGATGATATTGTGTTCAAGAGAGTGGTTATTGAAAACTGGGTTATCATGCACGACAATTGTTAGGGCCATTTTTCAAATCTTATAAAAGGGGGAGGGAGGGATTGAAAATAAATAGTTATATAAATATGCCCCGTGATTTGAATTTAGACCACAGCCACTCTAACGGTGTGGGTGGTTTATGACTCTTTTGTACACTAGTATGATCTTGTTCTAAATCTTTGTTTTATTATTCCACCCCCACTCACCATATTAAATTGAATGACTGATCATATGCTTGTAGAATTAAACAGCCGGTATATCAATTAATCAGCAAAATGATTGCTTGCTTCTGTACAGATATAGTTTCAATTAAGTTTCCGTTTATATGAGATTTATGAAACGAGTCGCGCACAATTTATGCACCGAGCCTCTGGCGACGAGCTTCATAAATCTTATATATCAACGGGAAACGAGTTGGAGATTCTGTTTATCACATGACTTCAGCCTCCAACGAGCAGAAAACTTGGAGATATCCAATATGTTTCAGTGAGCAGACGCCATTGCTAATTTTCTCATATATTTGAAAATCTCCACAGAGAAAATTTGTTTTAATCCTAGCAATAAAATTATTATAAATATGCCATATAACAGGTCCCTGTTCTTTGTTAACACTTCGTACTACCAAACGGGACCTCATTCTGACAATTGCAGTCATTTTAATAAGTCACAGACGCTTCTAATGACGTTTAAAACATGATGACGTAAACGTCAAAACATCGTTGCTTTGTCTCGCCATTATGGACGTCATTTGGAACGTCTCTATTTTATTCATTTGACAATGTAATTAGAGTGAGGCGGCCAGCCAATCAGATGCGCTCCAGGTGTTATTACACATGTGTCATAACACATTATGAAATGGGTTAAAACACACCATAAATTAATAAGGATTTCATGTGATAAATAGGAATATGTTTTCATTTTTACTTTGGCAAGATTTGGTGTACTCTCAGCATGAAATTTGTTGACTGCAGCAATATTGGCACATTCAAAAGCACATGCTATGAATTCAATATGTCCCAAACACAGAATAATTGAATACTCTAAACAATTAGAGGGGAACAGCCAGCCAGACATTATGGGGTGAAGCGGGTGGTGACTCATTTCATGCGGTGGTCCAGGGGCAGTTTCAGTAAACTTTGTACGACTAAAATGTTCGTAAGTGCAAATTTAGGATCGTCTGGAAATTTAAATTGATGGATTTTCATTCATTGAGCATAGGCTGCATATGCAGCCTATGCTCAATAAATGTAAATCCAATAATTGTTTTCAAGACAAATTTTACAGACTATCATAATTTTGCATTTACAAACATTTTAGTAGTACAAAGTTTAGCGATACAGCCCCCTGAGGATCTATTCTTTTATGCAACAGAGTTACGTTGTGACCACTCATTTGAACCATCTTGAATGGTTGTGGCCTAGTGGTTAAGAGCACTGAACTTCAATACCAAAATTGTAAAGCATACTTATCTAGCAATGTATACTTTGAGGGAGTAATCATTTATTTTTCCAGAAAGCATTATTTAATATATTTGATGATTAAAAGTATGCAGAATTATTATACTGAATAGATTCAGTATAATAAAAATTAATAAATTTATCCTAATATTTAAAATTTCTCCCTCAAAGTATACTTTGCTAGATAAGTTTACTTTGCAATGTTAATGAAATAGGAGGCTACAGACGTTGTGCTTTCAATCAGCACCCGAGACATGAAAAGCTACTGTCATAGTAGTTCAATATCTCACTGGTCTTTCGGATGAGAAACAAGACCCTGTCTCTACATGACCATTGCTGTTGCTGGGACATTAACCATTTCAACCCTAAGTAACTGACATGGACTATTTCATGCTAAGTTTGTGACTGTTCCATTATGCAAAAAACAGGGTCGTTTTGTAAAAATTATAAAACATCCACAAAAGTGCAGATCCTGATGAGACGGCTCGATATGAGCCGGCTCATCAGGATCTACACCGTTTGCAAATATTATTAACCCTTAAGAGTGCGGGAACCGAAAATAGTCGTCTGCTGCTGATTCATATTTTGTCTCTTATCTCAGTAAAAACATGGTTTGTCAGCATTTTAGAATCATTATACCTCCACAAACAAAGTTTGTTGGGGGTATATAGGAGTCAGCTTGTCGGTCTGTCGGTCGGTCGGTCGGTTGGAAATTCCCTTTCGCTCTATATCTTCTACACCCATGCATGGATTATCAAATGGCTTGGCACAAATGTTTCTCATGATGAGAAGGTGTGTCACAATCAATAACCACGCACCTACGTCCAAGGTCAAGGTCACAGTTGAAGGTCAAAGGTCAAACCTATCGAAATTCCCTTCCGCTCTATATCTTCTACACCGATGCATGGATTATCAAATGGCTTGGCACAAATGTTTCTCATGATGAGAAGGTGTGTCGCAATCAATAACCACGCACCTACGTCCAAGGTCACAGTTGAAGGTCAAAGGTCAAACCTATCGAAATTCCCTTCCGCTCTATATCTTCTACACCGATGCATGGATTATCAAATGGCTTGGCACAAATGTTTCTCATGATGAGAAGGTGTGTTGCGATCAATAACCACGCACCTACGTCCAAGGTCAAGGTCACAGTCAAAGGTCAAACTTATTGAAATTCCCTTCCGCTCTATATCTTCTACACCGATGCATGGATTATCACACTATGCCCAGGGTCAAGGTCACAGACTTGATGCGTTTGAAACCTTAACGCTCGGCTAAATGGCTTATAATCAAAAATGCCTCGTTTTCTTTGGCTGCCAGTGGGGGTATTCGTGTGCCGACAGGCCACATTTTTAGTTTCCATTGGAAATGATTCTCAAGTGCTGTCAAACCATGTTTTTGATGAGAAAAATGGAAAATAAAAAATAAACAGCAGATGACAAATTTTAATTCAGCATTGTAAGAGTTAAGAAAGCGATCTGTAGTGTTTAATGAGTTAAAATCATTCACTTGTGATACACATATGTACATGTGGGTGTGGCATCCATGCTGTACATGTATGAACACATTTTCTATTTTTTGTATAATCAACTTACAGATGATAAAGAGGCCCGACACGAGCGCGCGACAATGCTACGGTGTACCGTGACAGGCCTCCCCAGTCCACACCCTCACGTAGTCGCGGCCCACACCAATACTTCTGTATGCCGTCACTACTCTACCCAGTGTTCCCTCTGCCAGAAATGTGTGACAAGAAATCGCCTCCAAGAAAGGTATTTTACCATTCCGAGATACCCAATCGCTTTCAACCCTGCCACGGACTAACTTAAAATCCCTACATGTTCCGTCACAATTTATTCTGGGAAACAACACATATTAACCCTTCCTACACTGTTGACGGAAATTGCCGTCTGCTGTTTTCATTTTTGCTTTAATTCTTAACAAAAAAACTGGTTTTGACAGCACATTTGACGTCCAGTGGAGACGATTCTCATGTGCTGTCAAAACCAGGTTTTTGTCGAGAAAGATTGAAAATAAAACATTTCCAGCAGATGACAGCATTTAATTCAGCGTAGTAAGGGTTAATGTATGATTTCTCACAGCAAGGAATGTCCAAATATTTACGTTTAGTATGGTTTATCACAATAACAATGTATTTGATACAATTTGTTATTGTATGGGGTTTCCCCAAAACAAATGGTGTCTGAATATTTAGGGTTATTACGGTATTCAATGGTAATCGGAAAATATGATTGTTTGTCATCAGAAAATGATACTTTTATAACGATTACAGTGGAACCATCTCTAAAGTGTCAGATCTTAAGAGTTTCCACTTGTAACCTCTGGACATTAATGTCAACTCCTGAATTTAAGCTAAGCAATGTGACATCAGACAAATTCTGATCAAGTCTAGCGTCGAAGATCCCCTTCAAGCAGCTCTAAGGAAGTTAATCCTTTCACCCCAAAGTAACTGCATGGAAACACACTCCCACATTATTTTTCAGACTATTCCATGTATCAGAAAGGGATATTGTTATATATCCACAAATGGTGCAGATCCTGATGAGACGGCTCGTTACGAGCCGTCTCATCTGGATCTACACTATTTGCAAACATGATAAAGGTCTGTAGCTTTGGAAGGGTTAATCGTGATATTTCGAGTTTTGGTAGCCTATTTATAAAACTGGTCTATAGTGAGCAACCACCCCGGAATGTAAACACAATGATAATGGGCAGTGTCAATTTTATATATTTATGTACGGTGATGGATTGAATCAAACATTTTCTGATTAACATGCGCATATACCTGATACTAAGTTTATATTCGTATTTGTGTAGTTGTACTTTTCATGCCTCGGGGAGTATCGGTTGAAGTTGTTCATGATCAAATGATTAATTGGTTCACAGTCACCTTGTTCACCATGACCCAACAGCTGAGAAAAAGGACATTACAATACTATCAACTGTATTCCTCTCACTGTCACGCTGTCTGATTATGATCAGGGTATTAAATAGTGACCCGTTGGGGCATTTTGACCTTGCAAATTTGATTTTGACTTGGAATTTGCAGCACGGATCAAATTTGCTCTATTGAACATAACTAAATTTGTATTTTACATTGAAATTTAACCCTTACAATGCTGAATTAATTTGTGTCGTCTGCTGAATATTTTTTATTTTTCCATTTTTCTCATCAAAAACTTGGTTTGGCAGCACTTTAGAATCTCTAAAATGCTGCCAAACCATGTTTTTACTGAGAGAAAAGACAAAATATGAATTATCAGCAGACGACTATTTTCGGTTCCCGCATTCTAAGGGTTAATCTTGGTTTGTCATTTTGATCCTTGAATTCTAGAGGCTATTGAAAAGACGGAGGATGAAATCATTTTACTGACATTAGTGGTTAGTGAGGTTATTCAGTGAGGATCGGCGTAGTGGGCCCTAATCTTGCTGCACAGATGCACTGTCTGATTTGTGGGTCCACTGGTCGCCGACTTCGTAAGGTCTTTTATCAGCCGATATTTACCCCAGGCAGTCAAAAGATACCATACGTACATGTATGTCTATCAGATTAATAGGTTTTATTACATGTCATACCAGACTGAATGCATGTACACGTACATACATTTGTACTTATCTCGATATATGTGTGCCTAAACTTTTGAGAGGCTGCTTCTATCAATGGATAGGGTCTGAGAAAATGTCATGGAAATTTGTGTCCTCCGGCCATACATGTGTCATTTGTTGCTGTCACTGGAAAATGGGGCTGATGCGATTTGTGACCAGTATAGCTGCTGATCAAATAGCACACTCCTGTAACCTGATAACTATCTATATTATTGTTAGAAGCATGATGGGTGTTTCATTGGAATGGCAATCAGTGCAGATCCTGATCAGACTGTGTGATGCACAGGCTGATCTGGATCTGGATCTACACTGGTCGCAAAACCCATAAGCCATATTTCTCCAGTCACAGCTACATTTATGCATTGATGTATTTCTTTGTTGGTTGTGCACACTGATTGATTATTATATCACAGGCAGAAACACAGGCTTCTCATGGACCACTTGGTCAGTGCTGACCAAATCATTAACCCTTGCACCACTATCTTAATTTTTTGTCGTCTGCTGTTTATTTTCTATTTTCCATTTTTATCATCAAAAACATGCTTTGACAGCCCTTTATAATTGTTTACAACATGCTTTGACAGCACTTTAGAATAATTCACAACATGCTTTGACAGCACTTTAGAATCATTTCCTTTGGCAATGTTGGCAATGATTCTGAAATGCTGTCAAAGCATGTTTTTATTGAGACATAAGGCTAGATATTAAGCAACAGCAGAAGACAATTGTTATGTGTAGCGGTCTAAGGGTTATTGTAGTTGGGATGTTGCTTGGAGAAATCTGTGTGATTTGAAATTACCCTTATAGAACATTATGCTGATTATCAGTCAAAAGATATCTCGTCCTGAACTTTTTTTCTTATAATTACTAAACCGGGCTGGAATGTTTACATTAGGAATACACTTTCGGGTATATTGATTTTTTGCCATGCCCGCTTGCGGACAGCGCTATATAGTCGGCACATTGGCGTACGTACGTGCGTCCGGGTTAAAGTTTTTTTTGGTTAAAGTTTTTCGGTATACTATCAAAACCTCGGCGTACGCGAGATGCGGGCCGCGGCCATTTGTGAACTATTAAATTTTTTAAATTGTTGGCCCAGCCCCTTCGCGTGCACATGTCTATTGGAATGAAGCCCCGCCCATAAACGTGCTTACGAATTGCTACGTTATTGACACTGCATCGATCGAGCACATGCTTTGACATGGTTCGCGTCACTGGAAATTACATCAAGGCGGCACCTCTGGTTATAAATATAACTTTCTATGTAGACACATTTAATGATTAGTTTTTGTAGCGCTCGCTTGCGGACAGCGCGATATAGTCGGAATATTGGTGTACGTATGTACGTACATCCATACGACCGTACATGTCCGCTTGAAGTTTTTGATTAAATTTTTTTGTTTTAAGTTTTTCGGTATACTATGAAAGCTTGTTTAGTACTATCAAATGCTTTGGCGGGCGCGACATGCGGGCAGCGGCCATCTAGTATAGACATTGCCAAAAGCGTCGCAATATGCTATTGAGACGAAACACTGTGCTTTCATCTGTCCAAAACTAGGGCAACCAATAATCTATCCTCAGAATGTAATGTGTTAAATGGATTTGCAGGTTGTTAATATGGTATTGGCAGTTTCGGAAATGTAGGTTCGTCCCCCTGCTATCTGGCTATGTGGAAGCCAGCGATTACAATTGACAGGTGCATATATACGAGACACGCCATGTGATTTTGTACCTAAGAGCGTGTGTGAAATATATGTGAAATAATATTAATGAAATACATTTACCGAGACTGATATTTTCTGTAAATGATGTTGCAAGATGACTAGATTTTCACAGCAGATGCGGATTTGCTGTGAAATTTCGTTAACTTTCGACATCATTTACGGAAAATACATTGTATTGTAAATTTTTCATGAGATATTGCACATGTTCTTAGGTACAAAATCACATGACGGTGTCTCAGATAAAATAAATTGATTTCTCTCCTTGTCTGCTACATTTCCGTGCAGATGGTAGTGGTGGACTGACCTAGCTGTTAGATCACTGAGCATGAAAATTACACTCAGTGTCTAGGATAGAGTTCAGATTTCGAAATTAGTACATGTAGCCAAAATGAACTTATATTAACGCGAAAAAAGACAATCGTATTTTACATTTGCTCCAATATGTGTAAAAACATAGTACTTTTTCAAATTATTTCGGAAATTTTGGGTATCCAAAATGTCAATTTCTAAAATATTACAGGTAGTAGCCAAATGGCTATTTCAGTAGCTAAATGGCTATTTCAGTAGTTAAATAAATGGCTATTTCAGTAGTTAAATGGCTATTTCAGTATGGCTATTTCAGTAGCCATTTGCAGTTACCAGTGATGATCAGGGCGTATACTGATGGCATTCGTAATTTCTGTGTATAGTGGAACCTCTCTAAACCGGACACCATGTAGAATCGAGTGTTGGTAATTTTGATGCGTTTCATTGTCATTTAACTCTGGGTGTCCGGTTTAGAGAGGTTCCACTGTATCTGCATGCGTGACAAACTGTCAGCTTAGTAACAAATGTCAAGCCTTATTTCTCCAGTTACATGTACAGTCACAAATGTGGCTGTAACTGGAGAAATGGGGCTTATGGGAGTTGTGCCTAGTCTGTAGCTCCTGATAACATAGCACATTACTGTCTGTTCCTAGAAATGCTGTCCACGATTTATTGCTATAAAAACACTCCAAGCTACTTATTTTTATACGACCATTTTTAAAAAACGGTACGTATTATGTTTTACCGCATGCCGGGCCGGCGGGCGGGTGGGCGGTCGGGCAGCTGAAGAAAAAGTGCATAGTTCATGTACACAACTCCTCCGAAACCGTTCAGTCGATCGTTCTGAAACTATACACACGTCTTCTTCTACATTTTTCTATACAATTCTATATACGGTACAGAATTTGTGTACAAAACTCCTCCGAAACTTTTCAGTCGATCGTTCTGAAACTATACACACGTCTTCTACACATATTGAAGATGTGCACCCTGGTGTTTTTATGCCGATATCACCTTTTTAACTTGGCCATTTTTTCTACATTTTTCTATACAATTCTATATGCGGTACAGAGTTTGTGTACACAACTCCTCCGAAAGCGTTCAGTCGATCGTTTTGAAACTATACACACGTCTTCTATACATATTGAAGATGTGCATAAAATATTCTTAAACAAAAATATCACCTTTTTAACTTAGCCATTTTTAGCCATGTTTTTTGAAAAAAAATCCAGTTTATTGGATTGGCGAAAGCCAGGCGGGCGGGCGGCGTCCACAATCAATGTTAAGTTTTCGTGTTTCAGTCCATTTCTTTGTTACTGTACCACCTAGGACCACCAAACTTTCACAGCTTCATAACCAAGGGGTGCCTACCACATACAACTATCCAACATGTGACCATTTCTTTTACCTTCACCTATTATTTCTACGTAATTGACTTAGCCATTTTCAATGTTAACTTTTTAACGTACGTCTGGTTAAAGTTTTTTGGTTCAAACTTTTTTGTTATACTATATCTCTGCAACTGCTTCGCCCATTACCTTGAAACTTCACATGGGTGTTTATCATCATCCATATTTTCATTCTACCCCCCAACCGTGCGGCCCCTGTGCCCAATGTCAAGGTGAAATTACTTTGAATTTTTTTGTTAAAGTTTTGTGTGTACTATGTCTCTGCAACTGCTTCACCCATTACCTTGATACTTCACATGGGTGTTTATCATCATTGTCGCACCCGCTTGCGGAAAGCGCGATATCGGCGGCATTTTGGCATACGTCCGTCCGTACGTCCGTCCGTGTGTCCGGTTAAAGTTTTTTGGTTAAAGTTTTTCCATCTACTAGCTATATCTATTTTTTTAGTGTCCATGCCTCGCCCCAAGGCGCGACATGCAGGCCACGGCCATCTAGTCTACAAAAAGTGGGTATAATTATGTTATCCAAGTGTCTATGCTTGGAAAAAACCTGGCCTTCGTGGCTTTGCCTCGTTTCCTGTTTATACATTTTTCTATGCAATTCTATATACGGTACAGAGTTTGTGTTAGAGTTTTTCTACATTATTGTATCCAATTCCCTATCATTTCTACTTTACACTCTACTTTTCTATCTCTGCCTAAATTAGTATACATGTTTAGCACAACAAGATGAAGAAATTATGCTATAGACTTTCAAATTCTCATTAATGTTTCTTGCCTTAATTGGTGACAGCTTCACATTTCTGCATCTTCGCTGTCTGGCCCATATTCGACGGGCGTAATTTGTGACTTGTGGCTCTCTTGTTTTTACATAAAACAATGTAAAACTATTTTTTAGAAATTAGCCTCCTTTTTATTTCAGAAAATCTGTCTAAGAACAAAGTTATTTCGAATAAACAGTCACGGATAGCCGTTTGCCTTATAAATTCATTGCACCGAATTTTAATTGTGAAACAATAAAACGAGAAACTACTATTGCAATAAACACTTCCGGTAAACAACAACAACAACAACTATTATTGCGAACTGAACACTAATTCTTAAGAAATTTGTGTTAACAGCATTTTTCGACATATAACTTTTTGCATTAAAATATATAAATTAATCATTTAATCTTCATATATTTAGCGAATATCATTCATCCATAAGGTTCCAAGTCAGAAAGATACTGACTGCTAATATTGATATTTTTACCAAATTCTCAGCATTTTCTTCTGGAATTCTTGTATAAACGCCGACTAATGGATTCCTTTATTTTTTTCAAATTGGTAAGATTTGCTCTCTTAAATACAAAGTTAGTGTCTTTTTTTGTTGTTGATGAAATCCAGCAAGCAGTTTGATACTAGAAAAATGTTGAAAATCTGATCGCACGTGACATTTTAGCATTACAACCCTGCATTCAATACTTGATTTAGGTCTATTACTTCATTATGGGACAGAATTTCGAAAAATAAAAAGATGGCTCATCGCTAAATTTGATTTTAGGGTGTTTAAATAGGCGTAAAAGTTGAGCAGGTTAACGTGAAACAGACTAGTAGTGTATCCTGATATTACTGGATAGAAGCATGACGAGTGTTTTATTGATTGAATGGCGAACAGTGTAGATCATGATCAGACTGCATTTGCCCCATTTGTCCAGTCACAGCCACAAATCAGGATGATCAGGGTGTATACTGATGGCATCTACTGTGTGTGTGTAGTGTATTACATGCACCTCATTGTTCTTAACCTGAAATACTGGCCGACTGCTAAAGCTAGAATCTCACTGGGCTGCGACTGTTGGCGACAAATTGCGAACGGCATTCGCGAGGGAGTTTGCAAAATGTCTCGAAACGTTTGCAGGGTTTCTCAATTTCCTCACGTGAGTCGCAGGGCCTCGCTCTCGTGTCGCAGTAATTTTGAATATGTTAAAAAAAATTCCACGACAAACCCGTCTTGATCTCGTCTCCAACCCTTCTCGATTTAGTTTCTGTGAGTCAGAAAGTGCGAGAAATGTGAGACAACTTGGTGTGATTCCAAGTGAAAATTGTCGCTAATTCGCATATTTTCTCGCAATTTTGTGTCCAACTAGTCGCAAGCTGTCGCAGCCCAGTGAGATACCACCTTTAGCAACACGTCACGAACCCCCATTTCCCAAATCATGATGATCAGGGTGTATCGGTCTCCGTGGAAGTCGGAAACCGGAAGTCGCCGGAGGGAATGTCCGACTATAAAAAAAAATATATTGTTCTATTAAGCTTCAATGAAATCACCTTCCTTTGGTATGTGCTTCTGGTGCTAGCTAGCTTTTCTTATATGATTCACTGATATACTTAAAAAAGCTCTTAAATATCACACAAGATCTGGTCTGGTAAATTTTTGTCGAGTTTTGTAAACATTTCAAGTTTACCAGACCGAATGTCCTGTTAAATATTGGCAGTTTCGCGGAGACTGGTGTATACTCAGGGTTCCCACTGGTCCTTAAATTCCTGGAAAGTCGTGGAATTTGGAAAAATAGATTCCAGGCCTGGAAAGTCATGGAATTTGCCTCTTTCTGAAAAGGTCATTGAAAGTCATGGAATTTGGATTCCTGTCCAATTATTAGACAGGTGTTGTTGAGAAAAGTTCAGTGCAATTTCGTGATTTCGAGCCAAACGATTTGGAATGGTAAGGGCGTCTGGCACCAAATCAGGATTTGGTAAATTCAGAACTGAATTACTATTTCTCTCCCCAACACAGGTGTATTCCAGGCTCGAAATGGCTCAAGTTATGAGTCAATAAGCCGTAAAATACCTTTTCATCAGCATCATCCACGCAAATATGGGTCCTTGAATTTCGAAATCAAGTCATTGAAAGTCATGGAAAAGTCATGGAATTTGTCTTCCCAAAAGAGTGGGAACCCTGTATACTTGGTGGCATTCACAATTTGTGCTAGAAACAAAATTGCTCCATACCTCTCGCAATGGTAGCAAGTTGACCCCATCTCTTTAATGTTACACATGGAAGAGTGATTTTTGCAATCGATTTTCTGGCGTGTTTGATATGTTAGCAATATAAAACTGTCAAAGCTGTATCAATAAATTATTAATAAAGAATATACACATGCAGAAATTGGTTATTTTACCGTGTCACGGTGTTTATCTGACATTATCTGTATATCTTGTAAATTTGAAAGCTTCATTTCGTTATGTTGAATGTCGAACAACAGCACGAGAAAATATGGCTCCCATGATTTCCCTGTTCTATTATTTTTGGCAATTTACTAGTTCTACATCAAAGATTATTCGTTTAAATGTATAAAATATACAATTTACTAAATGTTGACCTACATGCAACAGGTTTGGGTATGCACTTCAGTTGCTCACATTTTTTGAATGGGTCAAATTGTAGCCGTAGATAACATATCGGAGGCGACTTATTGTAGCTAAATTTGTGCGTATCTCATACACACGATTGTTTTTAGCGTGACAGGCAGTCAGCCTTTATTGACAGACCCATCACTCGACTCAACTTGTGCAATTGTATTGATTTTCCTATCTCACTTGGGGAAAACTGCGAACTATACCCAGCTGTGTGACGACACACGTATATGGCTATGGCGTGTAATTTGTCTACCACAGACCTGACTCAGCTTGGCTTACTTGCTCAGTTTACATACACAATTTATTGGCAGGAAAGTTAAAAATTTATATATCAATGTTCTCATTTCTTCTCAAATATATATGTTGTGACCACCATTTGAACCATCTCGTTGAGATGGTTCAAATGAGTGGTCACAGCATATATTTTGGATGAGAAATGAGATTGGATTGATCTATGCCCATGTAAGTGTTCGTATAAATTGGTCCTGATTGTAAAACTTTCTGAGTATGTTCTCTCTCTGATGTCTAGCTCAGAATTACAAAGTTGGAGTGGTCGAGACTCGGTTCTGCAGCATCCAATTGAACAACCCTTTCAACCTCTCCTTTCATTTCTTATTTACTGATGAACCACTTCACTGATTTTAATAATATTTGGCAACAATAGACTTTGTTTTGCATACACCCCACGCCAGATTACCCAAGGTCAAGGTCACTGAGAACTTGTGTTCACCTTTTTTAAGGAATATTTGTTAGTTATTTTTTGGTTTAAACCTATAAATTATACAAATGGGATTGAAAGCAAGCTTATATAAATCCGCTCCCTAAATAACATGTGGCATAGTATCACAGGCTGCAGGAACCAGGACATAACAAACATAATTAGTACTGCCATTAGCATAACATGGATTTTATTCTTGTTTTATGCTCCTAGTTTCTGCTTCCTGCGATACCCGATAGATGTATTATAGATGACAATATGTAAATATACATGCATTAACCAACAAAGAAAGGAAAAACAACTATTTTAGTTTGGTATTGTATCCCCCGGATTCCGTCGGGGGGGGGGGGGGGGGGGATACTATGGATTTGACAGCGGGCCGCGTCCGTGTCAGCGTCCGCGTCCGCCGCAAACACTTCTTGTCCAGAGCATAACTCGAACACACCTTTGGAATATTTTCATGAAACTTCACACATGCATAGACCATGACCCGAAGGTGTGTCGCGCACAAGAATGACAACTCTTGCATAGCTAATTTTTTAGTTATCTCCCATTTTTGTTTCGCGCACTGATTGACCATAACTCGACCACCCTTTGGAATATTTTTATGAAACTTCACACATTCAATTAGACCACGAACCGAAGGTGTGTCGTGCACAAGAATGACAACTCTTGCATAGCTAATTTTTTAGTTATCTCCCTTTTTTGTTTTCGCGCACTGATTTCCTGTCCGGAGCATAACTCGACCACCCTTTGGAATATTTTCATGAAACTTCACACATGCATAGACCACGACCCGGAGGTGTGTCGCGCACAAGAATGACAACTCTTGCGTAGCTAATTTTTTAGTTATCTCCCTGTTTTGTTTTGCGCACTCTACAAACTGGACAATAATGCATGAAGACCCGTTTTCTCATCTGCTCTGTACACCTTTTCTCGTGTGCTCTGTACACCTTACCTGTAGAGAGAACAATAGAGACTGGGAGAACCATTCACCTGTGCATGTGCTAGCATGTGCAAATGTCCAGTCTTGACCACTCTTGACCACTCTTGACCACTCTTGACCACAGGTAATTCATACAGGTAAATTACTACATTGGATATTACATTTCCGTAAACTGTGTTGAAAATATTGTGGCATTATGTGGACCTGTGCAGATATATGTAGATAAATATAGGACTATTAAAAAAAAATTCTGGGCTCCAGTAGCAAGCATTATTATTTTTAATTTTTAGCCAGGTTTTTTGAAAAAAAATCCAGGCTATTGGATTGGCGAAAGCCGGGCGGGCGGGCGTGCGGCGGGCGGTGGGTGGGCGGCGGGCGGGCGGGCAGCGTCCACAATCAATGTTAAGTTTTCGTGTTTGAGTCCATTTCTTTGTTACTGTACCACCTAGGACCACCAAACTTTCACAGCTTCATAATCAAGGGGTGCCCACCACATATCACTATCCAACATGTTACTTTTTTTTTTAACTTGACCCATTTTTCCGCGCAGTCGACTTAGCCATTTTCAATGTTAAGTTTTCGCGTTTACAATGTTAAGTTTTCGTGTTTAAGTCCATTTCTTTGCTACTGTACCACCTAGGACCAACAAACTTTCTTTTTTAAACTGTGTTGAAAATATTGTGGCAATATGTGGACCTGTGCATATATGATATGTAGATAAATATAGGACTATTAAAAAAAGATTATGGGCTCCAGTAGGGAGCATTATTTTTTTTTTTTTTTTTTTAATTTAATTTTTTCCATTTTTTTTTTCCCATTCTTTTTCTATTTTTTAGCTGACCACTAACTTATTACAGGTAATTTATACAGGTACATTATTACATTTCCGTAAACTGTGTTGACAATATTGTGGCAGTATGTGGACCTGTGCAGATATATGTAGATAAATATAGGACTATTAACAAAAATTCTGGGCTCCAGTAGCGAGCATTATTTTTATGCCACCGGTCTCGAAGAGCCGTGTGGCATATTGTTGTTTAGGGGCTTTTTCTTTGTTCTTCAAACAATGCAAATACCCCATAAACCCAAAATGTTGGAATGTCCGTCCGTCCGTCCGTCCGTCCGTCTGTCCGTCCGTCCGTCTGTCCGTCTGTCCGGGCACACATTAGGGTACTTATGTGGCTAGCCCCACAGGGTTATGGACTTGTTAAAGGATAGGGTTGGTTACAATTAGCCACCTAAAAAATCGTTTTATGTGGCTAAAAATCGTTTTATGTGGCTAATATTTAACATGTGATAAGCCACATAAGTACCCTAATGTAAGAACGTCCGTCTGTCTGTCCGTCACACTTTTCGGTTAACCACTTTGTCACAGTTTCTCAAACTGGCCATAGCATCTACATAAGTTGCTTAATCGCTTCAATACTTCACCACTTCATTCATTGGTATGTGTGCCACACCTGCCTTTTCATAATTTATATGACCTTCGCCTTTTGACCTTCACCAGGTTACTTAAATGACTTAACAATTTTGGTTAACCAGTACGTCACAGTTTCTCAAACTGGCCATGTCATCTACATAAGTTGCTTAATCGCTTCAATGCTTCAACACTTCATTCATTGGTATGTGTGCCACACCTGCCTTTTCATAATTTATATGACCTTCGCCTTTTGACCTTCACCAGGTTACTTAAATGACTTAACAATTTTGGTTAACCAGTTCGTCACAGTTTCTCAAAATGGCCATATCATCTACATAAGTTGCTTTATCGCTTCAATACTTCAACACTTCATTCATTGGTATGTGTGCCACACCTACCTTTTCATAATTTATATGACCTTCGCCTTTTCACCTTCACCAGGTTACTTAAATGACTTAACAATTTTGGTTAACCAGTTCGTCACAGTTTCTCAAAATGGCCATATCATCTACATAAGTTGCTTAATCGCTTCAATACTTCAACACTTCATTCATTGGTATGTGTGCCACACCTGCCTTTTCATAATTTATATGACCTTCGCCTTTTGACCTTCACCATGTTACTTAAATGACTTAACAATTTTGCTTAACCTGTTCGTCACAGTTTCTCAAAATGGCCATATCATCTACATAAGTTGCTTAATCGCTTCAATACTTCAACACTTCATTCATTGGTATGTGTGCCACACCTGCCTTTTCATAATTTATATCACCTTCGCCTTTTCACCTTCACCAGGTTACTTAAATGACTTAACAATTTTGGTTAACCAGTTCGTCACAGTTTCTCAAAATGCCCATATCTACATAAGTTGCTTAATCGCTTCAATACTTCAACACTTCATTCATTGGTATGTGTGCCACACCTGCCTGTTCATAATTTATATCACCTTCGCCTTTTCACCTTCACCAGGTTACTTAAATGACTTAACAATTTTGGTTAACCAGTTTGTCACAGTTTCTCAAACTGGCCATATCATCTACATAAGTTGCTTAATTGCTTCAATACTTCAACACTTCATTCATTGGTATGTGTGCCACACCTGCCTTTTCATAATTTATATGACCTTCGCCTTTTGACCTTCACCAGGTTACTTAAATGACTTAACCACTTTGTCACAGTTTCTCAAATATGCTGCAGGTGGCATCCGCGTTCGACAGACGCAGTTCTTGTTTTATTTATTTTTTGTATATTACATTTCCGTAAACTGTGTTGAAAATATTGTGGCATTATGTGGACCTGTGCAGATATATGTAGATAAATATAGGACTATTAAAAAACAATTCTGGGCTCAATTCTGGGCTCCAGTAGCAAGCATTATTATTTTTTAAACTTTTTTTTTTCATTTTTTTTTTTTTCATTTTTTTTCTTCAAATTCTTTTTCAATTTTTGTCTAGTAGCATAAGGTCGTAAGTGCTATATACAGACTATTATCATATAATAAAACAATTATTGACTAGTGAGCCATAGAATATAATCTGATATTCCATGGCTCACTAGTCAATAATTGTATATGTTCGGGCCAGTGAAAATTGCTTTCGGGCCCAGGCTCGAGGTCAAGGCTGGACAAGGCGAGGCATTTGATTCCGCGGAATTCTTGTTTACTTATCTCCCTTTGTTGGTTCATGCTCTGATTTCGTATCCAGAGCATAACTCGAACACCCTTTGGAATATTGTTATGCCCCACCACGATAGTGGAGGGGGCATTTAGTGTTACCGTTGTCCGTCCGTCCGTCCGTCCGCACACACGAATTGGTACTTGTTGTAAGTGTACGGGGATCTTATTGGGTAGGGTTAGGATAGTGTTGGGTACTCTTGTTGGGTATTTTTATACAGTAAAAACCCAACAAGTATTCATTCGTAGGAACGTGCGTCCCGTCCTCCCGTCCTCCCGTCCGTCCGTCCGTCCGTCCGTCACAAAACTTTAACACTCGGGTAAATGTCTCATAATTTCTTCATCCTTCGACCGATCTGCTTCTTTCACGGATGAGCTTCATATTTCATATACACGTTGCCCTAATGGTCCTCTACCGCCCTGTGCCAAATCCACATTCGTCCTGCCCCCGCCAAGCCCAGGGTCAAGGTTACATACTTGGTGCTTCAAAAACTTTAACGCTCAGGTAAATATCTTATAATTTCTGTTTTCTTTCACAGATCAGCTTCATATTTCATATACGCATTGCTCTAATGGTCCTCTACCGCCCTGTGCCAAATCCACGTTCGTCCTGCCCCCGTCAAGCCCAGGGTCAAGGTCATATACTTAGTGCTTCAAAAACTTTAACGCTCGGGTAAATATCTTATAATTTCTGTTTTCTTTCATGGATCATCTTCATATTTCATATACGCATTGCTCTAATGGTCCTCTACCGCCCTGTGCCAAATCCACGTTCGTCCTGCCCCCGCCAAGCCCAGGGTCAAGGTCACATACTTGGTGCTTCAAAAACTTTAACGCTCAGGTAAATATCTTAAAATTTTTCTTTCCATTCACGGATCAACTTCATATTTCATATACGCGTTGCTCTAATGGTCCTCTACCGCCCTGTGCCAAATCCACGTTCGTCCTGCCCCCGCCAAGCCCAGGGTTCACATCACATACTTAGTGCTTCAAAAACTTTAACGCTCGGGTAAATATCTTATAATTTCTGTTTTCTTTCACGGATCAGCTTCATATTTCATGTATGCATTGCTCTAATGGTCCTCTACCACCCTGTGCCAAATCGACGTTCGTCCTGCCCCCGCCAAGCCCAGGGTCAAGGTCACATACTTGGTGCTTCAAAAACTTTAAAAGAAAATTTTGACTTGGAATTTGGCCTCATTTATTATCAAAGCGATATGTGGGACATCCGTGTTCTATGAACACATTTTCTAGTTTATTAAACTTCACACATGCATAGAAGACGACCCAAAGGTGTGTCGCACGTAAGAATGACAACTCTTGCGTCGTTAATTTCTTAGTTATCTCCCTTTGTTGTTTTGTGCACTGATTTCGTGTCCGGAGCATAACTCGAACACCCTTTGGAATATTTTCATGAAACTTCACACATGCATAGACCACGACCCTAAAGGTGTGTCACGCAAGAATGACAACTCTTGCATCACTAATTTTTTAGTTATCTCCCTTTGTTTTTTCCGTCACAGATTTTGTCTCCGGAGCATAACTCGAACACCTTTTTTTCAAACTACTTGTGTGTCTGGGGAGGGGGATACACATGCGCTTGTCGACAAGCATCCATTTCTAGTTATAAAACAAAAATAGATTATTTTTTTTTGTCGTCTCAAAAAATATATCTGCTTAACCCCTTCACCAATTTCAATAATATTTTGCCACAATATGTGGCTAGGGATGGTGCTTTGTTTCACATACAACTCGGGTCTGAACACCCAAAGTCAAGATCATTTTATTGTCAAGTCTGCCAGCAAGGGGATTTGTCAAGTAATGTCTTGTTCACGTAGTGCCATTCTACATTGCAGGAGAGACCTATTTTTGTCAACAGAACACCACAGCCAGATGATAGGGGTATGAAAAGAAAGCTCCTGTCTCCATCCTTCTCCCCTTCTAATGATGACGACAGTAAGTTCCTTTTCTTTTTCTCGGATGGCCAATTACCAATTTGCGTAACTCATGTGGCATTCACTTCTTGAGTTATGCAAATTATGCGTGAGATATCTCGGGAGAACTGATCAAAGGCTACAGTGTGGGTTTTCATACTGGAGATACATTTCTTGCATTTTGAGTTCTAAATGAGCCCATATTGTCTTTTAAGCCCATCAACATGGCTCGAATCAAAATGGCCGCAGGTCACGGCAGAGTGAAAAACAAAACATTTTAGAAATCAACTCTGAAACCTATCTGTAATGACTAAGAAAATGAAAGTTAGATTTTCAGATATTCCAGAAATTGCCAAGGTATTAACCCTTAGACTGCTACTCACAACAATAGTCGTCTGCTGTTGCTTTTATATCTTGCCTTATTTCTCAATAAAAACATGGTTTGACAGCACTTCAGAATCATTTCCAATGGAAATGATTCTGAAGTGCTGTCAAAGCATGTTGTAAATTATTCTAAAGTGCTGTCAAAGCATGTTTTTGATGATAAAAATGGAAAATAGAAAATAAACAGCAGCCGACAAAAAAAATAAGATAGCGATCTAAGGGTTAATTAATTTCTATTTGCTTATGTCGGGATGACATCGGGTAATATTTGTAATGTCATGACATCGCGTCATATTTCTACGATGTTAACATGTTCCAAAACACTTAAATAACTAAATCGGGAGAAATATAAAAAATATAAAATGAAAAAATATGTGATTGAAATTCAGTCAACATGTTCTCATATTGGCCGTTTGAAGCCATAGTTCCTATCGGCTGCACCTCTGGTGAATATAGGTCCAGACAGACAGGCCATATGACACCATGTTCACTGTGGAGAATCACATATAACTTGTATGATTAATTGAGGTTTTTGCCAATATAGAACAAAATGTGGATCAAAAGCAACAACTGTCTCGCCCACTTTAGTGGAAACTGAGTCATAGCGGTGTCAATTCCGGCTTTATAGTCGTCGTCGTAGGCAATATCTGTGTAAACAATTCTGAAATTGCGTCCAAATTTTGTACATCTTCTGATTTTTACCATAGTTCATCAATAGCTTCCTCACATTCATGGCTATTAAACCAGTGTTAGGGATGTCGGAGTTTTTTGGTATCAAATTAAAGCTGAGGAATGTAGTTGTGCAATGCAAGTTATTTCATGAAGATATCTTTATTAGTTAAGAAGTTATTCAATTTTGAAATTGGAGAACTTCGGAAATTTTCTGACCATTTTCTGCCAACTTTGTATTTAAAGATTTTTTTAAATGTATAGAATGGAGTGTTTGGTATCCATTTAAAGGTATAGAAGAATGCAAAACAATGGAAGTTGTTTCATCAAGATATCTTGATTGGTTAAGAAGTTATTCAATTTTTAATTTCGAGAAATAAAAGAAATTGTAAAAAAAATATTAGTTTTTAGCTCACCTGAGCAAAGTGTCCGTCGTCCGTCGTCCGTCTGTCCGTCCTTGAACATTTTCAATCATCTTCTTCTCCCGAACTGCTGAGCCGATATTGGTTAAACTTCACAGGGATGATATATGGGTGATGCCATTTCAGATTTATTAAAATGGAGGTCATCGACAATCCAAGATGGCCGCCATGAAAAAGTAGGTCAAATTCTTAAAAAATCTTCTTCTCACGAACCGCCAGGCCGATTTCGACGATACTTGGTATGAATGATCGATAGTTAGCGCTGTTTCAGATTTGTTCATATGGTGGCCCGTGGATCAAAAATGGGCATCGCCCGAGGGGTCAAATAGAGGTCAAATTTTATTTTTAACCGAATATAGTCATGTAATATATCAAATCGAAGGTATTGACGAGACAATCACTCTGGAACATTTTTTGTCTAAATCATATGATTACGTCATCCAAGATGGCCACCGATAGTTCAAATGGTCATTCTTTTACTAAATATTTCAAACGTCTTTTTCTTGTAAACTGCTTGGCCGATATTGGCCAAACTTAACTGTAATGGTCTGTGGTTGAAGCCTGTTCATTTTTGTTAAAATGGAGGTCATCACCAAATCCAAGATGGCCGCCGTTGAGAAGTAGGTCAAATTCTTAAAAAATCTTCTTCTCACGAACCGCCAGGCCGATTTCGACGATACTGGGTATGAATGATCGATAGTTAGCGCTGTTTCAGATTTGTTCATATGGTGGCCCCTGGGTCAAAAAATGGGCGTCGCCCGAGTGGTCAAATAGTGGTAAATTTTATTTTTACCCGAATATAGTCATATAATATATCAAATCGAAGGTATTGACGAGACGATCACTCTGGAGAATTTTTTGTCTAAATCAGATGATTACGTCATCCAAGATGGCCACTGATAGTTCAAAAGGTCATTCTTTTACTAAAGATTTCAAACGTCTTTTTCTTGTGAACTGCTTGGCCGATATTGGCCAAACTTAACTGTAATGGTCTGTGGGTGAAGCCTGTTCATTTTTGTTAAAATGGAGGTCATCACCAAATCCAAGATGGCCGCCGTTGAGAAGTAGGTCAAATTGTCAAAAAATCTTCTTCTCACAAACCTCCAGGCCGATATCGACGAAACTTGGTAAGAATGATTGATAGTTACCGCTGTTTCAGATTTGTTCATATGGTGGCCCCTGGGTCAAAAATGGGTGTGGCCCGAGGGGTCAAATAGGGGTCAAATTTTATTTTTGACCGAATATGGCCATATAGTATATCGGATCGAATATATATAGTATATCGGATCGAATGTATCGACGAGACGATCACTCTACAGCATGTTTTGTCTCAATCAGATGATTTTGTCATCCAAGATTGCCACCGAAAGGTAAAAAAGTTGTTCTTTTACTAAAGATTTCAAACGTATTCTTCTTGTGAACTGCTTGGCCGATATTGGCCAAACTTAACTGTAAATGTCTGTGGGTGAAGCCTGTCCATTTTTGTTAAAATGGAGGTCATCACCAAATCCAAGATGTCCGCCGTTGAAAAGTAGGTCAAATTGTCCAAAAAATCTTCTTCTCACAAACTCCAGGCTCATTTCGACGAAACTTGGTGTGAATGATTGATATTTAACGCTGTTTCAGATTTGTTCATATGGTGGCACCTGGGTCAAAAATGGGCGTGGCCCGAGGGGTCAACTAGGGGTCAAATTATATTTTTGACCGAATATGGTCATATAATATATCAAATCCAAGGTATCGACGAGACGATCACTCTGGAGCATGTTTTGCCAAAATCAGATGATTACGTCATCCAAGATGGCCACCGACAGGTCAAAAGGTTGTTCTTTTACTAAAGATTTCAAAGGACTTCTTCTTGTGAACTGCTTAGCCGATATTGACCAAACTTAACTGAAATGGTTTGTTGGTGAAGCCTGTTCATTTTTGTCAAAATGGAGGTCATCACCAAATCCAAGATGTCCGCCGTTGAAAAGTAGGTCAAATTGTCAAAAAGTCTTCTTCTCACAAACCGCCAGGCCGATTTCGACGAAACTTTGTATGAATGATCGATAGTTAACGCTGATTCAGATTTGTTCATATGGTGGCCTCTGGGTCAAAAATGGTCATGGCCCGAGGGGTCAAATAGGGGTCAAATTTTATTTTTGACCGAATATGGTCATTTTATATATCAAATCTAATTTATAGCAGTAAATCACATGCACATTCGCAATATATGTTAGATCAGAAGGTACCAACAATTTCTGTGAAAAATTTGAAGTTGTAAGTGAAGAGTCTTTGTGAAATCAAGATGACCACTATGGAGGCTTTTAGGTGAGCGATACAGGCCCATTTGGGCCTCTTGTTTAATTTAGCAGATATTTTTTCCGAAAAAGTATGCAGTATGGAGTGTTTGGTATCAATTTAAAGGTATTAACGAATGCAAAACAATGAAAGTTGTTTCATCAAGATATCTTGATTGGTTAAGAAGTTATTCAATTTTTTATTTCGAGAAATAACAAATTTTCTAAAAAAATATTGCCAATTTTGAATGTAGTGGATATTTTTTCCAAAACAAAAGTGTGCATTATGGAGTGTTTGATATCAAATTAAAGGTAGTGGAAATATGCAAAACAATGGAAGTTGTTTCATCAAGATATCTTGATTGGTTTAGGAGTTATTCAAATTTTCAAATTTGGGGGAAAAAAAGCAACGTTTTTTGTGCAGAGATCTTAAACCGGATAATATACATGCACCTCTTGATAGTAAGTAGCTCAATTATTTTTTGCACAAAGATGTTCATGTCAAGATTATAATGTGTTAATGAATAGAGCTGTTTGGTGTGTCTATAACATTTTTTTATTTAAATATTACTAGTTATTCACAAACTGAATATTAATGGCCGAACTAATGAATGGACCGAATTACAAAAACTTTTGATCTATCCAAAATACAAGGTCGGCGGTGAGATTAACTAAGATAGTGCGCTCTCATTTAATTAACCAACAATTAGTCAACAGTGGCTCTCATACACGGATTGATTGATAATTTGTGTTTAACGGCATATCAACAGCTACGGTCATTTAAGGCTTGGCCACCGGGTCTATCCCGTATTTAATGTGTCCATAATGAGAGAAATTCCCAAAACCAGAAGTGAATATTTACAGAAAAATCTATCCTGGTCCATTCCACACCAGCCACTTAGCCCAACCACAAAAGTAGTATTATCAACACTAAAATAATTTGATCTGACATGTGGCTGCAGAGGCAACAAGAAAATGTGGCTTGTCGGCACACAAATGCCCATGGTGGCAGATTGGAGAAACTGTGTCACAAGTTAATTAACCAAATTATACGTATTCACAAGCGTATTTGTGAAGCTCAAAAGGTCAGTCATATTAAGGCCAGCATGGATGTATGGCATTTGTCCACATGTACGATGTATTAAAATATTAAAGTAATCCATCAAGGGAAGTAGAAGTGATGACAGAAATGAGAAACTCGGGCAAATTTCTTAATGTGTGAAAAGTTGTGACGGTCAAGGTCATAAAAATGGCAGCATGGATGTGTGGCATTTGTCCACAGGTATGCTGTGTTGAACTGTTTATGTTCAAATGATATAGAAGTTATGACAGTTTGTTGGTGTTTAATGGCCTATCAAGCAGCTATATATGGTCATATAAGGTCGGGCCAACGGGTTCGATTACGATTAATCATACTCAGATAAGGGGTACAACTCTCACATACAAGAAAACGTACACGAGGGCCAAACTAGGTCTCCGGTCGGGATTCCGGTAAGGAAGAATCCCGATCGTTAAATACCCCACTGGGTTACCCACGAAGAAATGAACAACTCTGCCGAACTTCTTAACATGCGAGCCCCGTGCAGGCACCGGGGCGGGATCAACTGATCCTGAGAATAGTGCTGCAGTAGCCATTGCTTGTCGTAAAAGGCGACTAAACTGGCTTAACGATTGGGTTCATACTTTCCGGAACCCACTATACCGGATTTGGCCCTCATGTACATTTTTGGCTTTCTTGTATGTGAGAGTTGAGTCGGGCTATGCCCCATATATAAAAAGTAAGATTAGCGCTAATCCTATTACTTTTAGGGGATGGGATAAATGATGCTGGTGTGGCGAGGGCCTGGCACCAGATCAGGTTGTTCTAATTTCAGGACTGAATATATATTTTGATTGTAAATATTGAGTTCTGAAGTTGGGATTTACCCCCCTTGGACAGGTGGATATGGGACTCGACCCCGTTGACCCGTCTGCGTGTAGACTCCCTGAGGCTTGTACCTCTATGTCAGAAAAGCGGACGTTAAACCCTATTCACTCACTCACTCACTCTTAACATGCGAAAAAAGTCAAAGTTGTGAACGCCAAAAGGTGAAGGTCATATTAAGGGCAGCATAGATGTGTGGTAGTTGTTCAGAAGTATGCTGTGTTTAAATATTTAACTAATCTAATCCTATCGAACCAATCCTTAAAGTGATATAAAAGTTATGACAGAATTGACCGGCGAAACTCTTAATGCAAACTGGGGGGAGGGGGTCAATATTTTAGCTGTAAACTTCTACCTACATCTATTTGTGCCTGTTGGAGAAAGGAAAAATAGGAAGCCACCGCCGGCGCTGTACAAATATATAATAGAAATCCCCCAGCAGACATTTTTATTGAATACAAAATAGATCAATTAGTTATATTGCGCAATTACTTGGCCTCCAGACACTTTTCAAATAAAAAAAAAATGCCCACAGAAAGGGGTGGGGGGGGGGGGGGCGGTTGTGTAGGGAGGATTGACAGTCTAGTGTCTCAAAAAAAAAAGATCGCTAAATACACAATATTCAATAATAATGATTCAGCTCAATTTGATTGCTAATAACATTGTGATTTGGAGTTGAATTTATTTTTTTATTGAATTGTTGAACATATATTCAAAGTGAATCTACAAGGACCCACAAACACACAGAGGCATCATTAAACAACAATTTTGCACTTTAATATTACACCAAAAACGGCCAGCTCAACTGTAACGCTGGCTTTTTCGATGTGGAAGTGAAAATAAAATGGTCACGAAAACCCATGACACTGCTTGTGTTCCGAACTTCCAGTTTGATATGAGGTTACTAAAAAAGTTTGCCACCGAGTGCGCACAAGCCAGACGGTTCAATAAAGTGTTTTTTGGGCACATTAATGATTGTTAAAGAAACTGTCGATGTCCTAGGATGTCGAATCCAGAGGTTCCTATAAAAATCACTGTTCAAATATTTATCTCTTTCTAGCACCAACAACACGATTTTCCTCTCAGAAATGTCAACAGCAGACAATATAATTGTGTAGAGGGTGCATTCTTCTTTCCGTTGATATGCCTAAATTTAATATCCATCAAGAAATGATCGCGTTATCGAAATTAAGCCACACCACCTATCACGTTATTTTTCAAAATGGCAGCGTCCACAAAAAAAAAGTGAACGCGCAAGTGATTAGAATTTATCGATTAAAAGTCACCCACATGTTACATATTTAAAAAAAAAAACATCGTAAATCATAAAATATACATTACACAATGTGCGTGTATGTTTTTTATTAACTAAATCGTCCAATATTGATAAAAAAATTGACTTTGAAAATCCAACACGCATGCTGTCTACACATGCATGGGCAAATCGTATTTCCAAAAGCGGTAGGCGAGATCGAGATCGCAAAAACGCGAGATAGTAACATAAAAAAAAATATGGCCGTACCCACCCATCCCCAATTAGCACATTTGCGACATATCATTTTCGGTCTAGCTGCACACCTGATGGTGTTTACAATCATCAGTTGGTAATCCAGTTTCACGTGCAAAGTGTGACTGACCTTTAGAATTCGGTGGAAACAAACATACCAAAACCACGCTATGTAGTCGCTCACGTCATCGCATCGCCGATGAATTGATAATTACGCATTAGCTTGTGCATTTTCACATTTGTTTGATTTCTTGATAAAACCAAGATTTGGCAGCACATGAGAATCGTTTCCTAAGACGATTCTCAAATTTTGTCAAAATATGTTTTTGTAAAGAAATATCAATGTATTTGGGTTTTCTTTTCACATTTGTCCGATGTCTTAATAAAACATGTTTTGTAAAAATATTGTCACATTTGTTTGATTTCTTAGACCGTATACAAACAATTGACAAATTCAGAAATCCACAACTTAATTTGTGTTTCTCGAGTCGGGTTTCATATGGTGGCGAGGAAATACGATCGATTACACACCGTGAAAATCTTGTTGGAACGTAAATGTCAATTGTCACGTAGGCCATTTCAGTTTACCGCGCGTTATGTCAGCTGTTATTCTAAGTACGTATGGTCGCTCGTTAGGAGCATTTCTTTCCTTCGTTTATAAGGTATGGGTTATGGACTAGGGCTTAGAACACCGACTTCCAATCTGGAGGTTGTGGGTTCAAACATCGCCTTGGGAATCAAACATACCTTCATAGTATGTCCATCCCATTCAATTTCACTTTTTCCTTCGTTTATATGCCGCGTAGAAACGATAATTAAGAACCTTAAATTCCATTTCCACCCCGTGAAGGAACATGCATTTATTTCTCTAAAGTTAGGTGTCTTGGCCTGTCGATGCAGTCAGACGAAAACGTTAACATACATAAAATAAATCAATAACCATCGGATCGCCGCAGAATATTTTCGCTAATTCGCTAATTACTTTCAAATTCGATTAAATTAATATAGTCAGGGTCGCTGTAGATTGCTATATCACTTTCTTGCGATACACAGGTACTGTGTAACACAGTAGCTGCGAATCGCCAGGACGCCCGCGGCGTTATCGATCGATAAAGTGGTCAGTTTTGGGATTAAGTTTAGTACAGTCCGGTTCCAAAAAACGGGCTTGTGGAGGGACGTTCTAACAGAAAATAGTGACTTGCCCGGGACTAAATTCCAGCATAGAGGCACTTGCCCGAGATTAAAACCGACTTGTCCCGGGCGTCGGTTTTGTACAGCCCTGCCACTATACAGGCCTGTGCAGTTGAAAGGGTTAAATTACCTTACAATGCTCATCTCAGTGTTGGTATATGACATACCTTCTCTCTGTTTTCAGTTAAAGTAACTCCAAAGCGTAAACGAGGCATCCTGAGTGTTGAAGGTTCCCCCCAGCCCCTGACCACGCCCAAGACACCCGTGGGTGCCGCGAGACCCCCACCCCTGTCCGAGAGACAGCAGTTAGCCATGATTATGCGTATGAACGACGGAGCAACGCAAGGCCTGCCTATCACTGAGCAAGGTTGGACATACTCTTTCTTTTCTATAGTGATCTTTCGGATGAGACTTGGTTGATGATCATGGGTAACACTATTATTATGTGGCTGTGACTGGAGAAATGGGGCTTATGGGATCTGTGACCAGTGTAGCTCCTGATAAAATAGCACACTCCTGTAGCCTGGTAATGATCTATATTGCTTGTTAGAAGCATGACGGGTATTTCATTGATGGAATGGCGAACGGTGCAGATCCAGATCAGACTGTGCGGATGCACAGGCTGATCTGGATCTACACTGGTCACAAAACCCATTAGCCCCATTAGCACAGTCTGATCAGGCTCTGCACTGTTTGCCATTCCATCAATGAAACACCCATCGTGCTTCACGTGCCTTGCTAACGTGCATTATGGTGCACACGGTGTATATTTTTTTCTGCGCTGGCTCATTTGACGTTCCATTTCTTTCTGCTATTCCGGTACTGCACGATGAAATTTAACATGTGCTGTGCTGCTAATTTATTTCTGTTCATCTGACGAAATTGCAGTGCACTGTGTTCTGCATGACTTGCATACTGATCGAGAACAAAGTACACGTCTAGTAACAACGTTGAACAATCACAATTGCCCATTGTGTTGCGAGCGAACTGGCCGAACAATGCACCCATTAAAAAATTAAAGCTGGTGTGTCACATTTTAATGGTAGAAATATTATCTATTAAAATCAGTAACATTTAGAGTGATAGATAGATATTTAATTGATATTGCGTTATATTTAACCCTTACAATGCTGAATTAAAATTTGTCGTCTGCTGTTTAATTTTTATTTTCCATTTTTCTCATCAAAACCATGTTTTGACAATACTTCAGAATCATTTCCAATGGAAATGATTCTAATGTTTTCTCAAACCATGTTTTTATTGAGAGAAAAAAACAAGATAAATCGACGGCAGACGTTCTAAGGGTTAAAGCCAAATGGAATGAATATGTATGTATACAGGAGCTTAATTGAGATACAAATGTACATGTATTTGTGAATGTTAACCATAAAACGTGTGGATAGTGGAAGGGGCATTTAGTGTTATCTTTGTCCGTCCGAACGTCCATCCGTCCCGTTGAACATTTTTGTTTGAGCTTGTATCTTCAATATTACACTTGCACACTATCATGAGTCAGTGAATCAAATGACCTGTGTGTGACCTTGACCTACAATTGCAATACATGTATTTACATAGTTATTTCCCTTGGTTAAAGTTTTTGTTTGCGCTTGTTTACTATGAGGGGTGGGAATTTTCTGTATATATCCTGAAATCAGGATTTGAGGTTCCTAATAATTGCAGAAAAAAATAGTATTGTTTCAACATGGGAAGCACACTTTTACGCATTTGTGGGTGCAAAATACGTTTGTTTAGCCAGTCTGATTAGGATCTGCACTGTTCGCTATTCCATCAATGAAACACCCATCTAACAAGCAATCTAGATCGTTATCAGGCTACAGAAGTGTGCAGTTTGATCAGGGGCTGCGCTGTTCACAAATCGCGTAAGCTCCGTTCATCCAGTCACAGCTATATAGAAGCTCCATTTATCCAGACACAGCCACATCTATCCAGCTTCTCGTACTTACATGTAACATCTGCCACTTGTGCACACATGTTGAACTGGTGTGTTGCACACAATTCTGTTGGAACTAGCTGAGGATTACGGAGCTTTATAAAGGACATGAGAAGAGAAACAAATGTACTGACCAATTTGATTATTTCATTCTAGCGAATTTAAATTTGTTCTAGCGCATTCAAATTTGTTATAGCGATTTCAATTATTTTGTTCTAACGCTTTCAAATTTGTTCTAACACATTTGATTTCATTCTAACGCATTCAAATTCGTTCTAACGATTTGAGTTATTTCGTTATAACACATTCAAATTTGTTCTATGATTTCAATTCAAATTAAATTTGATTCTTCTGTTCTAACAAATTAATTCACTTATTTCATTCTAACGCATTACAATTTGTTGTAACGCATAACAGTTCGTTCTAACCAATTCAATTATTTTGTTTTTACGAATTCAAATTCAATTATTAATTCATTAGAACAAAATAATTTAATTGGTTAGAACGAAAGGTAATGCTTTACAACGAATTTGAATGCGTTACAACGAATTGTAATACGTTAGAATGAAATAATCAAATTGAATTTGTCAATGCGTAATCTAATTGAATTTGAATGCGTTAAAATTAATTCAAATGCGTTAGAACGAATTCGAATTTGTTAGAACGAACAAAATAAGTGAAATTGGTAGAATGAATTGAAATCGAATTTGAAATCGTTAGAACGAATTTGAATGCGTTAGAACGAAATAATTGAAATTGTTAGAACGAATTTGAATTTGTTAGAACAAAATAATCAAATTGGTCAGAACATTTGTTTCTCTTCTCATGTCCCTTATAAAGCTCCGTAGAGGATACTCTGTAAGTGAGAAATTTCATCCGATAATGCAGCATTGAAATTTAAAAAGTGGCTGTTTCCTCTCGAGTGAGCCATGAGTTCGGATTGAAAACTTTGACATAAAATTCTAAACTGCTCTAAGTCTAAGGCCCTCTCTAAACCGTCCACTGAGTAACTTTAGTGTCAGGAGTAGTCCTGAATAAACAACTCTAATTACAATTCATTACACTGCATTACATATTACGTTATGACGGAGTAGTCTTTCCAAATGTGCGTTTGAAGCGTTCTTTGTTTTCTTTCTTCTTCGTGGAGATTGACCTAAGAATTTTGCTAATACTCACTTTATTAGGTAAGTTTATGTTAATATTTTTGTCATATTGTAGACTTGTCTCTCAATAACAACAGAGCGAAGTATGAACGTCAACGCCCTGCAGGTTTTTTCTATATTTTAGTGTGCAACATGTAAATTACGTACATTTTTACCGTAGACTGGTGTAGCGATATACTGCAGCCTGTTGCCTATAAAGCTGAAAACGAGTTGTTCTGTAGTTTAGCTAGAATGATATATAATTCCGGTTTATGGTTGTAAAGCAGACTAACAGGTATTGGGATGAGTGTTCAAATACCTGAATTGCAGTAGAACCTCTCTGAAGTGGGCCATCAGTATATGACCTTGCTGTTGAATGGACGTAAAACCCCAATTAATCAATCTCTAAACCTGACAGCCTGGGAACATTGAGTTTGGTTTGAAAGGTTCCACTATATCTTCTGTGTACAATTCTGAGTTTAACCCTTTCAACACCACAGGCCTGTATAGTGGTATTGGCAAAAAAGTGTAGACCCAGATGAGCCGGCTCGTCACGAGCCGTCTCGTCACGAGCCGTCTCATCAGGATCTGCACTTATTGCAAGTAATTTTCTTATTTTTGAGAACAAAAACACCCCCATTGTCATAAATGGACTAGTCTGAAAATCATTTTGTGGCGATTGGATTGGTAGGACAATTAACATATCACACTCCATTCCAGTTACTTAGGGGTGAAAGGGTTAAGCAACTTGACCGCAAACAACAGTTTGTGCTCATGTTGCTTGAACTCAGAATTGTAGAGAGTCTGCTAATGACATTTCGAAGGGAGCAATCACCCAGCAGCACTCTCTTCTAATCCGATTTGAGACTGTGGCTGTTGAAATGGGGATTATGGCATTTGTAGCTAGTGTCAATCAAGATCATCGTTCATATTTGATCAGTGTCCGCACAGTTTGCCATTCAGTCAGTGAAACGCCTGTCCTGCTTCTAACAAACAGTATAGATCATTATCATGCTGCAGGAGTTCGCTAACAAATCACGGACAAATGTTAGAAGCCCAATTTCTTCCATCACATTCTCATATGTTGCCGGAAAAATGTGGTTTATGGCCATTGCAAACATTGTAGACCCAGGTCTGTCTGTATTAGGCTACAAGAGTACACTATCATATCAATGGCTAAACTGGCTACAAATGCCATAAGCCCCATTTCTTCAGTTACAGTAACATGACCTAAAGGTGTCGTTTGATTCATTTCTCTATCAACGGGCAGTGCCACTCGACAGTTTGGTGGCACAGATATGTGGCTGTGACTGGGGTAATGGGGCTTATGTGATTTGCGACCAGTGGAGCTCTTGAGCAAATAGCACCCCCATGTAGCCTGATAACAATCTATATAGCTTGTTAGACGCATGACGGGCGTTTCATTAATATATGTAGAATGGCAAACAGTGAAGATCCTGATCAGACTGTGCAGATGCACAGGCTTGTGCAGATGCACAGGCTGATCTGGATCTACACCGATCACAAAACCCATAAGCCCCGTTTCTCCAGTCACAGCCACATATTTGTTTGAGAAATACCGTAAATGATTTACAGATTAAACAGTAGTGTAGTCCCTGATCATATGTTTATTGTGAGCTGGGTGATCTGGAGCTACTCTGGAGCGATGAGTTGTGGCCTAGGGGTTAGAACACCTGACTTCCAATCCGGAGGTTGTGCGTTCAAACCTCAACTTGGGCATCAAAAAGTACTATCATAGTATTTCCATCCCACTGGTCTGTCGGATGAGATTTTAAACTGTGGTCCCGTCTCTATATGACCTTAGCTGTTGCTGGGACGTTAAACCTTTTCACTTTCACTGGAGGTACATCCTTCCAAGAATCCTCGTATCCCTGCTTTGGCCCTCGGGCCGTCCTTAAAAAATTGTTTGTTTCCTGTAACCCGACCTTGAATTTTAGAAGTGGGTCGGTCGGTAGGCAATTTCTTTTTTTTTCTGTCGCATGACATATTGAATTTAAAAATTATTATATTAAAAAGGTACAATATTTTAACACTTCCATTGTAAACAAAATTGCAATAAAAAAAATCGGTGTCGCACCGTTTTTAGTGGGTCGGTCGGGTTACAGGAAACAGAGATATAATTATGGATGGCCTCGGGTTCATTGTATTTGTGGCTTTCTTGTACCCGAGTTGTTGTTGTTTATTACTGATCTTATTACTTTTAGGAAGTGGGGCTAAGTGATTCTGGTATGGGTTGGACCTGGCATCAGATCAGGTTATTCTAATTTCAGGGGCTGAAAGTATATTTATTCTGTAAATATTCACTTATGATTTATATGATGATGGTCGTTAAACATCATTAAATCACATCCTCCCCCCACCCCCCACATCCATACAGGTAAAATATGGGAATCGACCATGTTAACCCGGCTTAACATGACGTTAGCTGTTAACAGGCTGTTAAACACCATTAAATAAATAAATACACTTGTCAGAGGTTTGGACGATTTTCTTGTGATCTGTCACATAAATACTGGCTAAACCTGCTAAGCCTTCACTTTGTGTAATTCCGCACCATTCATACACATGTTGACAATGGTGTACAGAAATACAGTCAGGTCACATGACGCCCTATGGTTGTGTATTTCAGTGAAGTGAATATGAGACATGCCATGTGATTTTGTACCTATACCAGAACATGGGCCATTTTTCATGAAATATATTTACAGAAACTGATATTTTCTGTAAATGATGTCGAAAGATGATGAAATTTTCATAGCAAATGCGGATTTGCTATGAAAATTTTGTCATCTTTTGATGTCATTTACGGAAAAATATTGTAGAGTTTGTAAATCATTTTCATGAGATATTGCACATATTCTTAGGTACAAAATCACATGGCGTGTTCCCCATATATGAGAATACCTCTGTTTTTCCGGATACCAGGCTGAGAACACCTACCTTACAAATGTGCGACCATCGTAGCCCCAGATCAGCCTACGTATCCGGCTTTACAGTCCGTCAAATTTTTGTCATATTCCTAAATAACAATATTAATCATTACATTGTGATTACATTGTGTGATTACACGGAGTGTGATTACATTGTGTGATTACATTGTGTGATCTGCTCTTGTCGTAGTTTAATAAGTGTCGACGCATTTCTAACTATGAGATTATTCATACCTCTTATGTTCTGTAGTGTCTTACAAAACATACAAAATGTATTTAACCCAATTGAAAACCGGTAACGAGTTTGCTCTGCACTTGAGTTTGCTGTGCACTCGATCATATTTGGGCCATGGCCGAGTGTGGCCAGTGTATACCCAGATCAGCCTGCCTGTGCATCTGCATAGTCTGATCAGGCACACACTGTTTGTCATTCAATCACTCGCGCATGCATACTGCCAACAGCAATAGGATTCGACAACTTTAGAAGTATGGAAAATATATGCAAGACCTACAATGTCCTACATTAACCACAAATGTCCCGAGGTACCTTTTCTGAGCCGGCAACCCATTTGTGGCTGTCGCTGGAGAATTGGGGCTTATGGGTTTTGCGCCCAGTGTAGATCCAGATCAGCCTGTGCATCCGCACAGTCTGATCAGGATCTGCACCGTTCGCCGTTCCATCAGTGAAACACCCGTCATGCTTCTAACAAGGAATGTATATCATTATTAGGCTACAGGAGTGTGATATCTGATATCTGATCAAGAGTTTTGCTGGTCATAAAACACATAAGCCCCAGTTCTCCAATTACGGCCACATTTCTGTGTTTCTGTTTCACTTACTGGCAACAGCTGGTTTATGTATACAGGTTTTCGATGAACTAGAATATACAGTTTCAATTGCAACAACAATAATAGACGAAATATAGATTTTGAATATATTTAGGACAAGTTTGCATGAACATCTATTTAGTAACACATGAAGGAACATTTTGAATAGCGTAGGTTAGGCAAATTCCATCTGAGGATGTAGTTGTGAACATTCTCTATATTCCCCTGTCAATGCTGAATTAAATGTTGTCGTCTGCTGTTTACTTTTTTTCTCCATTTTTATAATTAACAAAAGGATAGTTATGCAGCATTTTAAGTGTCAAATCTTGTTATGCCACCGCAACGATAGCTGTCTGTGTGTCTGTCTGTCGACAATTTTCCATGTCCGGAGAACTACTTCTACAGTTTTTGGTTGATTCTCTTCATATTCTGTATACAGCTCTACCATCAAGTGCTGGAGTGCCTAACGTAAAAATGTTCGTTGTCCCACTGATCCATCCGCAGTTATGCCCCTTTTTTGACTTTGAAAATATTCTTTTTTTCCTTATCCGGCAAATTATTGGCCCATTCTCTTCATACTCTGTATACATCGCAACCATCAAGTGCAGGAGTGTGTAACGTAAACATTTTCGCTGTCCCGCTGATACATTCAGAGTTATGCCCCTTTTTCAACTCTGAATTATTTGTTTTCCTTGTCTGGCGAACTACTTCTACAGTTTTTGGCCGATTCTCTTCATACTCGTTATACATCCCAACCATCAAGTGCAGGAGTACCTAACGTAAACATTACTATTTCTAAAGTTTTGGGCTGATTTTCTTCATATTCGATATACAACCCTACCCTCAAGTGCAGGAGTGTGTAACATAAGAATTTTCGCTGTTCCACCCATCCATCGGCAGTTACCGGTAAGCCCCTTTTTTCGACTCTGAATATATTATTTTTTTCTTATCCGGCGATCTACTACAGTTTTTGACTGATTTTCTTGATACTCGGTATACATTCCAACCATCAAGTGCAGGAGTGCGTAATATAAAATTGTCCATGTTCCACCGATCCATCCGCAATTATGCCCCTTTTTCGACTCTGAAATAATGTTTTCTCCAATCACTCGCTCAGTGATCGCTGTTGTATTCATGAATGCTCAACAGCGGTGGCATTTTGTTTTACAAACAATTTTCTAGTTTTTAATAAGAATAAAGACGAAATATGAAACAACGGCAGACTAAAATTGTCCTTCACGCTTTCTAAGGGTTAAATAAATCGCCAATATCAAATGAGTTTGATGCATTTGAGATGGGATCCATGAAACAAGTCGGGCACAATTCACGTACCTACCTTGATGATGTGCATAAAATTGCTGACGAATGTCATGTTCATAGGCCGTTGAACTCCAACAAACAAAACAATAAACAAAATAAAATTGTTTCAAATTGGAAAGAGCATGACATTATGTCGCGTGACTGGCTTTCAATACACAAACACATATGGATATCCACTGCTTCTCGGTGACTTTTGCCTATTTATGAATCTAGTTGAAAATCACCTTTGTTTTATTTGCCATTATACTTATGAAAAACATGCTTTGACAGTACTTTAGAATCATTTCCAATGGAAATAATTCTAAAGTGCTGTCAAACCATGTTTTTACTGAGCAAGAATACAAAATATGAAACAACAGCAGACAACATTTTCAGCTCCCGCCTTTTAAGGGTTAATATTTCACCCGTTTTCCTTTGGTGGTTCTCTCATGCTGTGACGTGGTGGGTATTTTATAAGCCCTTGCATACTGAGAAATCTAGTTAGGGTAGGTGTACTTTTATTAATGGGAACACATAATTACCTGTATTGATGTTTCAAGTCACTAATTTATATTGAATGTTAAGGCTTGGTCAAGATTGGAACACCCACATACATATTGGAGTTCTTGCGAATATACCTGAATTATAGTTGAACCCCTCTAAACTGGACAAATTAGTGGTAACAACATATATTTTCATTGGGAAATATGTAAAATGATGCCTCCCACATCCCACATGAAATGTGTTCAACAAGAACGATGGTCTGTACCTGGCTTGCTTGTTGAACAAACTTGACCATTTCACCCCTAAGTTAACTTGAATTGATTTTGATATGTTTATTGTGCAACCAATCCAATTGTCACAAAACGATTTTCAGACTAGTTCATTGGTGAAAGTGGGTGTCTGTTCTAAAAAATATGAAAATTACTTTTCAAAAAGTTCAGATCCTGATCTACACTAGTTGCCAATACCACTATACAGGCATGTGGTGGTGAAAGCGTTAAAACCCGAATCAATCAATAAATCAATCAGCCAATCGATCGTATTTTCAGTGGAGGGGCCGGTAATATCGCCACTGTCCCCGACACCGATACAGTCGAGCATCAAGAAGACTCCCGTGGACAAGAAAGTGAACAAGAGGAACGAGCGAGGTGAACTGCCAATACACATCGCTGCCATCCGTGGCGACGTGAAATTGGTGAAGAAACTCATCCGCGCCCAGGTGGACGTTAATGTCTCCGACTGGGCTGGTACGTTTCGGCATCACATACCGATATGGCTCACAATCTGACAATTCTGGGCTCGTTTCGTTTGTGGTTGGGAGAATGTGATGGGTAAATTTAATGACGGGGTTCATCCTTACCGGAATACCGATAATCCAGTACTTGCCGTGGAAATAAGTTTGATTGGCCGAACCTGGCCAACTCCAAACTGATTGATTATGATTTATGATGTTCAAGTACATTCTTAACGACCCGTGTAATTTAATCATATATTTTTTCCGAAATGTGATGGATATATGTGCATCAGGGCTTCTAAAATTTCCGAATGCCAATTGGTCCAAGAGTCCAGACGTAACACTGTCGGCCATTGTCGGCCATTGTCGGAGCTTTGTGAATAACGACAAAATAGTTTGTTGTGCCATTTTCAATAATAATCAAATGACGGACAGGGCCGTAGCCAGACCTAAAAATGAGACGAGGCGAAACAAATATTGTGAACAAGCGAGCGCAACGCGCACCGCGCACCGCTAATGCGCGGGGGGGGGGGGGGTCCTCCCCCAAGCAGATTTTGACGTCTAGATCGTCATAGGCGCGATTTTCCGGCACTTAGATCACCGGATACAGCATTAAATAAAAAAAATAAAAATCTGAGACGAGGCAGCTCATCCTGACTACAGGCCTGACGGACAACATAGAAAAAAAATGCGTTATATACCCACTCGTAATTCATTGCTAATTATGCTATTATCACTGTTCACACAGACTTCAAAATTAATTGTCGGCCTGTACAATTGAATTAACATTCGGTGTAACCCCCAGATCGAGTTCAATGTACATCGGCGGTGTGATTTAGCACTTCAATTGATCCCTAATCCCTGATCCCTGATGAGTCACGCTTTTAACACGACAGACGTACCTTGTCGTTTATCAAATTGTTTGCAAATTGTAGATCACGTGAGCCGGCTCATCAGGATCTGCGGCATTCCTACGTACATGTACATTTTATATACACAAAAATGACCCCTAATACAGCGTAATGTAACAGTTCCTAACTTAATATGGAATAGCCCGGGCCGATAGTCCGTGTCAGTTACTTGGGGTTAAATATTACGAACACAGATAAACACAGTGCATGGTTTCTTTATTTTATTTTAACATCATCAGAAATGGCGAGTCTAGGAACTCTCGTATCTTTACGCTGAAGCCAGTCTATTTCAGTCACTAAACCGCTATACACCTGTCTCATGCGTGTGTTAAGAAAAATCGATACTTGGAGAAACTGAATACACAGCGAGCTGCACACTGGTTTAACACGGATATGGCCCGCGGATATGTGTCATAAATTACTTGGTGGTCAAAACCGGTAAATTTACAAGGTTTATAGCGAAATAGCAGCCGACTGGCAATTTTTCTCGAACCGATTTTAAGACTAGTTTTCAAATCTCAATCGGTCTGAGAGTTCAAAAATGGGTCCAGAACCGGAAAACTGAAAATTTTAGAAGCCCTGATGTGCATACATGTATAAGATATATGTGAGCATTCCCTTGTTACTGTATCCTATACAGCACATGGAGTGGCCAACTCGGCCATCTTAATGCGTTCAAGTGATCGGCCAGTTTCAACTCTTGTGGCGTTTGAAAAAGAACGGAAAATGCTAAGTAGAACATAAATTATGATACAATGTGGCCAACAATACGTAACAAGGCCATTACAATGAACTCCTATGGTAAGATTTTATCAACAAAAAATATTGTATCCATAGACTTTGAAGTCTTACCATGAGGCCAAACGTAATAATGTGTTTCTTTCTTGTAACCTGACCGACCCACTAAAGCACCTCACCCCCTCCCCAACCCAAATTATTTTATTGGCATTTTTGATGGAATTATTTTTTCAAATTTTTGCCCAAAAAAAAACATATTCGTCGTGTTACAGCATTTATTATGGTTGGCCTAGGAATGCATTGTCCTAGCTTTTTTTTGCGTTCTTTGGCCAATTTTGTCCAATTTTGGCCAGTCTGGCTCCTGATCTTCTATCACCCTCTTGCTGTCAAGGTAAGGATTGTTTATCCGGAGTTAGAAACTGCTACAATTCTGCCACTGCTCCCTACTTGTAGGCTGGACTCCCTTACACGAGGCGTGTAATCACGGTTGGCTGAGTGTCACCAAACAGCTGCTGAAGGCAGGAGCCAACGTCAACGTACAGGGCCTCGACAACGATACCCCGCTACACGATGCCTCCGTCAACGGCCACAAAAAGGTGAGTACCGTAATCACCCTGAATATGTGGACACCATTTGTTTTGGGAAACCCCTGGGTTTAACAAAACAAATTGTTTCAAAATATATTGCTATTGCGATAAACCAGTACAACCATACTAACCCTAAACATTTGTTGTGGCACACAAGATTTTTGTCGTACCAGCTTGTGGACAGTGCGATATAGTCGGCACATTGGCGAACATCCGTCCGGGTTAAAGTTTTTCCATATACTATCAATGCCTCGGTGGGCGCGACATATGTGCCGCGGCCATCTAGTTTTATGTATTTCCTAGAATAATTGTGTCTGAATAGTTAGGGTTATTATGGTAGGCACTGTGTAGTTTCACAGCTATATGTTGGGTGGCAGCTTGTGAGGGTATTATTGTACCCATTGTTTCATCTTTACTGGAATCCCGATATCCCTGATATGCCCTCGGGTACATTTTTGGCTGATACTTGAGAGTTGAATCCAGTTATATCCATTATAAGAGTAGTAAGATGAGTACTAACTATATTAATTTTGTGGGTAGGACTAAGTGATTTTGGTGTGGTAAGGACCTGGCACCAGATCAGGTTATTCTAATTTCAGGGCGAAAATATATTTATGTAAATATTCAGTTCGGATTTTTGGATTTCTCCTCCCCCTTCCCCACATCCGTACAGGTGAAATATCGGTTCCAATCCCGTTAACCCGGCCTAAAATGACCATAGCCATCTGTGACAAGAGAGCTCTGGCTTTGGTCATTTTTGGCCACTCTGGCTCCTGATCTTCTATCACTCAAATAAAGCCTGATAATGGTTCTTTGTGATTACAGATGTTTCACTGACAGAATCAATGGCAAACATTGCAGACCCTGATCAGACTGTGCTGATTTGAATGTTCTGGGACTACACTGGTTACAAACTTAGTCAACCCACTAAGGCCATAAAAAAAATACTTTGGTTCTCAGATATTCAGCGTCAGAAAAATCCCTGCGTGTCGAGCATTTTATCGTCATGGAGAAATAAAATCATACTGTAAATTCGCCACATGATCAATAAATAACACTACCATGCAAAAATATGTTAAATCCAATCATGTCACACGATAATCTGGTGATTTTCCACATCTAAAGAGGTTATAGTAACTTTATACAACATATATGCATCTGGCAACTTGAAACAAATCAGAGACAAACGCCTCAACAAAAAAAAATATATTTTAAAAAATATCCTCCTAATGGCTTTCCTGGTGGTAGTTAACCTACTTCATTGACTGGCGAACAGTGTAGGTCCTGATCAGACCGCGAGCATCCGCGCGGGCTGATCCGGACCTACACTTTCCACGCGGGCTGATCCGGACCTACACTGGTCGCTCACCTTGTATGGTACCATTTATCAGCTGGTAGTAGTCCATGGATTGTGCATTGCCTAGCCTAATTCATCATATGGAGACACATCTGTGACTGCTAGCTGTTTCATGTATATTCACATATGCTGGCTGAATAACACCTGTGTACTGTATAAGACGTCGGTCATATTCCGCTGACATAACAAATAACTGTTCACAACATATTGGCCCCTTAACCCTTACAACACTACAGACCTGTATAGTGGAATTGGCAAAAAGTTTAGATCCAGATGAGCCAGATCGTGATTTTCATATTTTTGAAAGCGAGTCAACATGTCAAAAATCTCTAAGGTTGGCATGCATTTCGACCATTTGTGTTGCAGTTATTATTAGGAAACCACTGAAGAGAATGTATTTAAACATCAGAATTTATTGACAATTGTTTGACATGGCATATACTCGTTCTACTTTCGTTTTCGCGGTAGTTGGTTGGGAGCATGTGATGGGTAATTTATCAGGATTTGCAAACAACCTTCTTATAAATAGACTACATGTAGTATGAAAATCATTGTGTGGTGTTTGGATTGGCCTTAAATTAACATATCACAGTCCATTCCAGTTACTTAGGGGTGAAAGGGTTAACAAGATCCTTGTAAAACATGAAATAGAAATATTGGAAATGGAAATCGATGGGATTTTTTAAAGTTTCACTGTTGGCATGGTACTGTCGGTCCTTATCAGTGTGCAGGGGAATGCTATTGGATCAGGAGCTTTATTGGCCACAAATACCACAAGACCCAGTGGGTGGCAGGTGGGAGTATGCGATGAGTAATTTAACGATCGGTGTTCATCCTTACCGGAATTGCGACTGGAGACCTGGTTTGGCCCTCACATACGTCTTTGGCATTTTGTATGTGACAGTTGAATCTGGTTATACCCCTTGTGTGAGTACAGTGCGACCCCGTTAGTACACGCTTCACTATAACACGATTTCGGTTAGTACACGGTTGTGCCTTGGCTCCCGAATTTTTTTCCTATTTGTATATCAAAATCGTGTTAAATTTGTAACACGACTATTGTCAGAAATCGTGTTAAATTTGCGATTCTTTCCCAAATTAGACCTAAAATGGACGAAACTTTTTTTTTTATGGACGCATAGCCTCCATTTATCTCACCGATGTGAATGTGTAGCTGATCACGTTTGCACATTATTAATTAATCCGACCAAACTGGGAATAAGATCAGTAAGACCAGTAACAAAGCAGTGCTAATTGTTATGTGCTCGATTTCATTTTTCCGGCATGCGTTCGCGCTCACCATTGGTGGAATATTAATTAGGTGTAAAGGCTGACCAATCGGAGATCGCGTATCAGTCGCGCAGATTAACTCGACCCAGATTAACTAAATTGTTACAGCACTGCCCACGCCCCCGGCGCATGTACACAAATGTGTACGTGACAACTGGCCTTGTTTCGCTACGTCATAATTGAGCCAGTGCATGAGATAATCAACTTTATTATATAACTGAGATTTTCGCCGAGAATGATTTGACTTTTTTCTGCAAATATATCGGAAAGTTGATAACATTTTCAGAGCAAATGCGTAATAATTACTAATTTAATATTCGTCAACATTCGATATCGTTTGCAGAAAATGTACACTATTATCAGATTCATCTTCGTCGGAAATCTCACGTGATAAGCCTGATTACCTCATGAACTGGCGCAATATTATAACACGTCGGGCAAAACATGTCTATACAGGTCTGTACTCAAACACACAGACGTGTGGAATAGTCGGACGTGTGACACAAAGAAATTGACCATTACAAAAATATCCATTTCCCCACCCACTTGATCTCGTTCTATTATTAACGTCATGTACAGTACGATACCAGGTGGGTGGGATAATGGGATTTTTTTAATAGGCATTTATTTTGGTGTCATAGGTCCGAGTCTTCCACCTGTGCTCACCATATGAGTAAACACAGATTGCAACGCACGAGCTTGTCCGTGACGTTGCAGCTGATGGAACAGGATATCGGTCATTGGGTCATTGCGTCATCATTACTACACTTTTTTCTACACGCGTCTACAATAATGGATTGCACGGACCTGCGTAGATCTACATTCTACATGAACATGATGAATAAATAAAACATGACGTTAACAATTCTTGGATTCAATATATTTATTACATGCGAAGATAACAGTGAAAACTTATGGCATATTATAGGCATTGGCGACGTCGTTCATTCGCAGTCACAGTGTGCAGTGTACATGTATTTTTTGTTGACATGATGTGTCTTGGGCGAGAACGGATATAGCACAGTTCGGATAAGCAACACGGAAGGTTGTATGTCGCCGGACTTCCGTGTACTAACGGGGTCGCACTGTATTACGATTATTCGTAATCCTATTTTAGGGGAAGGGGCCAAGTGACTTGGTGTGGTATTGACCTGGCACCAGGTCAGGTTATTCTTAGCTGTTGATAGGCCGTTAAACACAAATAAACAACAAACAAAAACCACAAGACCCATTTCTCCAGTCATAGTCACATGTGTTTGAGTGTACTTTTGCCACATATGCCTGGGATAGTCCGTTTAGTCTGAGGCCAACCAATATAATGGTATGGGAGAAAAGGAATGATCGTGAAAATCCTCAGGTGCAGAAGTGTTGTTCATAGATGGAAGTCGATATATTACAAAAACAGTGACAAGTTTATTAGATCGTAGGCGAAATACCTGTGATGCTTGCAAAGTTTGAGACGGTTCAAATGAGTGGTCACATTAACATCTACTTTCATTGAGAAATAACAAAAATAAAAATAAAATATTGATTAAATTTCATACCCATATAAAAGTGTATTCTGAAAGGAATGGGTTAATTGGAAAAACAGTGGCGTATTCATTACCTCCGGGGAGCTAAATATACCTGCACTATTTTCATATATCTTGTCAATCAATAGTTTAGACCCAAATAGTGTTACCTGTGATGAGTACTTTACTAAATACATTGCATTCTCATGGTTTTGTTTCTGCCAAATATAAACTGCGGGAAACATAAATTTTAAGTATGGTCCACACTTTTTTCACAAGATTAACAACAGTATTTGTACCCGTGGTAAGTGTGTCCGTGGGTCCAATCTGCAACTGGGGGCATTTGTGTGCAGACAGGCCACATTTTCTGATTCTTATAAATACCATTTGTGTCGCTGTTATTGTTCAACACAGGTTTTCTCAAGTGATTCTATTTGGTATTTTTATAAAGTAATTGGTCTGGGATTGTTAGTTGTGTCCTTAGTCATGGCTAGATTTCATGATTAAGTATCAGGGTTGAGAGATTAATCAATACGTGTGCACTCATTACATTGTCTGTTGGCTGTCGTCTCATGGTGACAATGACTGTGCGACCTGTCGTGACAAACAGAGGTTATGTCTTGCGACCAGTGTAGCCCCAGATCAGTCTGATCTGAGCATCCACTGTTTATTATTTAATCGGCTAATCATACCACGAGCTTATGAAGTATGCCGAGGGGTATATAGTTTTCATCTTTTCTTCCGGTTCGTCCGTCTATAGCAACTTATTTTTTCAGTCCCGGTGGTGGCCCCTTGAGCACATAGTCTAGTTTTGGCTAATGCAAGATAGTGGAATATGTTTCTAACCACATTGTGAGCTACCCAATTTAGAACTACGCGGCTGAATATATATTTGATGCCCGTGGTCTCAGTAGAGCCAGAGGGTTTGAACTGTGTGTCCATCTCTCGTCCATCCATGTGTCCGACACATTAAGTAATTCGCCAGAGTTTCTCAATTCTGTCATGACTTCTATATTCCTTAAAGGATTACTTATATTCTTCAACACATCATACTTGTGGACAAATGCCACACATCCATGCTTCCCTTAATATGACCTTGACCTTTTGACCTTCGCAACTTCAAACTTTTTCACACATGAAGAAGTTTGCCGGAGGTTCTCAATTCTGTCATTACTTCTATATCCCTTGATGGATCACAAATATTTCAATACATCATACTTGTGGACAAATGCCACACATCCATGCTGTCCTTAATATGCTCTTGAGCCGGAGGGTTTGAACTGTGTGTCCATCTCGTCCATCCATGTGTCCGACACATTAAGTAATTCGCCAGAGTTTCTCAATTCTGTCATGACTTCTATATTCCTTGAAGGATTACTTATATTCTTCAACACATCATACTTGTGGACAAATGCCACACACCCATGCTGCCCTTAATATGACCTTGATCTTCACAACTTTGAACTCTTTCACACATTAAGAAGTTCGCCAGAGTTTCTCAATTCTGTCATTACTTCTATATCTCTTGATGGATAACTTTAATATTTCAATACATCATCCTTGTGGACAAATGCCACACACCCATGCTGCCCTTAATATGACCTTGACCTTTTGACTTCACAACTTTGAACTTTCTTTTTTCTCAAGAAAATATATGCTGTTACCACTCATTTGAACTGTCTCTAATACACATTTGGAGAAAAAAAAAAGCTCAGTTCTGTAATGTGTCAACACTCTGATTAATTTCAGCTGGTGGAGCTACTAATGAAGCACGGAGCAAACCCTGTCCAGCCGAACAGTAATGGGAAGACGCCCGTAGACATTGCGGCGTCACCCGACATCGCGAAGCTGTTGAAGCGTGAGATGATCGTGTCCAGCAGCGACAGCTCGAGTGTCGACGAGAGTCGCTCACCCATGTCCCCGGACAGTATAATATCTAAGGATGACGAGCATAGTCTCGACTCGGAAGGTAAGTCGATGATCGCAAGGTAAAAGAACTACAATACATGAACAAGAGATCCATTATATACCGTTTATTTATACCAGGGCCCGGTTGCTCAAAACCTCTGTTAGCTCAACAGACTGTTAAATCCTTAGCAATGCTAAGGATTTAACAGTCTGTTAAGCTAACAGAAGCTTTGAGCAACCGGGCCCAGGTGAGCTGATTATCGTGAAATAATGCAGGAGTGATTGGGTTCATACGCAAAACAAACTATGCTTACTCGCTTGTTTCGCGGTAGGACCCAATCACGAGGGCATTATTTCAAAATAATCAGCTCACCTGGTTAAATAACTGTTTTCTTACATTTCATACACGATATTTTATAAAAACAAAGCGAATCAAGCGTAAAATATGGCCAAGAGGTGTGCAAATTAATTTCTGGAGGCGGGTTGTTGCGAAGGCGACTATCATGCGATTCAGGGGGGGTGTCTGAGAACAGCATTTTTGATTGGCCGAAGGAAACACGTCATTGCGACGTTACTGTGTCATTTCTCCATATATGGTAAGCACGAGAGTGGAACTACTGCTGCTAAGTGGTGTAATTCACCGTTATATTTCTGTAAACTACTGGCCGAAATGTAAGAAATCTTATACTCGCCGAACATGATTACCTGAAAAAAATTATTAATAGAACGCTATACTTTTTCCCCCCATCACAACATGTGAAATATGGGATTCTACCGTGTTAACCCGGCCTAAAATGAGCTTAGCTGTGGACAGGCCGTTAACCACCAGTAACCCATTATATGCTGAGGATATGCCATTTTGAAAATCATAAATATTTTTTTTCAATGTGCTAAGAAGTATCTGTCGCAACCACCATTGGAACCGTGTCATCTATGACCTTAGCTGTTGATAGGCCGTTAAACACCATTAAACAAAACAATCTGTTGTTCATATTGAGCTGTAGTCGCAATGGCTGTCTTATCATCAGCTGGGTCTGTTTTTATAACATTTCCTCAGCATGTATTCGCATGTAGTGCTCGAAATCCAGCAGTTTGATTGTCTTTCCACATGCAGGTACTTAATGTTTCATGTAAGTTGTGATTACACATTTTCTTTGTCCCACTTATACAACCAGAACCTGGCGCCCGTTTCACTAAACTTTGTACGACTAAAATGTTCATAAGTGCAAATTTAGGATCGTCTGGAAATGTCATAGGCAGCCAGCCTATGCTCAATAAATGTAAATCCAATAATTGTTTACAAGAAAACATTGTTTACCCTTAGAAGGCAGGAACCGAAAATTGTCGTGTGCTGTTGTTTCTTATTTTCTCTAAATAAAAACATAGTTTGACAGCGTTTTAGAATCATTTCCATTGGAAATGATTCTAAAGTGCTATCAAAGCATGATTTTGATAAGAAAAATGGAAAATAAAAAATAAACAGCAGACGACACATTTTAATTCAGCACTGTAAGGGTTAATGTGAAATTTACAGACTTAGTGACTATCATAATTTTGCACTTACAAACATTTTAGTCGTACAAAGTTTAGTGAAACGGGCCCCAGCAGCTTGCATGTGTGGTGCACATCTTATAAGGTTGTCTATATGGATTAAACATGAGTGTGACCTAGTTCTCCTAGTTTTATCAATCGTACAAGAGTCACTGCTGCTACACTCAGTGCTGGTGTAAAACGTTTCACGTCAAAAAAGGCACCGTTTTCCTGACGAAATGCCACTCGACGTTACTTAGAGCTATTTCATAAACTCATTTTTTTTGTTAAATTTGTTGTGCCGATTACTGTATGAAAATGTGTTTGTGCCGTATCTGCTGCATGTAGTTAAATGGGAATTTGTCAGGAATCTGGTGACTATTTTGACGTGAAACATTTTACACCGGCGCGGAACACAGCACCAGCGATTGTGTATATTATATTATTTTTCAAAACCATTAAGCCTATACAATTCGTTTGAAACTTCGTCATCCATATTTTCATTCCCCTCCCCACCCATGCTCCCCACCATTTCCAAGGTCAAATGACTTTGAAATTTCTATCTCTGCAATCAGTCAAATTGGGGGGTGGGTGGGGGGGGGGGGGGTCCGTGGTTGCAACCCCCGCCGTTCAGTCACAGAGTTTACATAGAGCACAGTTTACCACCTGAATTTAAAATATTTAAATGCCGTAAAACACAGGAAAGTGCATTTCGAAGAGCTCAAAAATATGACAACCCCCTAGTTGCGAACGGTAACTTGCAATTACTACACCCCACCCCCCCCCCCCCCCCCCCACCCCAAATGCTGGATCCGCTCCTGTATATTATCCATGCATGCGGCCCCTTTACCCAAGGAAATCAGATGATTTTAAATCTTCTGTTATACAACTTGTGTTAAAAGACGTGTCTACATACCGTCATAACCCTAAATATTTGGACACCATTTGGGGGAAACACATAAAAACACATGTATATGGTACACATAAAAACACATGTATATGGTTTTCCTAAAACAGTGAGCGTGCCAATATTTAGGGTTAGTATGGCAGTACTGGTTTAATCACAGTCACAATGTATTTGGATACAATTTGTTTTGGGAAATGCCTATTTAATAGGGGTTTCCCAAAGCAATTTGTGTCCAAATATTTAGGGGTGGTAGGGTGAGAATAAATGAGACAAGCCGTGTGATTTTGTACAATAGAGAATGTGCAATATCAAGGGCGGATTCAAGGGGGGGGGGGACCCTGCGCGCGCCCCCTCTAAAATTCGCCGAGTAAAGATTTTTTATAAGTTACAAGGCACGTTTCTACGTTCGCGTTGTGAATTTATTGTTTATTGGGTTGTTTTTTTTGCCCCAAAATGCGCCAGAAGGCAGGAAATGCGATGTAGATTTCAAAACATTTCCGGGGGGGGGAATGCCCCCGGACCCCCATAGCGCGTTCGATAATATAGTCAAGTATTGCAAAATAGTTACTACGCCCCCCCCCCCCCCCCCCCCCCCCCCCCCCTAACCCGAAATCCTGGATCCGCGCCTGAATATCTCATCAAAAAATGTTTACAAAACTTGCAATTTTTTCTGAAAAATAGTTTCAGAAACTGTGATATTTTCCGTAAATGATGACGTAATTTACAGAAAATATCACAGTTTCTATAACTATTTATCATGAAAAATCACACATCTCGTAGGTACAAACATGGCTTCTGAAAATTTTGTCAACTTTTGACTTTATTTATGAAAAATATTGTAAATTTTGTAAACGTATTTAAACGCTGTTGCTGGGACGTTAAACCCCATTCATTTCATTTCCCTCCTAACAATGTTCGCATTTCAGATTTACCTCGTTCACGTGCTGGATCATCGTCCAGTAATCCTCGTACACTCGGCATACCGCCATCGCCCCTCGGCATCCCGCCATCGCCCGACAACAAACTCGCCTCGCCCCGTCTCTGTATGAAGTTCCAGCGTGAGCTCAGTGGACATTCTGGCCTCACAACCAAGGACTCGAAGGTACCACAGTACAAGTCGTCGTTCAGTGTTACAAGTTTAAGTCTCGATTCGGACGATTCGTCTTCATCGCCGTTTGAACATTTCGGTGTGGATAGTGAGTTGTGTAAAGCGGGTGGAAATGTTGCAGACAGGTTACGGTTTGCTGGCAGTGAAGGATTCAATTACCCGCAGCCCGGATCGACAGTGGTACAACCACATCGGACAAGTCCCGCGGCGGCCCTGGAGTTACGAGCAGCGGGCGGTAGTGTGTACAACAACAAGTTGAATGATAGTGTGAAACAATTGGATTTTAGTGGTGTGGATAGCACAACAAATTCTAGCGCAAAGCCAACGTTAAAATTCATGGAATCCGAGCCATTTACTCCACATACGGGTTGGAGTGTGTTGCGTGATCAAAAGTCGGATTTTGATTTACCCGATTTACAGCCAGATTTGTCTGTTCCAAACATTCCAGTTTCTGAACCACACAGCAGGTTAAAGGAAACGTTTGACAGTGAACCACATCTCAGAGGCAGCACGAACAATTCAGGTGAAGGTCATTTATCTAATAATAGCCTTCATTCTGCGGCTGTGTCTAGCAGTACAGGGGCAGCGAGTCGGACATTCGTGGACTCCACCGTGAACGGCGTCGAGGTATCGGGCTCAGATCATGATACACATGTGACTAACAAAAGATTCAAACCCAATGTGACAGAAAATGGGAATAATGTGTCTAGTAGTTGTGTTACGGAATCGAGAAGTGTGACAAACTTAAAATGGGAATTACGATCTTCGGCTTCTCCGAAGAGTGAAAATGGAAGTGTTCATTTAAATCAGTCGGATAGTGCCCCTGACACAGTGTCGCCACAGGAGCTGGCTAAAGAGCCAGATAATGAATCGGACACGATGGATGTACACGTCGACTCTCGGTCATCGTCTCCTAAAGTTCCACCTTTGAAAATCGTAATGCCCACCAAATCAACAGCGACATCTTCGACTGCGGAGAGTGTGAGTGTTAAATCGGTGGCATCAAAAGCGCCCGGATTACCGTATGTGATAAACCCAACCACCCAGGATAACGCGGTGTCAGGAACCGATCTAGTACAAGAGTCCGGGTGTGTGGAAGACGTGTGTGTGTCGTCGGGTGGTTCACGGATTTCTAGCTCAGTGTCTCGGCCATCGGTGGATGCCCCCACGCAAGGGTTACCCGCCACAGAAGCGGGTGATAGGGAGGAAATACAAGTGACTAGTGACGCGAGTGTAGATATGTCTGGGGATAGTAAACAGACGGAATTGCTCAATAAAGACGAGACTACTGCTGAAGGTGATGGCAAGAAGGACGAGCCAATGCAAAGGGTTACCCGTAGCTCAGCGAGGGGGATGTCTACAAAACCCGACAATAAGCAGCCACATAGACCTGATAAGGAAAGTAAGTTGCATCTTCACCGTGGAACTCTTGTTTATGATGGTGGGTGGCAGGCATGCGATAGGCAATTTAACGATCAGGTTATTCTAATTTCAGGGCTGAATATATATTTTTTTCGATGTAAATATTCCGTTTTGGGATTTTCCCCCCAACCAGCAGGTTGAATACGGGATCGAACCTGTTGGCCAGGCCTTAAATGACCTTAGCCGTTGATAGACCGTTAAACACCAACAACAAAACAAATAAACATTGTTGTTTTTATGTCTCGGTAGAGACGGAGGCATATAGTGTTTGGACTGTGTCCGTCAGTCCTTCCGTGTGTCCAGCACATTAAGAAGTTTTCCAGAGTTTCTCGTTTCTGTCATAACTTCTATATCCCTTGAAGGATTATTTACATATTTCAACACAGCATACTTGTGGAAAATTGCCTTGATCTTTTGACCTTCACAAATTTGAACTTTTTCACACATTAAGAAGTTTGCTGGAGTTTCTCAATTCTGTCATAACTTCTATATCCCGTGATGGATTACTTTAATATTTCAATCCATCATACTTGTGGACAAATGCCACACATCCATGCTATCTTTAATATGACCTTGACCGTTTTGACATGTTCACACATTAAGAGTTTTACGGGAGTTTATATATGACTTGTGCACAAATATCACACCTCGATGCTGCTCTTACAGGGATTCTGCTGGGGAAAATAAAAAAATTGCCACTTCAAAAAATTGGTGATAAAAAATTAAAACCTTGACCGTTTGACCTTCACAACTCTGCTTATGAATACTTATCACTTTTGGTTATTAAAATCTCCACAGTTTCTCCACAGGGGCATTTGTGTCCCGACAGGCCACATTTTCTTGTTGTTTTTATTAGCTCACCTGAGCAAAGCTCATGTGAGCTATTGTTATGGCAAAGTGTCCGTCGTCCGTCCGTCCGTGAACATTTTCAATCATCTTCTTCTCCCGAACTGCTGAGCCGATATTGGTTAAACTTCACAGGGATGATATATGGGTGATGCCATTTCAGATTTGTTAAAATGGAGGTCATCGACAATCCAAGATGGCCGCCATGGAAAAGTAGGTCAAATTCTTAAAAAAATCTTCTTCTCACGAACCGCCAGGCCGATTTCGACGATACTTGGTATGAATGATCGATAGTTAGCGCTGTTTCAAATTTGTTCATATGGTGGCCCGTGGGTCAAAAATGGGCGTCGCCCGAGGGGTCAAATAGGGGTCAAATTTTATTTTTAACCGAATATAGTCATGTAATATATCAAATCGAAGGTATTGACGAGACAATCACTCTGGAACATTTTTTTTCTAAATCATATGATTACGTCATCCAAGATGGCCACCGATAGTTCAAATGGTCATTCTTTTACTAAAGATTTCAAACGTCTTTTTCTTGTAAACTGCTTGGCCGATATTGGCCAAACTTAACTGTAATGGTCTGTGGTTGAAGCCTGTTCATTTTTGTTAAAATGGAGGTCATCACCAAATCCAAGATGGCCGCCGTTGAGAAGTAGGTCAAATTCTTAAAAAATCTTCTCACGAACCGCCAGGCCAATTTCGACGATACTGGGTATGAATGATCGATAGTTAGCGCTGTTTAAGATTTGTTCATATGGTGGCCCCTGGGTCAAAAATGGGCGTGGCCCGAGGGGTCAAATATGGGTCAAATTTTATTTTTGACCGAATATGGTCATATAATATATCAAATCGAAGGTATTGACTAGTCGATCACTCTGGAGCATTTTTTTTGTCTAAATCAGATGATTTTGTCATCTAAGATGGCCACCGAAAGGTAAAAAAGTTGTTCTTTTACTAAAGATTTCAAACGTATTCTTCTTGTGAACTGCTTGGCCGATATTGGCCAAACTTAACTGTAATGGTCTGTGGGTGAAGCCTGTCCATTTTTGTTATAATGGAGGTCATCACCAAATCCAAGATGTCCACCGTTGAAAAGTAGGTCAAATTGTCAAAAAATCTTCTTCTCACAAACCTCCAGGCCGATTTCGACGAAACTTGGTGTGAATGATTGATAGTTAACACTGTTTCAGATTTGTTCATATGGTGGCCCCTGGGTCAAAAATGGGCGTGGCCCGAGGGGTCGACTAGGGGTCAAATTATATTTTTGCCTGAATATGGTCATATAATATATCAAATCGAAGGTATCGACTAGTCGATCACTCTGGAGCATTTTTTGTCTTAATCAGATGATTTTGTCATCCAAGATGGCCACCGAAAGGTAAAAAAGTTGTTCTTTTACTAAAGATTTCAAACGTATTCTTCTTGTGAACTGCTTGGCCGATATTGGCCAAACTTAACTGTGATGGTCTGTGGGTGAAGCCTGTCCATTTTTGTTAAAATGGAGGTCATCACCAAATCCAAGATGTCCGCCGTTGAAAAGTAGGTCAAATTGTCAAAAAAATCTCACAAACCTCCAGGCCGATTTCGACGAAACTTGGTGTGAATGATTGATATTTAACGCTGTTTCAGATTTGTTCATATGGTGGCACCTGGGTCAAAAATGGGCGTGGCCCGAGGGGTCAACTAGGGGTCAAATTATATTTTTGACCGAATATGGTCATATAATATATCCAATCCAAGGTATCAACGAGACGATCACTCTGGAGCATGTTTTGCCAAAATCAGATGATTACGTCATCCAAGATGGCCACCGACACATGCACATTCGCAATATATGTTAGATCAGAAGGTACCAACAAATTCTGTGGAACATTTGAAGTTGTAAGTGAAGAGTCTTTGTGAAATCAAGATGACCACTATGGAGGCTTTTAAGTGAGCGATACAGGCCCATTTGGGCCTCTTGTTTTTTAAATCCCAGCAATTGGATTGAATGAAGGTCGGGCCACGACGGTGACAACGGCGGCATTGTCCACAACGTTCAGTTACTGTGTTTAGCAAATTTGTAAGGGTCCATTATCAAGTTTATAAATCTTTACGAAACCTGGCTTTCATGGTTTTGCCGTTATATTTTTAGCGACATTGGCAGAAGTAGGAAATATATCCCGTGGATTCGCCCTAGGCACAACAACTGTAGTACATGTGCAGAAATGTCCCCGACTCGCTCTCTAAGCAGCATGTTAAATGCGGGATCGAACTCGTTGGCCTGGCCTCAAATGACCTTAGCTGTTGATAGGCAGTTGAACACCAATAAATCTAGGCACAAACAACCCTGTCTAACGAACATAAAACCCCATTTAATATATCGGTCATTTACACTAGAGCTCTCTTGAACACCATTCAGTGAAACTCTTCAGCGTAACATTCAGCTATTTGGTGTCTAGGCTGGTGGACAGGCTGTACGTTGATTTAGTGGGAATCGTTGTGCATTTCCTTTAATGTAATTTGACTAGAATAGACGTGACCTCAGTACAGAAATCAATATACTGGTTGTAGACATTTTAACATGGCGTGAGAAAGCAGTCTATTTATAATATGCGCAAAGCAAACAGCATGGAAATCCAACTATCTTCGCTGATATTTACAGTTAATCCATTTCATCCTGACGATACACCATTTTGTTCGTGGACAATCCTAAATATTTTCTTCATATGTGCTTAGAAGTATATGTCGCGGCCGCCATCGTCGAGACGGTTCAAATGAATGGTCACAATATATACTTTCATTGAGAAATAACAAAAATAAAATATTTAAAAAATTTCATACCGGTAAGGTGTATTTCAAATGTAATGAGTTAAATGGTCAAAATAAAATGTCTCGTAACCCATATGTGGTCATGTGAAATCATGTTGGGTAAACTATATCGCGTACACCTGATATTTCAGCTTTCTTCCACTTCTATTATTCCTCTTCATCACAAGAACTACTGATGTAATTTGTCGCAGGTTTCCGTCCGTCCATATGTCGGTTCGTCACGTTTGAGAAGTAAAACTTTTAAACCACAATAGCATGATACTTGGTATGTGGCCTCCTTATCGGTAACGAGCGCGCTTCTCACCAATGCGGCCCGGGGTTCGATCCTCGGCCGATGCAGTATGTGAGGTGGTATGGTGGTCGCCAAATCGGACAGATGGGTTTCCTCCGGGTACTCCGGTTTCCTCCCACATTAATGACCCCCCCTCAGGGATTAAGCCAGGGATTTTGGGAAGGGGCCTTTTTTTATATTTTGGGAAAAAATAGCGCGTGCAATTGCTTGAATTGGGAATTTTTTTCGTCGACCGATCAAATCCATTACTGGGATTTTTTTGTCGATATTATTAGTAAATAGTGTGGATGTCATTCATCTCACTTACTCCTGGTTAATATTTTATTAACCAACCATCCAAATTTGACAACTTGTGTCAATGAATCTGCTTATGGACTGCATGAGCACAATACTCAAGATTTCACCGGTGACCCATGCTCTTGATTGACATACTTTTTATCATCAGAGCTGTGTATAAGTAAAGATATCCAAATTATTGTGCACATACACACATATACAGTTGTATTGATGTTTATGGTATTATTCAGGGACAGCATACATTTAATTAAACCTTGGAATGGCTTCCAATTATATTTATTTTCAATATTTCTCATCAGAAACCTGTTTCGACAGCACATGAGCACATACGCTGCTGAAATATGTTTTTTGATCATTTAATTATTGGTATAATTTGTGAGGAATCGTACAAATGTACGTGTTCACATAACTGGGACGAACTATCTTGGATACATCACAATGATTGCGATCAGTTCCGGGACAGACATTGTCAGGTTTTGAATCAATCTCTCGGTGCAGAATTAGGTTTACCAGACCATATGCTGAGCACATGGCATCACTAATGTTGAATCCACCCTGTGGTCACGGAGTGATTACCTATTAGTCTATTACTCACCACAAGTTCAAGAAACTTGTTGAAACTTGTTGAGAAACTGGAGAAAAACAAATTCTGCGGTTGACGTTACACCGTCCGGACTTGATTGTATAGATAAAATTTGTATTTACGCTTTTTCGCCCGAAAAGACGCGAACATTCTTCATCGTTTTTTGTTGTTTTTTTTGCCGATTGGGAAAATAAACGGCCCCGGGATTTGGGGAAGGGGCCGATATTTGGCCCCTGGAGGCATGGTAGTTTAGTCCCTGACCCTTACGCTTTCATCTGTGCCAACGAAAGCATTTGTATAAGTGCTCTCGCGCTTGTTTGTAATCGTTGTAAAATAAATAAAGTTTAAACTTTTTATGGTGTACTCCAGGGTTCATGTGTTATCTATGTGAGATCAGAAGTAGCGAGTATCAAAAAGCAATAACAAATTTGAGGTACCTTTATCATGCTACAGAAAACAAACAGACCACAAATATAGCATATTTTTCTTATTTTCCATGAAAACACATCCAATGAGACAATTCTAATGAAATGCCAAGACATGTTTTCATTTCGAAGCAAACTATTCAATAACTGCTGTCTGTTGATGTGTAAACAATAGTGTGATTTTATTTTACCCAATTAAAATATTGAAATACCCAGTTTCTTCAGATATGATGGAGTGAAAATACTCAATTACTAATTCCTTATCTGGAGCCCTGTAATCACTAAGTAGCTTCCTTCAGGCATGTAGATGTGCAAGTGATTGTTCTTTCGTCTCCCAGGTCATCATAGTCATTGGTTATCTCCTCCTTTCTGACTTCGGAAAAGTGGGTAAATGGTGATGGCACGCCATTGACTTTTCTCTAGTTGTATATGATAAAGCACAGATACATGTACCCTGGAAAGTTGTATATTAACCCTTTCAACACCACAGACCTCTATAGAGACAATGTTTGCAAACAGTGCAGATCCAGATGAGCCGGCTCGTAACGAGCCGTCTCATCAGGATCTCCACTGTTTGTTAATAATTTTAAACGTCGTACAGATTACCCTTTTAGAAGAATGGGATAATTTGAATGAACAAAATTAATGAAATAGCGTGAAACATTGGCATGGAACATACTATTAAGTTACTTGGTGTTGAAAGGGTTAACCTGATAAAGATTTATACAGTCTATTTGTTATGGCGGTTGTGTGCCAGAGTGAATGGCAAACAGTGCTGCGGATGCACATGCTATTCTGGGTCTACACTTGTGGGAAAGGCCATACGTTCCATTACTCCAGTTGTAGTCACTTTAACCCTTTCAACACCAAGTAACTTAATAGGATATTTTTTCCCATTCACGCCACTAACCTACTATTCTCTATCTATTTTCCTTATTTCTGAACCAAAGTATATGTTGGTTGACCACTCATTTGAAACGTCTCGGCGAGACGGTTCAAATGAGTGGTCACAACATATACTTCTGACTAAGCTCAGAAATGTTATATGCAGGAATTCTGAAGTTCCCCAAGAAAAATTCCTACCAATTCCCAGAACTCCACATAAGCTGCGTATTTGCTTAACCCTTTCAACACCAAGTAACTTAATAGGATGTTCCATGCCAATGTTTCACGCTATTTCATTAATTTTGTTCATTCAAATTATCCCATTCTTCTAAAAGGGTAATCTGTACGACGTTTAAAATTATTAACAAACAGTGGAGATCCTGATGAGACGGCTCGTTACGAGCCGGCTCATCTGGACCTGCACTGTTTGCAAACATTGTCTCTAGAGGTCTGTGGTGTTGAAAGGGTTAATGACCATGTTGGCCGGTTAATGATTTCTCGATTCAAAAAACAACATTAACCCATTTCATGAGGAGGCTATTGCCATATTGATTGTAGAAAATCCTAAATATTTTCCTTCTATGCGCTCAGAAATATATGTCATGACCACCATTTGAACGGTCTCGTCGATACCGTTCAAATGAGTGGTGACAACATATACTTTCATCAAAAATCAAAATAAAATATTTTAAAAAATTGATACCGTAAAGGTGTATTCCGCATGTAATGGGTTGGTTAATGATGTCTCGATTTGAAAAACAACATTAAGCCATAGTCTATTATTCTGGCCAAAGCCAAGTAAATTGCTGTAACCACTTTACATCTAAATGACAGTGTACATGAGCGGATAATAAGCAATCTTCTCTCTGATTGTTGTCTGATTGTATAGCCAGGGCTTTTTATGACCCCGGTCATAAGTGTTTGGACTGTATCAGGGATTCCGCTGGGGAAAATAAAAAAATCGCCACTTCAAAAAAAATAAAACAATGGCGATACAAAATTATAATTCTCGGAAAAAAATTAAAAAATTTTTTATTTTTTATTTCGAAAATTGTAATTTTTTATCGCCAATTGTTTATTTTGATCGCCAATTGTGAAAGTGGCGATCGCCAACGGAATCCCTGCTGTATGTCCGTCCGTGTGTACGGCACATTAAGAAGTTCGCCGGAGTTTCAATTATGTCACAACTTCTATATCCGCAGAAGGATTACTTCAGTATTTCAACCCAGTATACCTTTGGACAAATTCTACACATCCATGCTGCCCTTAATATGACCTTGACCTTTTGACCTTCACAAATTTTAACTTTTTCACACATTAAGAAGTTCGCCAGAGTTTCTCAATTCTGTCATAACTTCAATATCCCTTGATGGATTACTTCAATATATCAATACATCAAACATTCATTTGCCGACAGGCCACATTTCTTGTTATTCTGGAAATTGAAGAACACAGTGCCTTCTGTTTTTGTGAAATGGAAAACAACTTTTGTGTTTTTCCTAATTTGTGAAATTTTTTATAATTATACTTTATTTTAGCAAGAATGTGCCCGTTATTAACAGGAAAGTATTTCTGTATATGGTAGTAACTGCAGTGTGAACAGCTCCCATGCTTCATCATGTTCATGGGTTTGACCATTGTATTACCGAAATTCAGTACCCTATCTAAACCAGACACCCAGAAAATAATGATGTGTTCTTAAGTTGATAGGTTTTGCTGTCAATTAAATTTGATGTTAAAAAACAAATATGCTTGAAATGCATTACAGTTGAATCTCTTCAAACCGGATACCCTCGGACCTCCCACTCGTATTGGCAAGTGAAATTTCTATCTGGACGAGTGGCAATTTGCTGAGACAGTACAGGGGTTGAAATTTCACTCGCCCAGCTCGCCATGGCGAGTGTTTTTTGTGGCGGTCGAGTACTTTCTACAGGCACTCGCCCAGTTTGGCGAGTGAAAAATTTGGTCAAGAAATTTCCAATTAATTCCATCGATAACGGCCAACAAATGGTATTAATTCAGCGACCATTTGTTGTTTACAGTTTACGTCAGTTTGCCGGAAGTAAGATTCAAGCAGTATCTATGTACACGGTTACGGGTAGAATCACTAGCGATTTTGAACACGGTCCATATCGGGCAAATTTAATTCACGGATTATTTGTCGGTTGTACGCAGCCGGGCTAACAAATAATATGACCATTGAATTTAGTAATTAAGGCAGCCACTATAAATAAAACAAAATCTATGTCACTCAATGCTTATAGAAAATAAGAAGCGTGCAAGCCTCTGAGCAAATTCGACTGCTAAACTAAACGCTGCTAAAAACGTTGTTGAAGAAAAAACTTGACGAAGTTTACCTCCCGATAAACAATATTTATTTGTTTATGTTCATTTAATAATTAAAATATAAATAACAATACTAGTGAATGTCTTATCCGTTTTGGTAATGGTCATATATATGTACAAGCTTTTTTTAAAAATAAGATGCAACATTACAAATAGCATTTTATTTTTTTTAAGAACTGGGCAAGTACTTTTTATTTGTACTTGCCCAGCTGGACTAGTGGAAAAAATTGAGTATGGCATAAACATTAAAACATAATTATAGTAATGTAAAAGTTGAATTAACCCTTAGACCGCTACTCACAACAATTGTCATCTGCTGTTGCTTGTATATCTTGCCATATTTCTCAATAAAAACATGCTTTGACAGCACTTCAGAATAATTTCCAATGTAAATTATTCTGAAATGCTGTCAAAGCATGTTTTTATTGAGAAATATGGCAAGATATACAAGCAACAGCAGACGACAAAAAACATAAGATGAAAAGTCATGCAGGGCATGATGTTATTAGCCGATCAAATCAGGGTTCAATATATGTCCACATTTTAGTAGTTACGGAATCTCAGGGAAAAGTGAGAGAAGTGTTGATTTCCTCCCCAACCAAATTCTCCCAGTTATATTTAGTAAATTACTATGGATTTGCCATTTACTTGGCAGCCATTTTGAGTTTTAATATAATGATTACACCAGCTTACATTGTCTCACCAGCTGACAAGTAGAACTATCGGATTATTTATAATATCAAGGACTTACCATTGACAAAATGCGCCGAATACACCCGAACATTTTGGATATTCTTGTGCCCAAATTCTTGTCCAATTCTAGCCAGCCATTCACGTCTCCGATCTGAACTCAGTTTCTCGCATTCCACACCTTGATTTGTGATTACTGCAGGCAATCTATACTATTCCAGTGTCCTTTCGCGATCTTTACTATGACTACATCCGTATATAGAACACTTCACAACCATTATGCGTCTAACTAACTGAATTTAGGTCAAACTTCGACGTGTTTTGTTTTGTGTATCGAGATATTGGAACTACAGTCGAACCTGTGAACAACGACCGTCAAAGGGAAGTGGCCAAAGTGGCCGTTGTTGACAGGTGGTCGTTGTTCCAAGGGTCAAACATTTTCCCGGTTTCACAAGAAAGTCGGCCATGTATTTAGCATTCTATTGTAATCTATATGCATGTATAGATAACCTCTTTGCTGTATACATTTCCACCTGATGATTCGCTATTGCACGATCGTGGAGTGGATCTGCTTTTTATCAATTAAAAATTGCATGAAAGTGGCAAAAATAGTCAATTTATTTTGTTATGTCATATTGTTGTTATTGTTGCCTCGCTTTGGAAATTATATACAAAGGGGAGTAATTATCTTCATGATAAGTATATCCCGTGGCTTGCTTTGGTGCACCATTTAAAAGCTTGTCGTAATTACATGTTTAATTAGCATGACCATTAGTATTCTAAATCTCGAGTTTTTTTATGTAACAAAAATATTTCATTGAATGTTTCAAGTCGAGTAACCCACGCGAGATAGGTGTCCAAATTGGCAGAGAACACCAGGCTTATTTGCTTTTTGTCCAATGTATAATATCCTGATCAAGCCCGAATATTTCAGCAGGCTATGACGAATTGGCAATATCCGCTGACGTAATTACTGATGTTTTTAATTAGAGATTGGCGAGCATTGTAAACCATGGACAGACTACGCGAATCCACTGCCTGGTCTGGCCGCTAATGCAATAAGCCGGGATTTGTCGGAGATCGAGACCCAATTCATATAAACACGTTTGTCGTGTCACTTTAGCCGTGTCGGGTCACTGCTGGTTCCCGGTAGTATTGTTTCGCTAGGCTGCGCATCCGACAGGGTACCAGTCTAGTGTGGACTACGTGATTGACGTCAGCAACCGTGTGTATTGATCTTTGATTGACCTTTTGCCCCGCGGTGTGAAATGTACACTTGACAAGCGCGGTGTGTTTGAAGTCTTAGTCTTGTCACTGTAGACGAATCAGCATCGTGTAAACACAGTTTGCCAGCTAATGATGGAGTTTTATGACCTACGCGGAATTGCATTATGCCTACTGGAATACACGACACGGAATACATATCGGGAATTACCGTTAATAGTCATGCAATATTTTTCATGGAAAAAGTTTAATGTCGCCAAAATGACACCGACCATCAGGGATTCTGCTGAGGAAAATAAAAAAAAGTTTTTTTATTATTATTTTTTTCGAAAATTGTAATTTTTTATCGCCAATTGTTTATTTTTATCGCCAATTGCGAAAGTGGCAATCGCCAGCGGAATCCCTGGACCATATCATATCGGGCAAGGTAAATGTTTTCAAAAGAGCGATTGTGGTGCTATTTTTTTTGCCGACAAAAACTTGACATGGCCGCTGTTCACATACAAAAATGCCGTGTGGGAATGAAAATAGCTGGTCGCAGTTCGGGGTGGTCGTTATTCCATGGTCTTATAAAGAACAAAATTGGACGGGGGGATTTTTGACTGGCCGTTGTGGACAGGTGGTCGCTATTCACAGGTGGTCGTTAACACAGGTTTGACTGTATTGTGCAATAACACGCGGCCTCCAACATGGCGGAGCTTGCGGTTTGTGACGTCAAAACGTTTATTTATAGCCAAATTGCAAACCGGCAAACTCTTGTAGTTAAAACGTTTATTTATAGCCAAATTGTGTTATTTCGCTATATTTAAAGTTTTGAACAGAGATAATGGCCAAAAATGAAAAAATATCCGGTTGATGTAATTTGGAAGTGATACAACAAATTTCACGTTTGTAGATTACCGAATAAGAGAGAAAAGGGTGGTTTATACAAACTTTCACAAACCAATGCAGGGATTCTGCTGGCGATCAACACTTTCGCAAGTGGCGATAAAAATAAACACTTGCCAGGGATTCTGCTGGCGATCGCCACTTTCGCAATTGGCGATAAAAATAAACAATTGGTTATAAAAAATTACAATTCTCGAATTCCTCTAAAATTGTAATTTTTTATCGCCAATTTTTTGAAGTGGCGATTTTTTAATTTTCCCCAGCGGAATCCCTGCAATGGATAACCAATATATAGCCGATCTATAAATAGATCGGCTGATAATAACGGGGTCTAAGGGTTAAATCTGGACGAGGGAAAAAATTGTCGCGGCCCGACACTGCCTCCATCCATCTAGCTGCTTGTTTTCCACTTTATAGGCAACAGGTTGCACTATATCGCCTTACCACCGTCAACAGTATAAATTTGCGTAATAGCATTTACATTTCGCACACTAAAATATAGAGCAAACCTGCCGGGCGTTGGGACAATTCTACAATATGAGAAACAAATACAGTCAGAATTCGTCAGAGATGAATCTGCCGTTATAACGAATATGCCGTTATAACGAATATGCCGGTATAAAGAATCGGCGATTTTCTCCTCGCTATCAGACTGTCGTGATAATTCCGGTAATTGGAACATGTCGGTAATTGGTAACCACGCATTGTATCGACGCTATTTGCTGTCATTTTACATTAGCATTATCGGCGAGATATATACTTATTTGTCACCACATTGATAAAGCAATGCATATATACAAATGTATATCAAGGAAACAAACAAAATTCAAAGCTAATCCGGTATTTGACAAAGTCTAAAATTGCAAAGCAAAAACATGTAGAGTGGTTTCCCTTTAAATATTTACATGACGATTTGTCCCTATCTGAACTCGCCCCAGAGGCAATGCTACACGATAATTATTTAAATTGTTCACGATTATGATATTTTTTTATTTACAATCTATCGGTCCTTGCTGGATTTAATCACTTGTAAATTTAGTTGCTAACTGTCCATTTCTTAATTGATGTTTGCAAAATAGTACATCACAGTAGGTGACAAGGTACCGACACGTTAATTGCCGCGATTTATGACAGCAGGTCGGGGTTAATCAGCTGTGAAATTGTTTAGATATGGTCAGTGACTGGTTCCCCAATATCGGTTTCCGGCACGTAATGCCGGATAACAGAGCTGGTACCAGCGACGCCGGGTATCAGCGATGCCGGGTACCGGCACCGTTATCATGGTTATGACGCACATTATATGGTCAGTGACTGGTTCTCGAATATCGGTTTCCGTAATGCCGGATAACAGAGCTGGGTCACAGCGCTGGTACCAGCGACGCCGTTATAACGCACATTAAATAAGACTTAAACTGTGTATTCATTTGCGGGAATTCCCTGCCGGTGCCGGAAGCCGAATTTGCCGGTATATCGAGCAGATTAAAGAGCATGCCGATTGGTTTGGCGGCTTATTGTGCCGGGAGGCGAATATGCCGCTATAACGTGTGCCGCTGTAACGAATTCTGACTGTATTATCATTAAGTCATCTAATAAAGTGTTAATTAGCAAAATTCTTAGGTCACTCTCCACGAAGTAGAAAGTAAACAAAGAATGCTTCAAATGCAAATTTGGAAATATTACGTCATAACTAATGTAATGCAATGTAATGCAATGTAATGCAATGTAATGCAATGTAATTAGAGTTATGTACTCGGAACTACCATCCATCATACATTTTGTACATGGGCTTCATTATCACAGACCACGGTTCCCTCAACATCCCTGGCCATGCATTCATGCATGTACAACAATATTTCATGATCTTTCTCGTTCCACTTTGCTGCTCGCTGGTTGAGACATTAATTTCTCGTGAGAATTCGACAACGGAGATCCTGTTCATATCAAAACATGATGTGCACTCTTCTGCTACATTGCACAAACCAGTGATAATTGTATCGGCCATGTTGTTATGCCCCAAGGACTACCTCAACACAGGGAGAGACATTTGTGATGAACCGGAGAAATACGGCTTACTGTCTGTGTGACCTGTGTTGACCCAGATCAGGCTGGCAGCCGGATCTGTGTCTACACAGGCCACTGTGTCTACACAGGCCAGCGTAGTGTTAGTGAAACACATCATGATCACAGAGCTCCAGATAAGTTTTGTGTCTAAAGTGTATTATACCCACAGATTTCAAATTCAATGCATATTTTACTTCACATATGTATTATAGATGGTCTTCCTTATTAAATAGGGAACAAATGATAAAAATGAAAGTACTGAATATACTGAAATATGTTATCTCCACAAAAACTTATCACTTGTGAAACTAGAGACTGAAATTTGCATATTTTCTCAATCATCATCCAGAGGCAAATGTACTGTGCTGGTGCATTAACCCATTCCCATCCACACGTTTTCTCTAAAATAAATTACTGTTTGTAATTCCCAGAAAAAATTGTACGAAGTTGGCGGCTAACCCAGGTCACTGCTACCTAACTGTGAGAACTAAAGATAATAGATAGCTGTTGTATTCATACGCACGAAATGTCTTGATTCGTATTTTCCAAAATTTAACTGATAAACTGAGCCCTAAACTATAGAGAATACATGTAGTAGAATAGGATAAGTTGGCACAGGGCACTATTTTCTTGGTCGTACTTGCCGTTTAGGCGTAGCACGACAATATGGCTGCCCCCCATAGAAATTTGCGTTACATAATATCCTATTTCAATGGAGATCACATAAAATATATTATAAAAATAAAACAAATTTAAAATTTCACTAAATAGAGCTGCAAATTGCAACTCAACTTAGTAATTTTCCACTTTATTACAGTATTTTCACTACTCGATCAATTTGAAAATCGATGCGTATTTTCATATTGCTGTGAGCATTTCGTACTCCCACTTTTGATAATCAATGCGTATTCCGCTAAAATAAGTGCGTAAAATACGCCAATATGCATCTTATCTGGAGCTCTGTGATCAGACATGTTGGACAAAACAATATACCGTAAAGATTCTAATAGACGCCCATGCTCTAATAGACGCCCACCCCCAAGTTTTGACGTTGAAAATGACCAATTTTTGGGCTGATTGTGACGAAATTAATGCCTCTAATGAACACCCAGTGCACACTTGAAACAAAATCGGAGCTAAATGTCCAAACAAAAATTAGTTTCTTTCCAGTATTTCGAAGGCAACTTCCTTGAAAATCAAGGGAAAAAAACATAATTTCTACTTTCGCTTTCAAACGCGGAAGCGAAATTCGACTGTTTCCGGTGTCACAATAAATTCCTCATCGGCAGTAGCTATTTGCACGGATGCTGGATATCAGAATTTACACAGTTACAGAGACGACATTTTCAAACCCATCTCATATAATATGGGTCAAATTGACACCATGTTGGATTGTTGGCCGATATTTCATTGGAGTTGAGCAAAAGTAAATATTTCTCGTTCTGGACGTGTCCATGGGCCGAAAATAATCGCGCTGATACGGGCCGAAACGTCCACAGGTCGAAACATCCACGATCTGAAACGTTCACGGGCCGTAACATCCGTAGGCGTAAATCTGATTTCCATTTATGATTGCCGCTGTTTGATATATACATTACCAGTATTTTAACACTTTTACCGACTGTACCATAATCATAATGATAATGACCAAAAGTCAGGCCGAAACGTCTTGGTCCAAAATTAAGCTGATGGACAGTACAATCAAGCATGGCAGAGACTGACACGTTGAGAGTAACGTCCCTTCGTTATGTTTTTGTTTTGTTTTGTTCAAAGAGTAGAAAATCGTATATTTCTTATCATTTTCCCTTCGCTGAATAACATTTGCCTCTATTAAATGCCCATCCAGGAATTCAGAGCCAGTGGTGATTCTAATAGACGCCCGAGCGTCTATTAGAATCTTTACGGTAGCTGTACCTTATCAATGTGCCATGGCATTTTGAAGTAAATGTGTTACTGACACTTTGCCAATAACTTCCTAACCCCTTCACAGAGTTTGATAATAGTTGGCTGCAAGGTTTGTCTAGCCACCAAAGGTCAAGGTCACTTAGGGCTTACATACACGTTCACCTTGTGTACCCAAAACAAATTGGATACATATAGTCGCCACCCTATACGTCCGTCCATTCGTCCGTCCGTCCGTCCGGGCACACATTAGGGTACTTATGTGGCTAGCCCCACAGGGTTATGGACTTAATAAAGGATAGGGTTGGTTACAATTAGCCACCTAAAAAATCCTTTTATGTGGCTAAAAATCCTTTTATGTGGCTAATATTTAACATGTGATAAGCCACATAAGTATAGTACTGTAAGAACATCCGTCCGTCCGTCCGTCCGTCCATATGAAAGTCCGAGTTTTGCGTTAAAGTTTTCAACCGGTACCTTTCTACCTATATGGACTATCTCTGTTACTGCAAGTCCGATTGGCTTGAAACCTCGTATACTATTTGTCCCATGCGACCCCTGTGATCAAGGTCAAGGTCAGATGACTTAAAAATTTACATTAAAGTTTTTGAGAGGTACATCCATCTGTGCTACTGATTTCTTGTTTGTTTTGTCAATAACTAATTAACCCCTTGACAGATTTTCATAATATTTGACAATGACAGGCCACATTTTCTTGCTATTGTAATAAGTACTGCATGCTGTACCATATGGTACTCCCCATATACCAGTGCATTCCCATCTGTATGCGACTTGCTGTTGAACGTGACCCCAATCAATCAGTTTGAATAGCCCATTTTGACCTTTGAATTTGCGACCATATTGCAAACTGACCCTTCGAATGAAAATATTAACCCTTTCAACACTACTGACCTCTTTAAATGTGTTTGCAAACAGTATAGATCCAGATGAGCCGGCTCATAGCGAGCCACCGTTTCATCAGGATCTGCACTTTTTGCAAGTAATTTTCACATATTTTAGAACAAACAACACCCCCTTCTTATAAATGGATTAGTCCGAAAATAATTTTGTGATGTTTGTATTGGTCCTTAAATTAACATATGTCAGTCCATTCCAGTTACTTAGGGGTGAAAGGGCTAAAATAACCCAACATATTTGCCTATCATTTACTGCAGGTAATGCTGATTCACCGGTGGACACCACGGAAGGCTGCAATTCCGTCACCGTGGCAACCGCAGCCAAAGTCAGTCGGCAAGAGGACGAGGACTTATACCAGGACATTCAGGCGAAAAAGCGGAAGATACGGCCGAAGTCGGACCCCGCCCCCGCCCCCGCCCCCTCGCCCCCGCCCCCGCCCACCCCTGTACCTCTTGTGGAGACGCCCGTCACCTCGCCCCTGTCCACCGTGCTGGAGAAGGTGCCCAACCCATACGAACTGTTCCTGTCCCTACGCAAGCAGGTATGACCACAGTGTACATGTAGGTCTCAGACCCAAGAGGACAATTTGTAGGGAGGTTTTTAAATTTTTAGGCACATTGACATTGTTTTAGGTGGGAAAATGTCGCCCAGGCCCTGCCTATAATTTACAGCATTTTATACCCTAGGTCTCCATAGAGCCAGGAGGCATATAGTGTTTGGACTGTGTCCATCAGGGGGCCACCGTTTCACTAAACTTTGTACGACTAAAATGTTCGTAAGTGCAAATTTAGGATAGTCTGGAAATTTCAATTGATGGATTTTCATTTACTGAACATATATGCAGCCTATGCTCAATAATTGTAAATCCAATAATTGTTTACAAGAAAACATTGTTAATGTGAAATTCACAAACAACCATAATTTTGCACTTACAAACATTTTTGTAGTACAAAGTTTAATAATTCCAGCACAAAAATATTTACACAATTCCCTAACATTTGATTGGTCCGTTGCAAGTCTCCGTCCAAAATTTATATCCCAGTAAACTCCATGCCGAACTACTTTCCGTAACCGTCAGGCGCAGTTAAAATAATTCTTAAGAAAATTTATTTCAAATGCTGGAATTATAAGGAATGAATGGCCTTTTTGTGGAATTTATCAGGGATATAAACTTGGAAAAGTCGCGGGAATACTGGACGAGGCCTTCCGGCCTTCGTCCAGTATTCCCGCGACTTTTCCAAGTTTATACCCCGATAAATTCCACAAAAAGGCCAATCATTCCTATAGTGAAACAGGCACCTGGGGACGACACTCGCAGTGTCCCGGGATCCTGAGGATTCCTTTTTAGCTCACCTGAGCGAAGCTCATGTGAGCTATTGTTACCGCAATGTGTCCGTCGTCCGTCGTCCGTCCGTCGTCGTCCGTGAACATTTTCAAACGTCTTCTCCTCGGTAACCATTGGGCCTATAGTCACCAAACTTCATGATCATAGTCCTTAGGTAGGGGGATTACAAAATTGTTAAAATGACGTCATTGCGTAATCCAAGATGGCCGCCGTCTAAAAATAGCACAAATTCTTCAAAAATCGTCTTCTCAAGAACCGCCAACCGGATTTCGACAAAACTTGGTAGGAATGATCGATGTACAATGCTCTTTCAAAGTTGTTAAAATGGTGACCCTGGGGTCAAAACTGGGCGTGGCCCGTGGGGTCAAATTTGGGTCAAATTTTATTTTTCACCGAATATGGTCAAGTCATATATCGAATTGAAGGTATCAAAGATGGCCGCCGAAAGGTCAAAAGGTCGTTCTTTTATTAGAGATTTCAAAATTCTTCTTCACATGAATCGCTTGGCCCATGGTAGCCAAACTTAAAAGTTATGGTCCATGGGTGAAGCCTTTTCAGATTTGTTAAAATGGAGGTCATCGCTAATCCAAGATGGCCGCCGTCTAAAAATAGCATAAATTCTTAAAAAATCTTCTTCTCATGAACCGCTAGCCGGATTTCGACGAAACTTGGTAGGAATGATCAATGTACAATGCTCTTTCAAATTTGTTAAAATGGTGATCCCGGGGTAAAAAATGGGCGTGGCCCGTGGGGTCAAATTTTATTTTTGACTGAATATGGTCAAGTCATATATCGAATTGAAGGTATCAAAGAGGTGATCACTCTGGTGCATATTTTATCGAAATTTGATGGTTATGCATCCAAGATGGCCGCCGAGAGGACAAAAGATCGTTCTTTTATTAGAGATTTCAAAAATTTTCTTCACATGAACCGCTTGGCCCATGGTAGCCAAACTTAAAAGTTATGGTCCATGGGTGAAGCCTTTTCAGATTTGTTAAAATGGAGGTCATCGCTAATCCAAGATGGCCGCCGTCTAAAAATAGCACAAATTCTTAAAAAAATATTTTTCTCATGAACCACTGGCCGGATTTCGACGAAACTTGGTAGGAATGATCGATGTACAATGCTCTTTTAAAGTTGTGAAAATGGTGACCCCGGGGTCAAAAATGGGCGTGGCCCGTGGGGTCAAATTTTATTTTTGACCGAATATGCTCATGTCATATATCAAATTGAAGGTATCAATGAGGCGATTGCTCTGGCGCAATATTTGTCGGAATCGGATGATTATGTCATCCATGATGGCCGCCAAAAGGTCCATTTATTTGAGATTTTGAACGTCTTTTTCTCAGGAACCACATGGCCGCTGCAGGCCAAACTTCATAGGAAGTTCCGATCCTTGGGTGAAGCATTTTCAGATTTGCTAAAATGAGTCATCGCTTAATCCAAGATGACCGCCGTCTAAAAATAGCACAATTTTTTTTAAAACACATGAACTCAATGTCACATTCTTCTCTGGTGTTCATGGAGTCAGGTGAGCGAATTAGGGCCATCATGGCCCTCTTGTTTGTAGGAGGAATCTCTGAACTTTTCTGGTTAGAACATATTTATGAAGGGGTCACTGCAAAAAGCTACATTCATCTACTGACCCCTCCATTTACAAGGTATATGATCACGTGGTTACAACAACAACAACAAGTACTTAAACTTTCAGAAGCCCTCCGATTCAAGGTACGTATTCTTTTATTTTGTTCTTATTATGCAACGGATTTTGATGAAATATGGCGCATCAAACGCGCGTTCAGCTGCATTTGGTGGTTTCAGTACTTTGGCCCAAACTTTTGTCGTTTTTGCAAAGAATCGATTTCCGTGTCGATTAAGGAAATATCAAATAATACTTACTTTGGAGTGGGCACGCTTTCAACACTTTTAGCCATTGTTGTTGTTGTTGTTGTAACCACGTAATCATGCACCTTGATTTATCCGAAACAGTGTCCTATGTACCTGAGCCAAAAGTGTTGGATATTACATGCTCGTTATGAGCCGGCTCATCTGGATCTGCACTTTTTGCATAAACCGCTTTGACAGGCTATCGGGTTCAAAGGGTTAAAACCTTTTTCTCACATCTATGCATGTCATTAGAACTGGTAGCCGCTGGCATTTCAAGTGACAAAACATGACATAAACGGTGGTATATTTGTCCATACACAGCTCAAGTTACAACAACAGCCTGATGTGTCCCAAATAATATCAGCCAGTGAACAGTTTTAGGATAAAATAGTCCTATAATTTGTGTACCATAATAACCATAAATATTCGGAAACCATTTGTTTTTAGAAACCCCTAAACAATAGGGTTTCCCCAAAACAAATTGTATCTAAATACATTGTTATTGCGATAAACAAGTACACACCCACTAACCAGAAATATTTAACCCTTACACGGCTATCTTAAGTTTTTGTCGTCGGCTGTTTATTTTCTATTTTCCATTTTTATCATCAAAAACATGCTTTAGAATAATTTACAACATGCTTTGACAGCACTTCAGAATCATTTCCATTGGAAATGATTCTGAAGTGCTGTCCAACCATGTTTTTGTTGAGAAATAAGACAAGATATAAAAGCAACAGCAGACGACAATTGTTCTGTGTAGCAGTCTAAAGGTTAAAGGTCGCTGAGGACTTATGTTAACCTTGTTTTTTTGTTGTTGTTTTTTATTATCAAGGCTGCCAGCGAGGGGATACGTTTCGTAATAAACCTGCTCTTGTTATTGATGAAAATATATTTTGTTCAAATGGTTCAAATGAGTAGCAACAACATTTACCTTTGGTGAGAAATTAGAAAAATAATTGGTGTTCATTTTCCACGGGGGGGGGGGTGGGGGGGGGGGGGGGAATCTACAGTATAAAATGGATTAACATATGGATTTCTAGGCCACTCGTCCATCATTCTACCAGTATAATCCACACTGATACACATGTCAAGGTCATGTACGTAGGGAAATATTTCTGGGTCACAGCCGTGATATGTGGCTGTGATTGGAGAAATGGGGCTTATGAGATTTATCTAGCCTGATAACAATCTTCTATCTTGCTTGTTAGAAGCATGACAGCTGTTTCATTGATGGAATGACGAACAATGCAGTTCCTGATCAGTCTGTGCGGATGCACAGACTGATCAGGAACTGCATTGTTCTCATTCCATCAACTGGTCAAAAACTCATAAGCTCATTTCTCCACTGTTTGATGTTGAATTCAAATATCCATTCTCATAAATTTTCATAATTATTAGCCCAATAATCTGGGCTGTTTCCAAGCATAAGTAAAAACCACCTACCCTAATAGCCATAAATATTTGTAAGCTTTCCGCAATAATACAATATGTTGAGAACAATTCTGCAAAAACCAAGAACCCACTTTTCCAACGTTTCGGCACAAGGTCTTTATCGAAGAATTTGTTTCTACTTCTATTAGCGACATGTTGGAAATCCTGCTATATTCCTGATCATCACCCATGCACAGTTCAACATGAAACCCTTTGTTATAACGCTCTCATTAATCCCAGGATTTCCAATATATCGCTTGTCAGCTGCGCAACCCTCTTGTTTTAACATTAATTTTGTTTCCCGTATTATTTATGCAGTATGCTACTTTTTATAACGTTATGTCGTCGTAATGCTCATGCAATGACGGCACATTGACAACATCATGACGTTATGAATAAACACAGACATTGTGAAATCTAAAATGGATGATACTTAGTGTTTATTAGAAACTAATTCCTTGATAAAGGCCTTGTGCCGAAACGTCGGAAAAGTGGGTTCCTGGTTTTTGCAGAATTGTCCTAAATATCTGGACACTATTCGTTTTGGGAAACCCATATTTTATAGGTGTTTCCCAAAACAAATTTTATCGAAATACAATGTTATTGTGATAAGCCGGTACAAACTTACTAACTCTAAATATTGGGACATTTGATGTGAGAAACCATACATTTATACATGTTTCCCCTGAAATAAATTGTGTCCGAATATTTAGGGTTATTACGGTATTCCATTACTCTGTCTTGGTATTTATCAGTGAAGGATATGTTTAGCAAATGTCACTTCTTGTTTTATGATAGTGCATTTTATGATTCAGCAGTACAGCCGCACTGCAGAAATATCTGTGTTGATCGTTACTACCCTGAATTAAATTTTGTCGTCTGCTGGAAATGTTTTATTTTCAATATTTCTTGACAAAAGCCTGTTTTGACAGCGCATGAGAATCGTCTCCACAGGATTCTCATGTGCTGTCAAAACAGGTTTTTTTTTTGTTAAGAATTAAGGCAAACATGAAAAACAGCAGACGACATTTTCAGTCTCTAGCGTAGTGAGAGTTAAGCTTTAACTAAATGAAGGCAATTGCAAATTGTAGGTTATACTGTTGATAATTAGCAGAGCATATTTCTACGCAATATTCTAGGTTAAGCCTTACAATGCTGAATTAATTTGTGTCGTCCGCTGAATATTTTTTCCATTTTTCTCATCAAAAACTTGGTTTGGCAGCACTTTAGAATCATTTCCAAATGTTTTTACTGAGAGAAAAGACAAAATATGAATTATCAGCAGACGACTATTTTCTGTTCCCACATTCTAAGGGTTAAGCCTTAGAATCCGATGTAGAGGTTCCACCATAATTAACCAGTATAACGCTGAATTAAATTTTGTCGTCTGCTGGAAATGTTTTATTTTCAATATTTCTCGACAAAAGCCTGTTTTGACAGCGCATGAGAATGGTCTCCACAGGAGACGATTCTCATGTGCTGTCAAAACAGGTTTTTTTGTTAAGAATTAAGGCAAACATGAAAAACAGCAAACGACATTTTCCGTCTACAGCGTAATGAGAGTTACCGGTAAGCTTCAACTAAATGAAGGCAATTGCAAATTGTAGGTTATACGGTTGATAATTAGCGGAGCATATTTCTACGCAATCTTCTAGGTTAACCCTTACAATGCTGAATTAATGTGTGTTGTCTGAGGAGGTTTGCACTTTAGGTAATGATTCTAAAATGCTGCCAAACCATGTTTTTACTGAGAGAAAAGACAAAATATGAATTATCAGCAGACGACTATTTTCGGTTCCCACATTCTAAGGGTTAAGCCTATTTCCATATGCGTACAGAATATGTATTTGTGAAACTTTGATTACTAATCCTGTATTTTGGAATTAAAATGTGTTTTTTCTGTGGAAACACTAAACTAGACACCCTGAGAGTTCCCCAGGGAATCCGATGTAGAGGTTCCACTGTAATTAACCAGTACAACGTTGAATTAAATTTTGCTGTCTCTTTGTTGTATTCTATTTTTATTTTTCTTGACAAATGCGTGCTTTGGCTGTGCATGAGAATCATCTCCATTCATGTGCTGCCAAAACATGTTGGCTTTTTTTTTGTAAGAAATAAAACATACAGTCTACACTCGTTTAGTCCAGGGGACTGAGGAAAATCCTTTTGAGTTAACGAAAATTTGAGTTAAGAGTTATTATATAGGAAAACATGTACTTGGGACCAAGAATTTCACTTATCAGTAGTTGGACTTGAGGTAACGAGTGTACACTGTACATGTGAATGGAAAATCACCTATTTAACAAATAAGTTTGTGTGAACACTGCAAAACAAGTTTTTGTACTGTTATAACATACTGTAACCAATTTCATAAAAGTGATATGGCACGCGTGTAATAACCTCCTGGAGCGAATTTGATTGGCTAACGTTATGCTAAACAAACAAAATGAAGATGTTCCAAAATTTAAGACGTCCCTAATGCAATGTTGTTTTGATGTTGACTTCATTGTATTTTAAACGTCGTTAGAAGCGTCAGTGACTAAGTAAAATTACTGCAATTGTTAGACCATATAGTAATATGAAGTGCTTTAAAGAGCGTGAGCAATATGGCATATTTATAACACGTTTATTTTTATGCCACCGGGTTTCGAAGAAACGGGTGGCATATAGTGTGTGGATCGTCCGTCTGTCTGTCCGTCCGTCTGTCCGTCTGTCTGTCCAGTTTGTCACACTTTTCGATTAACCACTTTGTCACAGTTTCTCAAATATGCTGCAGGTGGCATCCGCGTTCGACAGACGCATTTCTTGTTAGTATTAAAACTATTTTTCTCTGTGGAGATTTTCAACTAGATGTGAAAATAGTCAATGGCGTCTTCTCATCACTGAAGTACATCGCTGATATCTCCAGGTTTTCTGCTATTTGGAGCGTGAAGTCATGTGATAAGCAGAATCTCAAACTCTTTTCCATTTGATATTCGATTTATGAAACTCGACAGCAATATTATGCACCTCGCCAGAGGCTAGGTGCATAAATTGTGTGTGATTCATTAACCCTCGCTACGCGGGAGACGACAATTGTCGTCAGCTGTTTTTATGCCACCGGTCTCGAAGAGCCGGGTGGCATATTGTTTTTGGACCGTCCGTCCGTCTGTCCGTCCGTCCGTCCATCTGTCCGTCTGTCCGCTCTAAAAAGGATAGGGTTGGTTACAATTAGCCACCTAAAAATCCTTTTATGTGGCTAAAAATCCTTTTATGTGGCTAATATTTAACATGTGATAAGCCACATAAGTATAGTACCGTAAGAACGTCCGTCCGTCCGTCCGTCCGTCCGTCCGTCACACTTTTCGGTTAACCACTTTGTCACAGTTTCTCAAACTGGCCATAGCATCTACATAAGTTGCTTAATCGCTTCAATACTTCAACACTTCATTCATTGGTATGTGTGCCACACCTGCCTTTTCATAATTTATATGACCTTCGCCTTTTCACCTTCACCAGGTTACTTAAATGACTTAACAATTTTGCTTAACCAGTTCGTCACAGTTTCTCAAAATGGCCATATCATCTACATAAGTTACTTAATCGCTTCAATACTTCAACACTTCATTCATTGGTATGTGTGCCACACACCTGCCTTTTCATAATTTATATGACCTTCGCCTTTTCACCTTCACCAGGTTACTTAAATGACTTAACAATTTTGCTTAACCAGTTCGTCACAGTTTCTCAAACTGGCCATATCATCTACATAAGTTACTTAATCGCTTCAATACTTCAACACTTCATTCATTGGTATGTGTGCCACACCTGCCTTTTCATAATTTATATGACCTTCGCCTTTTCACCTTCACCAGGTTACTTAAATGACTTAACAATTTTGGTTAACCAGTTCGTCACAGTTTCTCTAACTGGCCATATCATCTACATAACTTGCTTAATCGCTTCAATACTTCAACATTTCATTCATTGGGATGTGTGCCACACCTGCCTTTTCATAATTTATATCATCTTCGCCTTTTGACCTTCACCAGGTTACTTAAATGACTTAACAATTTTGGTTAACCAGTTTGTCACAGTTTCTCAAACTGGCCATATCATCTACATAAGTTGCTTAATCGCTTCAATACTTCAACACTTTATTCATTGGTATGTGTGCCACACCTGCCTTTTCATAATTTATATGACCTTCGCCTTTTCACCTTCAACAGGTTACTTAAATGACTTAACCACTTTGTCACAGTTTCTCAAATATGGTGCAGGTGGCATCCGCGTTCGACAGACGCAGTTCTTGTTCATTTTGCCTTAATTCTTAACAAAAAACCTGTTTTGGCAGCACATGAGAATCGTCTCCAGTGGAGACGATTCTCATGCGCTGTCAAAACAGGTTTTTATCGAAATATATTGAAAATAAAACATTTCCAGCAGAGGACAAAATTTAATTCAGCGTAGTAAGGGTTAATCTCATATCAAATGAGATTCTCTATATATGTCAGCCTGTACCCTGGGCCAGGTGCTAGCATTCAGCTCTTGTAACATACCAGCAGTAGCCAAGCTGTTATTAGCAGAAATTTCCCTTGGCAGAGTTTCTCCAGATACACAAGTGAAACAGCAGGATGGTTTGACAAAAGCCACGTTACACCACTTATATGCTGCTACTTCTGAGACATTCACTGCTTAACCTGCTCCATATCAGTAAAGATATAGTGGAACCGCTCTAAACCGGACACTCGGGGAAATGTGGATGCTTAAGCACTGTTATTCACCTCTGATTATAATGGAGTTCCATGACTGCAAAGCACTAGAATGTGTCATGAACTGCTTACATGTATGATTTACAGTGGAACCTCTCCAAACTAGATACCCTGGGGACCTCCCTGGGGACCTCCCAGGGTGTCCTGTTTGGAGAGGTTCCACTGTAGTTCTTTTGACTAACAGTGTGGTCTGTTATGTATTTCACAGGTGGAAGACTCGGACCCGTGACACAAAAAAATGCCCATTACAAAATATCCATTACCCCCACCCACTTGGTCTCATACAGTACTATCTTCTTATTAAATGCCCAGTACAAAAATCCATTACCCCACCCACCTGGTCTCATGCAGTACTATCTTCTTAATGCCCATTACAAAAAATTAATTATCCCACCCACTTGGTCTTGTACAGTAATATCTTCTTAATGCCCATTACAAAAAGCCATTACCCCACCCACTTGGTCTCATACAGTACTATCTTCTTAATGCCCATTACAAAAATACATTACCCCACCCACTTGGTCTCATACAGTACTATCTTCTTAATGCCCATTACAAAAAAATGCATTACCCCACCCACCTGGTCTCATACAGTACTATCTCAGAAGATAGTACTGTATGAGACCAAGTTGGTGGGGTAATGCATTTTTTGTAATGGGCATTTTTTGTGTCACAGGTCCGAGTCTTCCACCTGTGATGTAGTTCACAGATACACAGACTAATCTGATGTTTCACGGGTCGCAATATTGTAGGGTTTCTGTAGTCGTTCGACAATCCCACTGTGCATTAAGTTTTGTGGCACTGCCCCCTGGGATTCAGCTTGGAGATAATTGTGTAAAAGTCTAGAAAACCTGCTGGTTTTGCTATCTATTCATTCACTAATGCTGTTTACGACACGCGGAATGTGTGCAAGTTTAAAGGTACATGCCCACTCAGTAGGCACAAACTGTTCTTTATATCAGAGACATCATCCAAGATATTTTCTGGCAAAATAAACATTCATTCACCATTTCCCCATGTATTGATTGGCATTATTATACATTTTATATCAGACGTAAACTTCCACACTGATATCAGGGGCGATAACCATGTTTCCTTAAAATGTTAACGGACATTGCTATTTATTCTCTGTATTTATTTTGTGATGTGCAATGACCATACTTTATAATCTGTCGAAAATATTATTTTTTTCAGGTGACACGTGTAATTAGTATAAATAATTAGAAAATATCATACCTCATTTGCATATGAAAATAGCCTGATACCACTGCGCATCACTATCAGTAAAATAAATATTACTAAATGCTTTTATCTGTATAGCAGGCACAATTATACACTTATGTAATTCCTATAAAGAACATGTGTGCCTACTGAGTGGGCATGTACCTTTAATATCTTGGCTCAGTGCTGGGTTCTGATAGTGGCGATGTTGTTGAAAAATGGCAAGAAATGCATTTGAATATTCAGTCGACTGTTGCGGAAGTAACCTAGGGACCATACTTGACACACATGTGCAGCCATTATTTGTGGCTGTGACTGGAGAAATGGGGCTTATGGGATTTGTGACATGTAGCCGATTTAACCAACATTGCAAAGTATACTTTGAGGGAGAAATCATTTTTTTTCCTGAAATGCATCATTTCATATAGAACTAACGACTGCATATATTTGATGATTAAAAGTATGCAGAATTAAAATGGCTGTGATAATGTAATAAATTCAGTATAATAAAAATTAATAAATTTATCATAAAAATTGAAAATGTCTCCTTCAAAGTATACTTTGCTAGATAAGTATACTTTGCAATTTGGATGAAATCGGCTACTGATCCTGATCAAATAGCACATTCCAGTAGCCTGATAACAATCTATATTGCTTGTTAGAAGCATGACTGGTGTTTCGTTGATGGAATGGCGAACAGTGCAGATCCTGATCAGACTGTGTGGATGCACAGGCTAATCTGGATCTACACTGGTCGCAAAACTCGTAAACCCATTTTATCCAGTCACAGCCACATTTGCGTTCACCACATGAAGAACAAAGTCCCGAGTAAAACTGTTAAATATTGAGTTCAAGTACTTACTCAGAAATATTGACACACCATGTGTGGTAATATGTGGTAGGTGGGGTGGGGCAGGACATTGTTTTGCTGTGTGAATGTCTCGTCTACTATACATGTGTATCCCAGGGCTCCAGATAAGGAATTAGTATTGAGTATTGTCACTCCATCATTTCTGAAGCAATTGGTTATTTCAAAATTTTAATTGGGTAAAATAAAATTTGCTTCGAAATGAAAACCTGTCTTGGCAATACCAAGATGTGTTTTCATGGAAAATAAGAAAAATATGCTATATTTGTGGTCTGTTTATTGTTTTCTGCAGCATGATAAAGGTACCAAAATTTTTTTTATTGCTTTTCGATACTCACTACTACTTATTTCAATTGGGTTTTTAAGCAAATACGCAGCTTATCTGGAGCTCTGGTATCCATAATACAATGTATAATATGTACATCCTTGGTCAGGTAAATCAAGAAGTTTGTTATGTTCTGCATGCATTTCATAATTTAGGTTTCATTACGAGCCAGCTCATCTGGATCTATACTGTTTGCAAACACCACTATACTATAGAGGTATATAGTGTTGAAAGGGTTAATTATACATTTTCCATCACAGGTGGCAGGGATTCTGCTGGCGATCGCCACTTTCGCAATTGGCGATAAAAATAAACAATTGGCAATAAAAAATTACAATTTTCGGGGGGGGGGGGATATAATAATTTTCCCCAGCGGAATCCCTGAGGTGGTTTTGGTTGGGAGCATGCAATGGGTAAATTTAACGATGGGATTCATCCTTACCGGAATCTCAATATTCCTGGTTTGGCGCTCATGTACATTTTATTTTTGGCTTTCTTGTTACTTGAGAGTAGATTCCTGGTGTATCCATTATAAAAGTAGTAAGATTAGTATTAATCCTATTACTTTTAGGGAGTGGGGCTAAGTGACTCTGGTGTGGTGGGGGGGGGGGGGGGGGGGGGGGGGGGGGGGGGGAATAAAAAAATAATTTTCCCCAGCGGAATCCCTGAGGTGGTTTTGGTTGGGAGCATGCAATGGGTAAATTTAACGATGGGATTCATCCTTACCGGAATCTCAATATTCCTGGTTTGGCGCTCATGTACATTTTATTTTTGGCTTTCTTGTTACTTGAGAGTAGATTCCTGGTGTATCCATTATAAAAGTAGTAAGATTAGTATTAATCCTATTACTTTTAGGGAGTGGGGCTAAGTGACTCTGGTGTGGTGAAGACATGGCACCAGGTCAAGTTGTTCTAATTTCAGGGCTGAATATATATTTTTTCTTTAAACTTCAGTTGTGATTTTATTCCCACCTCTGTGTATTTATAGGTTGCTATTCGGCGGCGGAACATCGCGTCCATCTGTCCCAAGGTTCCTCAGGGCTACAAAGACTATCTCATGAAGACGTGTAACTACGTACTTGAAGGCAATACTACCAGCACCCTGTCTGTGCCTACGGTAAGCCTACAGATATATGTTACTTTCACTTTTCTGTGGCTAGAGAAATGGGGCTCGTCAGGGATCGACACTCGCAGTGTCCCGGGATCCCGAAGGTCTTGCTTTGTAGGAGGAATTTCTGAACTTTCAAGAAGATCCCATTCAACACAATGTAAAAATCGGGATGTCCATGCTGCGGAATCCCTGGTCCAAAAGTGAGTGTCGAACCCTTCTTATGGGTTCTGTAACCAGTGTAGATCCAGATCAGCCTGATCAGGGTCCACAATGTTCACCATTCCATCAATGAAACACCCGTAATTGCCGTGTATCAGAGGATGCTGAAACCAGAACAACTTCTAATCCAGAAAATATCAATTATCACAGAATATAAACTGTTCTAAAACTGATGGCAGGATTATGTCTTGGTTTCGGCATCCTATGATACCTAGTCACATGTAAGGGAGAGGATTTAAATAAGCTTGCTTTCAATCCAATCCCATTTGTATAGTACTGTATATAGTAACATTGACATTGACAATGAACTTGTAAACAATATGCAAATAAAATATGTTTAAACTTAACACCCGTCGTGCTTCTAACAAGCAATAGATCATTGTCGGGTTACAGTAGTGTGCTGAGCCCCATTTCTCAAGTCACAGTCACAAACATGGAAATTGGTATCATTTTACCTTACTCAATTTATAATATATAGAATTCGCTGTCTCTCTATTGTCTGTTAACTCTTTGTATGTTGGGAAAATAATGGCTAAAAATAGTTCAAATATAGCAACAGACGACACTTCATTAATAATTTTTTTCTTAGTACTGTCTGAAAACTATGACAATGATGTCGTGGAATTTCATTGGAATTTCATTGGAATTTCATCGTTATGATGCAATTCTAATGAAATTCCACAACTTATTTGGGTGGGTCGCAGGTGGGAGCATGCGATGGGTAATTTAACGATCGGGATTCATCCTTACCGGAATCCCGACCATATGCCTGGTTTGGCCCTTACCTCGTTGGCATTCTTGTATTTTTTGGAGTTTAATTTGGTTATACCCCTTATATGAGTAATACGATTATTCGTAATCCTATTACTTTTAGGGGAAGGGACCAAGTGATCCGTTGCCCCGACTTTAAATGAACTTAACTGTTGATAGGCCGTTAAACACCATTAAACAAACAAACAAACAGCATATTTGACTGTTATTTTCATCGCTAGGGTGTAAAGTGTTAATACATGTAACAGTAATAGTCAAAGGGAGGTAATTTGTTACTTCACTTGGTTTGTATAGCCACTGAGTAATGGGAGATAACCCACGCTGGCTAACGTTTGAGTATGTCCACAGTTGTCTCCCCCAAACTCGGTGAAGGTCCAGATGAGTGACATGTTCGTGGAGCAGGAGAAGATCAGATACAAGCTTCGACTGCAGCATCTCATAGAGCGGGTAAGTTCCCCATTACGCCCCCAAGTAACTGGCATAGACAATTTCATATTAAGTTTCAGACTCTTCCATTAGGCAGAAAATGGGGTAATTTTGTAAAACTTAAATAGTTTCCCACTTAGAAAGATTCTAATGTATACTTAATGTGTTCTGTATTGGAAAAGCTGATCCTGTCTATAGAGCAGGAGATCTGAACAGACATTATAACCTCAGAATTAAAAACTGGGGGTTTCTGAGTGTTATTCACACGTTGACTATAGAAAAAGAGATCATGAACAGACATTATAACCTCAGATAAATGACGATGAAACCTATCAAAATTAAAAACGGGCGTTTTCTTAGCATCCAGTTTAACACAGTCAAACTGGATGTCAAGAAAACGTATGTGTTTTTAATTTCAGGATCCCTTTCTCTATTATACAGTGGAACCTCTCTAAACCGGACACCCTGGGAGTCCCCAGGGTGTCCGGTTTAGAGATGGTCCACTGTAAATCAGATATATGACTATGCTAAGGTATGCGGCTGTTCTTCGCGAACTTGAACAGGCCTAACCATCATAAATATACACCAATGAAACCATAAAATTAAAAATACACAGACTGCCTGCGTGTCCGGTTTAGAGAGGTTCTACTGTATAACCCGTGTTTTGACTGTATTGAGATCTGAACAGACATTATAACCTCAGATAAATGAAGATGAAACACATCAAAAAATAAAAATTCCTGGGGTTTCTGAGTGCTATACACATTTTTACAATATTCACCCTGCAGGAGAAGCTGATCCTGTCCATAGAGCAGGAGATCCTGCGGGAGCACTGCCGGGCGGCGCGGGCCCTGGTGAACCAGGGCATCCCCCTCAGTGTCTGCACCATCCTGCGCGACGAGGAGATCTACAACAGTCAGGATCTCGATCAGGTCAGTCCACCATATTTGTGTCTGTGACTGGAGAAATTGGGCTTATAGGTTTTGCGAGAAAAATGACTACGACATTTGATTTTTGTGGATTGTGATTAATTGCAGATTTAGACAATTTGAAATAGGTTTGCTAATCTTAAGAATGATGAACTATGTAGGTCCTGACAAGATTAGATTTCTGCTCTTGTGGCTAACTTGATGGCTGTACTGGTCATGAACGTAAGCTCATGTTTGTCAGCTGGCGGTTTACTCTTAACCCTTAGACTGCTACTCACAACTCTCAGACTCTCCTACAGGGGATTTAAAAATACCGTACTAACCCTGAATATTTGGACACAATTTATTGTGGGAAAAAAAAAAAAAAGAGTCGGATATTTAAGATTAGTATGATTGTACTGGCTTATCACATTAACCCTTAGACAGCTACTCACAACAATTGTCGTCTGCTGTTGCTTTTATATCTTGCCTGATTTCTCAATAAAAACGGTTCGACAGCACTTCAGAATCACTTCAGAATCAAATCCATCAGAATCATTTCCATTGGAAATGATTCTGAAGTGCTGTCAAAGCATGTTGTAAATTATTCTAAAGTGCTGTCAAAGCACGTTTTTGATGATAAACATGGAAAATAGAAAATAAACAGCAGACGACAAAAAAAATAAGATAGCGGTCTAAGGGTAAATGAGTATGGTTGCTAACTATGGTTGCATCATATATATACAGTAGTATTCCATTCCTCTTAATTCTAAGTTCAGGAGGTTGGGTAGGTATGTATATCTTAATGATGAATCTATCCATATGCGGTCCAGTATAGTAACGGTGCCTGGGGATCTGTAGCCTATTTCACCAACAATGCAAATTATACTTTTATTAATTTTTATTATACTGAATTTGTTACATTATCACAGCCATTTTGGCTGTGATAATGTAATAAATTTAGTATAATAATTGTGCATACTTTTAATCATCAAATATATGCAGTCGTTAGTTCTATATGAAATAATGCATTTCAGGAAAAATAAATGATTACTCCCTCAAAGTATACTTTGCAATGTTGGTGAAATCGGCTACAGGACACTTCAGTGCTGAAAGTGTGTATGCCCCCTGTCCCTATAGAGCTGGTCGGTATACAGTGTTTGGACTGTGTCCGTTTGTGTGTGTGTCCATCCATTTAACCCTTTCAACACCAAGTAACTTAATAGGATGTTCCATGCCAATGTTTCACGCTATTTCATTAATTTTGTTCATTCAAATTATCCTATTCTTCTAAAAGGGTAATCTGTACGACGTTTAAAATTATTAACAAACAGTGGAGATCCTGATGAGACGGCTCGTTACGAGCCGGCTCATCTGGATCTGCACTGTTTGCAAACATTGTCTCTATAGAGGTCTGTGGTGTTGAAAGGGTTAAGAAGTTTTCCAGAATTTCTCCAATCTGCCATCGGGGGCATTTGTATTGCTGATTGTACGGTTGTACCCCCAAAGGGTTGCATTGTATATGACCTTGCTGTTGAATGGTCGTAACACCACAATTGATAAGTCAATGCAATGTCGTATGTATTAATTGTCAGTTAATTTTAGTTCTTGTTTTCTGCAGGACAAGGAGGACAAGCGGCACCGATCTCGATTCAATGGCCGTCAGTTTATCTCCTGGTTGCAGGACGTGAGCGATAAATATCAAAAGATCAAGGTAGGCAAATCTGGCGCCCTCGCAGTCGACTACTGTAGTTTTCACAAGTTGGGGGATGGGCGTTATCCATCCCTAAACATTCATATATTAACCCTTTCAACAACTAAAGAACTGGAATGGACTGTGATATGTTAATTTAAGGACCAATTCTATTGTAGCAAAATGATTTTCGGACTAGTCCATTTACGAAAAGTGGATATTTTATTTTATAAAGAAATATAAAAATTACTTGCTAAAAGTGCAGATCTTGATCAGACGGCTTGTTACGAGCTGGTTCACCTGGATCTACACTGTTTGTAAACGCCGCTGTAGAGGTCTGTAGTATTGAAAGGGTTAAAGGTGAATGTTACTGAGTTTCACACCTGTAGTCAAGTGATCTCGGGTCCATTTCACTAAACTTCATAAGACTAAGAAGTGTCGGTGTTACATTTAATTTTAGAATAACATTTATAGTGACAGCCGATGTTGAAAAATCTTTAGTGCATGTGTCTTTAGTGTGCATGTGTTGAAAAATCTTTTAGTGCAAATTAAAAAATAATAGTTTAGTAAAACGGACCCCCAGTGTATTTTTGCCTGGCACTGGATCAGGATAATGTCTACCCCACCCCACCCCATCCACCCTTCCCACCCCTTCCCCCACCCTTATCTCCCTCCCTATCCTCATTAATGGTGCATTCCCATCTGTATATGACACTGCTGTTAAACATATGTAAAACCCAATCTATCAATCAATCATCCCACTACAATGTTAACCCTTACACCGCTATCTTAACTTTTTGTAGTCTGCTGTTTATTTTCCATTTTTATCATCAAAAACATGCTTTGAAAGCACTTTAGAATAATTTACAACAGGCTTTGACAGCACTTCAGAATCATTATACCCCCACAAACAAAGTTTGAGGGGGTATATAGGAGTCAGCTTGTCGGTCAGTCTGTCTGTCGGTCTGTTGGAAATTCCCTTCCGCTCTATATCTTCTACATGCATACATGGATTATCAAATGGCTTGGCACAAATGTTTCTCATGATGAGAATGTGTGTCACGATCAATAACCACGCACCTACGTCCAAGGTCAAGGTCACAGTTGAAGGTCAAAGGTCAAACCTATTGAAATTCCCTTCCGCTCTATATCTTCTACACCGATGCATGGATTATCAAATGCCTTGGCACAAATGTTTCTCAGGATGAGAAGGTGTGTCGCGATTAATAACCACGCACCTACGTCCAAGGTCAAGGTCACAGTTGAAGGTCAAAGGTCAAACCTATTGAAATTCCCTTCCGCTCTATATCTTCTACACCGATGCATGGATTATCAAATGGCTTGGCACAAATGTTTCTCATGATGAGAAGGTGTGTCGCGATCAATAACCATGCACCTACGTCCAAGGTCAAGGTCACAGTTGAAGGTCAAAGGTCAAACCTATTGCAGGCGGCAGACAGATAAACTGCATAGTTTGTGTACACAACTCTTCTGAAACTGTTCAGTGGATTGATCTGAAACTATACACACTTTTTATGCCGAACAAATTTTTTTTTTACAAAAATATCATCCTTTTAACTTAGCCATTTTTTTCTATTTTTATTAAATTGATTCATTGCGTTCTTGACAAACTTGGCACAGAGTTTTTAATCAAAATCATATTAATCCATTACTCGTGTAAAATCCTCTATAACTGATGAATGAATTTTCAAATGTTTTCAGATTATCTCATTTTCATTGACCACGTACGCAGGTAAAAGGTCAATGTCACACATCTCTAAGGCCAGCATTAAATAATGATCATGAAATTTTTATTCAAACCTATAAAACTCTTCTAATGTTAAGCTATTTGTAAGTCCAACTCTTTGTGGGCAAGATATAAAAGCAACAGCAGACGACAATTGTTGTGAGTAGCGGTCTAAGGGTTAAAATCCCAAGTTACCCCAAGTATACATACAAGTTATTAGAGGTTAACCCTTACACCGCTATCTTAATTTCTTGTTGTCTGCTGTTTATTTTCTATTTTCCATTTTTATCATCAAAACATGCTTTGACAGCACTTTAGAATAATTTACAACATGCTTTGACAGCATTGGAAATGATTCTGAAGTGTCAAAACATGTTTTTATTGAGAAATAAGGCAAGATATAAAAGCAACAGCAGACGACAATTGTTGTGAGTAGCGGTCTAAGGGTTAACCCTTTACACGCTAGCGGTGAAAATAACAGCTAGTAATAAGCCAGTAGAACCATACTACCGTAACCTCAAATATATCCGACACTCTTTTATTTGTGAGAAACCGTCTATTTTATTTTATTTCCACAATAAAATGTGTCCGAATGTTCAGGGTTAGTACGGTTAGTACGGTATTTTTAAATCCCCTGTAGGAGGGTCTGAAGCAATCATTAATATTCCCCATTTGCACTGTAGGAGTCGGTGATATTCCCCATTTCCACTGTAGGAGTCAGTGATATTCCCCAATTTCACTGTAGGAGTTGGTGATATTCCCCATTTCCACTGTAGTAGTCGGTGATATTCCCCATTTCCACTGTAGGAGTCGGTGATATTCCCCAATTTCACTGTAGGAGTTCGTGATATTCCCCATTTGCATTGTAGGAGTCTGTGATATTCCCCATTTCCACTGTAGGAGTCGGTGATATTCCCCATTTCCACTAGGAGTCGGTGATATTCCCCAATTTCACTGTAGGAGTTCGTGATATTCCCCATTTGCACTGTAGGAGTCGGTGATATTCCCCATTTCCACTGTAGGAGTCGGTGATATTCCCCATTTCCACTGTAGGAGTTCGTGATATTCCCCATTTCCACTGTAGGAGTTCGTGATATTCCCCATTTCCACTGTAGGAGTCGGTGATATTCCCCATTTCCACTGTAGGAGTCGGTGATATTCCCCATTTCCACTGTAGGAGTCAGTGATATTCCCCATTTCCATTGTAGGAGTCGTTGATCCTGCGCCAGAAGCAGGAGGCCGACTCGCTGTACGCGATCCAGAAACTCGAGTGGGGCTGGAAGCTACAGGAGACGGGCGAGTGTGACCGCAACTCCACCCCCGACATCGATGACCTCCACGTGCCCTTGGTGCACGTCCAGGACAACTTTGAGCTCCTTCCGCCGACGTAGCAGCGACCTTGACACTTGACCTCGCAAGCGAAGGTGGTTTGTTAATCTCCAAGGTCGTGTATGGGAAGTGAGGGCGTTTGGTTAGATGTCCAAGCCCAGAAATGGCAAGGTCTGACGCGGCTCACTGCAGGAAGTCGAATCCAAGCAACGGTTAAGTGTCAGTTCGTTTCAAGGTCGTCGGTGCCAAGGTTGTCGGAGTCGGAGTTCGTCACTGCCAAAGGTGATTGTCATGCGACAAGTCTGAAGTGATGTCCATCTATAGGTGAAAAGTCGTGAAGAGTTGATCGTCAATGTGTCGAGTCTGTGTTATCTGGGCAGTTTGATCATGACTATTGTCATCTGCTATTGTTTTTCTTCAAAATTTCTCAAGAAAACATGTATTTTGCCAGCACAATAGAATCGTCTCCCACGGAGACGATTCTGCTGTGATGACAAATCATGTTTGTATCTAGAACAATGGAAAATGAAGAAGATTACAACAGCAGATGAAAATTTAGAGTTGCGAGGGTTTAGCTGAACAGATGTAGCCGAACTGAGCAGGTTGCTATAGTTATTGTGAATTGTTGCCGGCGCCGCCTGTTTGCTTGTCTTGTTTGAAACACAAACATGTCCAGCTCTGGTACTTTCACTCTTACCATCACTCTGATTGGCTGCTTATTTAAAAAAAAATTTTTTTTTTTTAGAAAATTACAAAATTTCCCATAAATTATGTTAAAAATTGACAGGTGCATTGAAGTATTTCCAACCTTTTGACGATATGTAGGGAGGATATTGTAACTCTAAATCGGTGTCGTAAATATGAGACACGCCATATGGTTTTGTACCTAAGAACTGAGAGATTTTTCATGAAAAGTATGTGCAAAATTTACGATATTTTCCGTAAATGACATAGAAAGTTAACAAGCGTCAACTTTCAACGTCATTTACAGAAAATATCACAGTTTCTGTAAATATTTTGAAAAAATGCACATCTTCGGTACGACATCACCTGACGTGTCTTCTATGTGGATTTGATAAGGGAGACAATCCCAGAGCCAGGACAAATTGTGGGACGGTAGATCTGTGTCGCAGCGTGCTTATTGGCACACGTGGGCCGTCCACTGAGAAAGGGGACCTGAGAACTTTTTTAACAGTTGCAGAACATCGTAAATATTTGCATGTGATTCGGATCTTAACCCTTTCAACACTATATCCCTAACTGGAATGGATTTTGTTAATTGTCCGACTAATCCACTGGTCACAAAAAATTATTTTAAAACTAGTCCATTTATAAAAAATGGTGTGATTTTTTTCTTAAAAATATGAAAATTACAGCAAAAAATGCAGATCCTGACAGCTTGTCGTGAAGCGATCTTTATCTATACTGTTTGCAAACGCTGTTATAGTAGTCTGTAGTGTTGAAATGGTTAATAGTTTTGGGCATAACCGGTTAAGTATACTTCCAGTGATTGAATAGCAACCAGGGTATGCCCTGATCAGATTGCAGGGAGGTGCAGGCTAATCTGGTCGCATGTCTCTGTTTGTTCCTATTTGTCCATTTATTTATGTCGCCTGAACATTTTTTCTGGTTAAATAAATACATAATAAGTTCTCAATTGTCACTGGGCGGCCTACATAGAACGCATACATACAATTGTGTGCAATCACCTGTAGCTACACGTTCATGTACAAATAAGTGCCAAAAGATTATCTTGTATAGACTCGTGAGTACGTCTCGCTGGGTGCACAACAAGTGCTAGGGAATCGGCATATAGTGTGATGTCACTGTTGCTCGGACAGAATTCATATCAATTACGTATGTATGTACTCATTTATATGGGGCTGCAGAAATGGGGTTTATGACATTTGCAACCAGTGTAGACCCTGATCAGACTGCGCATCCGCGCAGTCTGATCAGGGTCTGCACTGTTCGGTATTCAGTTAATAAAACACATGATTCTAATTGTGTAATACTATTGTTATTCATGTTTCAGATAATAAAGAGTGGTCACAAATGTTATACACCTATTTCTCTAGTCTGTCGCCTATGAATGTATGAGCTTTTCAATGGGCTGGCTCACTTCTGTACGAGCCAGCTGTTATTAATGTGTGTATTTTTATCATGTTTATGATTCAGCAATGCAGCAATCGGTCGCTATTTCAAATGATGGCCAGTCACCCATTGAAGACACTGACATGCATGCGTTGCAGTCTGATCAAGGTCTACTTTCAACACTATTTGATTCTTTAACCAATATAAAGTTGTTTGTATTAACGCCTACTAGTATAGCGATTCTTAATCACTGTTAGGGGCGTAGCTTCGCGACTGGGCTGGTAAACAATAAGTACGTTATGAATTAAATATTTTTTGGTAACATTTAGATTAAAATCAATTCTAATGTGTTGCCAAATATGGAGACAATAAAAAAGATGTTTAATCCGGCATTACAGAGATTAAGAAAAGGACACCTTTACTTGAAAAATCAAAATCCATTTGCTAAGTCTCATCTGTAGCTGCAGAATTTGTCAATATTTTTCAATTCTAAACAATAAATCCACATTGCCTTATTAAATATTAGCATATTAAATATTAGCATGGAAAAAACTATGTAGGGGTGAATGGGCTGAAAAACGCTTTGTACGAAAATATTACCATGTGTTAATCGTGTAAACAATGAGAATGTTAACAGAGCCAAATCGGACTGCACATATGTAGGTTTGTGTCTCCACCATTCATTGGTTGTTCAGTCATTGAGTGAATACTTCTCTTCTAGTTGTTCTGTATTGTTATGTTCACGTTGTTACTGATGATGGTTTTGTCTTGCACGTTATGTATTACATTCTGTTCACAAATAACACGTCGTAGAACATTCATGCTTATTGCACAGGCACTTTGTGGTATGAACACAAAAGACTGCATCATACCTAATTTTACTCCAATATGAAATATCTACAAGGTAGGACACTTAACATCTTTTCAACCAACGGAAGTGGTTTATTTTTCCTTTGGTCCGGCTTGCTAATTCAGTAACTGTAACGCGCGCGAAGGCCGGGACCAGGGGTTTACAATTACTGAATTAGCGAGCCGGACCCAAGGTACACTAGTACCACTTCCGTTGGTTGAAAAGATGACGAGTGTCCTACCTTGTAGATATTTAATATCGGAGTAAAATTGGGGCTTTGTCGTGCATACCACAAAGTGCCTGTCGCTTTTTGCTGTAAATGACATTTGAGTATGTGTACCGTACAAAGGGATGTGAAAATTTCAATGTACTTTTGAGATCTTCACCAACTTCCAATGTTGGCGATTACAAAACTTTCTCAACATGAACTCGATCCTTGAATATGAAATTTAGTCATGATCGGCCAGCCTGAGCTTAGCTCATCCTCAGCCAAATTGCTGGATTTCAAGCTTCGAGCTCATTCTCAGAAACTTTTGTAATCACTGGTCCAAGTGTCATTTGTGATTGTGACTGGAGAAAATGTTCTTCTGGCCTTAATGCATCAGGTTAAATGCAGAATCGAACCAGTTGGCCTGGCGTTAAATGACCATAGCTGTTCATAGGCTGTTAATCATAAATAAATCAAATCTTCTGGTCTTTGTGACCAGTGTAGACCCAGATCAGACTGTGCATCCGCACAGTCTGATGGGTCTACACTGTTCATCATGCATGCATTAAAACACCTGCCATGCTTATTCATATCGAGCAATTAGTACAAATGCTCATCATATAGTATGCATATACTAGCAGATCAGGCGCTCGATTGGCGGCTACAAATACTAAAACCCTACTTCTCCGGTTGCATTCACACTTCAGTAAACTCGTGAATGTGATACGATATATTGAGTACTTTTAGCTAACTAATCATGTATATGTGCTAGAAACAAATCGCTCAAGTTATTCATAGGACGTTTTGCTAGATATAAATAAAATGGTGCCTTCTTTGTGGTGTTTTAGTTAGATCCGACTATTTCTAGTTAATACAGGCACATGTAATTGTAATTTGAATTTCAATCAAACATTGATAGACTCTCACCAAATCATGCTGCCCAATTTCAATCATGTATTTTGAGGTACTGTGGCAATTCACAACAGAAATCTTCCCCAGTTTACAAATGGTGGAGGTTGCGAGCATGCAAAGGGTATAACTATATTTGTGGCTGGAGAAATGGGGCTTATGGGATTTGTGACAAGTGTAGCTCCTGATCAAATAGCGCACTGCTGTAGCCTGATAAGGATCTGTATTGCTTCTTAGAAGCATAGCAGGTGTTGCAGTGATGAAACTTATATCTTTCTCGTTTGTTTTCAAAATATGAAGAGAAATTGGTTAACCCATTTCGGTCTAAGGATACAATAATTTTTGTTGAAAACATCTCATTATTTTGTTTATCTTTCCATAATGGTTTATGTTGTTATCACTCATTTGAACCGTCTCGTCAAGACAGTTAAAATGAGTGGTAACCACATATACTTTTGAGATGAAATAAAGAAAATAGGATTTGTTTTTTTCGCCAAAAAGTGTCATACTACTATAGTTGATCGCATCTTTAATGGGTTAAACATGACCTTTATTCTGTCTGTTGGTGTAGGGGCAGAAATGGAAAACTGCCAACTGAAAGTCACAGGAAATTTGTAATGTCACTCCATAACATGGCATACAATGGAAAGTTTAAATTTGTGTTCTTTTTTTTTCTTGCATGACTATCCAATATTATATCATAATTCCAGCACAAAAATATTTACACAATTCCCTAACATTTGATTGGTCCATAGCAAGTTCTGTCCAAAATTTATATCCCAGTAAACTCCCACGCCGAACTACTTTCCGTAACCGTGAGGCGCAGTTAAAATAATTCTTAAGAAAACGGAAAATAAACACATTTTCTTGATGAATTTATTTCAAATGCTGGAATTATAAGGAATGAATGGCCTTTTTGTGGAATTTATCGGGGATATAAACTTGGAAAAGTCGTGGGAATACTGGACGAGGCCTTCCGGCCTTCGTCCAGTATTCCCGCGACTTTTCCAAGTTTATACCCCGATAAATTCCAAAAAAAGACCATTCATTCCTATAATAAAGACTAGAAATGTTCACATGGCATTACATGTATTGTTTTTATCGACATTGCTTTCATATACCATATTGGCTATATTTTGATACGCAGGTAGAAGACACGGACCTAGGACCTGATAAATGGCTCATTTGTAAACCGTTGCCCCACCCACCAATTTCCATACAATGGACACTGTAGCCTTTTCAAGGTAGGAAAGAGCTTGAAAAAATATCGTGGTTTTGGATTCGCTTCAACACCACACATGTCGATTTTTCTGCTGACTCATGTCTCTTCAAATATATTCATTTCAAGCATCTGTTTTTAGCATTTCATTAATTACAGGCAAATTAGCTACCACAGACGAGGCGATAATTGTGTACGAAAGAATGTCGCACATTTTTGTGGGCTGTGGAAGCATAAATTATGTGTAAAATCTGGCTGAAATCCCATTACAGTCTTAACATATTGACGTGAATCACTGAAATAAACATCAGTAAATCCGATGTTACAATTTGTGACTATTAAGTGTCATTCAATAACCTTGAATGATCTAAAACGTGCATTTATTTTTATTTGCGTCCCAATATTTTGACATAACCTTCCGTGAACTTTACATTCGGATTTCCTTCGTTATATTCGCAGAATGATCAATAATGACGTTACGGGGAAAACGTAAACTGGAGCATTACAAATACTACAGCTAATCAGGTGGCGATGTGTGTGTGGGATTCTTTCGAAAAGAGAAATTTCTCTGTAACGTTGGTAGCTAAAATGTGTGTAACGAACAATATACTAAACGCAGATGTTTAAAGTGAATATATTTGGAGGCCTAAGGCATTTATCATTTGCCAGAGGCGTACGTCAGCAGAAAATTTGAAACGTGTGGTGTTTGAGCGAGCCCGAAACTAAGCCTGTCTCTGGCATTTTCCCAAGCTCCTGCCTACCTTGAAAAGGCTGTATACAATGTAATGTAAGGAAGTGGGTGGGTGGGGTAACGTTTTTCATTTATTGGGTCCTACCTATGTCCAAGTGTTTTGATATTGGCAAATATATGATAGAATTCAATGGCACATTGTCTCCAATGAATGCCATTTTCAAAGGTTATTAATATTTTCCAAAACTGTTTTTGCTTGAAGTCACAGATGTGAAATGGCATATGTCCTGGATCGAGCTGTTTGTGAAAAATTATCCTAGATATTAGCTGTTGTTTCCTTGTTTATGTATTTTTAGTTTATGAGATTTTTATGAATTTACGATTCTTCACATTTGAGACTTGCCATGCGATTTTGTACCTTCGGACATATGCGTAATTTCATGAAATGTTTGCAAAATTTACAATTTACAATTTTTTTCATAAATAATTCAGAGTGCATGCGGAATATACTTTTGTCAACTTTTGAAGCAATTTATTGAAAATATTGTAAATTTTGTAGACGTTTTTATGAAATTACGCAGATGTCCGAAGGTACAAAATCACATGGTGTGTCTCATATGAATAGTGGTGGGAAATTAATAACATGTGAATCCAGTAATGACAGCTTGGTAGCCGCACTGACGTTAATAACATGTTAAAAGCTACAATTTTGACATAGTAATCACTGCGCCTCCAGATCAACATTTGCAAGCACTGAAGATTTAGATGAACAAGCTCTTAATGTTGGAATTAATCTTTGTCTTACATCGATGCCACATTGATCCGAAAGTGCTGTTAGAGGATTTTGCATGAGTGATGATTTAATATGATATTTAGGTTTGAGGAATTTGATTCCTCAAACCTTTTGTTTTCGTTGGTTTTTTTTTTCTTTTTCTTTTTATTCAGCCGTCGGGACTACAGCCCAAACCGCTTGTCGGATCGACTTCAAATTTTGTATGCCGATTTGTATCAACTGTGAGACGAGAATAACGCAATTTTCAGAATTCTCATGACGTCACTTTCCACGAAACCGGAAGTGACGTCATATATCATATAATGTCCTATAACTTCCACATTTTTCAACCGATTTCAAAAATTCTTTTTGTATTCGAAAGCTGCGAGAAATCTCTATCTTCGCATGCCTGGCCGTTATTGGCTATCTGCTCAAATGAGAGAGCTATTGACATGTGAAGTTGAGAAAAATGAAAAAAATCAACAATTTCGGATTTTCTTTTTTATTTTTCAAAATTCTTTTTGTATTCGAAAGCTGCGAGAAATCTCTATCTTCGCTTGCCTGGCCGTTATTGGCTATCTGCTCAAATGAGAGAGCTATTGACATGTGAAGTTGAGAAAAATGAAAAAAATCAACAATTTCGGATTTTCTTTTTTATTTTAACGGGTGGTCTTCGAAAACAGTTTCCAATTTGTACAGTAATCTCAGCAACATAATTTTTTGACAGCGTGACGCGGGACATTCATCCGCACAAAAGATGATACTTTTCAGAGCTATAGCTTGAAGAGTTCCGATTCTATTGCCTTTCAAACTTGGACGTTTTTTTTTCAATTTTTCAAATTTGAAATGTTCATAACTTTGTTATTATCTAACCGATTTCAAATATTTTTTTTCCATTAAAAAGCCAACAAAATTCTCTATCTCCGCTTCACTGGTAGTTTTTGGCTATCTGCCCAAATGAGAGAGTTGTAGGCATTTGAAGTTTGGTTCTTTCATTTTTTTAATTTTGAAATGGTCATAACTTTTTTATTATTCAACCGATTTCAAATATTTTTTTTCCATTAAAAGGCAATAAAATTCTCTCTATCTCGATCACTGGTAGTTTTTAGCTATCTGCTCAAATGAGAGAGCTACATGCATTTGAAGTTTGACAGCGTCACGTTAAATCACACAGTAACAATACTGACATGCTGTGAGTGCTTTAGAATCGTCTCAACTTCAATGTCAGACTAGGGGGTTAACGGTACACATTTCGTATGAACGATATAATGAAAAATGCTTAGGATAGTCGAGCGATTCTGAAAATACAAAACTTTATTTTTTCAATTTCATTGGAATTGCATCAATTTTTTTTTCTTTTTATTCAGCCGTCGGGACTACAGCCCAAACCGCTTGTCGGATCGACTTCAAATTTTGTATGCAGATTCGTATCGACTGGGAGACGAGAATAACGCAATTTTCAGAATTCTCATGACGTTACTTTCCACGAAACCGGAAGTGACGTCATATATCATATAATTCCCTATAACTTCTTTATTTTCCAAATTCGTTTTGCATTGGAAAGCTGCGAGAATTCCCTATCTTCATAATATAAATTTTCGTCTATCTGCTCAAATGAGAGAGCTATAGACATGTGAAGTTGAAAAAAATGACGCGGGGCATTTGTCCGAACAAAGGATGATATTTTTCAGAGCGATAGCTTGAATAGTTCCGATTCTATTGCCTGTCAAACATGGACGTTTATTTTCAATTTTACAAAATTGAAATGGTCATAACTTCTTTATTATTCAACCGATTTCAAATATTTTTTAATGAGAGCTACATTTTGTTTTCGTTGATTTTTTTTTAGGTTTGAGGCGGCTTTCAGTTGCGCCGAAAACCTATTGTATTCGTTGGTTTTTTTTGTTTTTTTGTTTTTTTTTATTCAGCCGTTCAGTCTACAGCCCAAACTGCTGGTCGGATCGACTTCAAATTTTGCATGCCGATTCGGATCAAGTGTGAGCAGAGAATCAGAGATTTTCAGAAATATCTTAATGCCACTTTCCACGAAACCGGAAGTGACGTCATATTTTCTTTAACTTTCTATAACTTCCTTATTTTCCAACCGATTTCAAATTATTTTTGCATTGGAAAGCTGACAACATTCTCTATCTCGGCCTCACTGATAGTTCTCGGCTATCTGGTCAAATAAGAGAGCTATAGGGATTTGAAGTTGAAATATGTACATACTTTTCAACGATTTTGCCGAATTTTTGCCGAATTTCGGCTGATAACGGGTGGTCTTTGCAAACGTTTTCCAATTTGTACAGTAATGTCAGCAACATAATTTCTTGCCAGTGTGATAGGGGAGTGTCAGGCGCATAACAGATGATAATTTTCAGAGCTCTATCTTGACTACTTCCGGTTCTATTGGATGTCAAAGATGAACGTCTTTTTTTCAAGTTTTCAAAATAGAGCAAACGGATGTGACGTCAGCTTCGTTATTTATCAATAGATTTCAAAATTTCTTGCTGCGGTCGATATTTCAGTCATTTAGCTAAAACTTTCCCGCTTTGTGCCCGGCTATGGTGAAAAACAAACGAAAACTTCACTGGCGGAATATTGCACATATGTAATTTCCGTTTTATTAGGTGTATTTACAAATGGCGTAAACTGCAATCTAGGGGCGATAACTATCGAAAAATAATCATCCGCTGACTACGGGCTCCCTCCATCTACACCAAAACCGCTGGTCGGATCGACTTAAAATTTTGCATGCCGATTCGGATCAAGTTTGAGCAGAGACTCAGAGATTTTCAGATATCTGTTAATGCTACTTCCCACGAAAACGGAAGTGACATCATACTTCCTATAACTTCCTTATTTTCCAACCGATTTCAAGAATTCTTTTTGCATCGGAAAGCTGACAAAATTCTCTATCTCAGATTCGCTGACAGTTTTCGGCTGTCTGCTCAAATAAAAGAGCTATATGCATTTGAAGTTGAAAAATGTACATACTTTTCAACGATTTTGCCGAATTTCGGCTGATAACGGGTGGTCTTTACAAACGTTTTCTAATTTGTACAGTACTGTCAGCAACATAATTTCTTGCCAGGGTGATAGGGGAGTGTCAGCCGCATGAAAGATGATAATTTTCAGAGCTATATCTTGACTACTTACGGCTCTATTCGATGTCAAAGATGAACGTATTTTTTCAAGTTTTCAAAATAGAGCAAACGGATGTGACGTCAGCTTCGTTATTTATCATTCGATTTCAATTGTGTTTGCTGTAGTCGATATTTCTGTCCTTTAGCTAAATCTTTGGCTGAGGATCGAACCCAGTATCCCTCGCTCCGAGCCCATCGCTCTACCTCTAAGCTAACCGGCCCCCCATCGGTGTGATGATGCGAACACAATAATGTTGGACTGTTCATTCTAAAACTTCAGAAATTCTTTTTGCAACCGATAGTTTACACCTTGGGCTAAAGCTTAGTTACACATGAAATCAATGTTTGAGGCTCAAACCGTTGATGCAGCTCAAGCTGCTCTAGTTATTAAATGTGTTTACTGATTTCATAAGAAACTAGGCTATGCCGAGTTTCTATCAGTCAACAAGTTTCATAAATATATTAAATCATCATAATTCCAGCACAAAAATATTTACACAATTCCCTAACATTTGATTGTTCCGTAGCAAGTCTCTGTCCAAAATTTATATCCCAGTAAACTCCCACGCCGAACTACTTTCCGTAACCGTCAGGCGCAGTTAAAATAATTCTTAAGAAAATGGAAAATAAACACATTTTCTTGATGAATTTATTTCAAATGCTGGAATTATAAGGAATGAATGGCATTTTTGTGGAATTTATCGGGGATATAAACTTGGAAAAATCGCGGGAATACTGGACGAGGCCTTCCTATAATAAATGTTATATTTATTGCATAAGCACCGCATCATACATTGCAGCTGTACCACCTAACATTTCGCCTGTAATAGTTTCATTTACATATTTATTACACGGTGTATTATGATTTTCAATACACAAGTTATTACCCTTTGAATGCCAGTTTTATGCAATAAATGACTATGAATAAAATTGCATATTTGAATATATCAGTTTCAGGCAAGCATCAGATAGTCATGCATATCTATCACCAACTATGATGTTTAAACGACTCATTACCTATTTGTGGATCCTTGAAATTGTCATTGTAAATGGACCCATCCGCCCACGCAGTCTGATCTGGGCCTTCGCTGTTCTCTATTTGGTCACCCAGGCATGTTTAACCCTTTCACCTCTATGGAATGGATTTTGATACGTTAATTTTGCAACCAATCCAATCGTCACAAAGTGATTTTCAGACTAGTCCATTTATGAAAAGGGGGTGTTTTTGCTCTCAAAAATATGATAATTACTTGCAAAAAGTGCAGATCCTGATGAGACGGCTCGTCACGAGCCGTGACGTGTCGGCTCATCTGGATCTACACTTTTTGCCAATACCACTATACAGGCCTGTGGTGTTGAAAGGGTTAATGTGGTCCACAAAGTGTTTTGGACCTGACACAGTCCTGGAAGTGTATAGAATGTCCCAAGAACGAATATACGTTAATAACTAGATAAATTGGCTTATGGCTTTTACATCCATGCAGTCTGATCTGGGTTTTCGCCATTTTCTCACTGAAACCATTGTCATGTTTCTGTTTGTTTGTTTGTTGGGGTTTAATGGTCTATTAACAGCTAAGGTCATTTAAGGCTGGTTCAATGGGTTTAGTACTAAATCCCACATATTACCTGTAGTACACAAGTACAAGTACAAATGGGGGGAAAATCCCAAAATCAGAACTGAATATTTACAATAAAAAAACTATATATTCAGCCCTGAAATCAGAATAATTCTGATCTGATGCCAGGTCCTCGCCACAACAGAATCACCTGGCCCCCTCCCAAAAGCAGTAGGATCAGTAATAATCTTACTATTATAATGGGCAATAACCCAATTCAACTCCCAGGTAACAAAAGAGCCAAAGATGAAAACGTACCTGAGGGCCAAACCAGGAAAATCGTGATTCCTATAAGGAGTGTCCTGTTTCTGGCAAACAGCATAATATCGACATCTGGTTGAAGGAATGTGATTGGCGGCCAGTTGCTAGACTGACGAACAAGTGCCATAAGCTCCATTTATTTCTCCAGTCTTTTGTTGCCAGACTGGCATAGATTTCCTTTACCTGATAAAGACTTGCACTGTGTGTTAGAAACATGCTTGGTATGTCTGAAATGTCCTTAGCTGTTGACAGGCCTTTAAACACCATTTAATATGGTGGTTGGTTGGGGAGCATGCGATGGGTAATTTAACAATCAGGATTCATCCTTACCGGACTCCCGACTGGAGACCAGGTTTGGCCCTCAGGTATGTCTTTGGCATTCTTGTTTATGAGAGTTGAATCCCCCCCACACCCCCCCCCCCCCCCCCCGACACACACCCACCCTCCACAATGCAGCAGGTTAAATACGGGATTGAACGCATTGGCCTGGCCTTAAATGACCGTTACTGTCGATTGGCCATTAAACACCAATACTACTTCTTAAAGGTACATGCCCACTCAGTAGGCACACATGTTCTTTATAGGAATTACTTAAGTGTATAATTGTGTCGCTATTCCACCAGCTCTAAAAATTACGAGTGCCCGCTATACAGATAAAATCATTTAGTAATACCGGTATCTATTTTACTGATAGTGATGCGCGCTAGTATCAGGCTATTTCATATGCAAATGAGGTATGATATATTTTAATTATTTATACTAATTAAATGTGTCGCTTGAAAACATAATATTTTGGACAGATTATAAAGTATGATAATTGCATTCAAAAAATAAATACAAATAATAAATAGTAACGGCCGTTAACATTTTAAGGAAACACGGTTATCGCCCTTGATATCAGTGTGCAAATTACATCTGATATAAATATAATAATGCCATTCAGCATGTGGGGTAATGGTGAATGAATGTTTATTTTGCCAGAAAATGTCTCAGATGATGTCTCTGACATACCGAACATGTTGTGCCTACTGAGTGGGCATGTACCTTTAGCTCTTTGAATGCTGGGAAACTTGTGGGCTATAAATAGTTCAAAACTAGCGGACAAAAATTCATCATATTTTCTTTTATTTCTCCTTGTAAATATCATGAATATGTCTTGGAATTTCATTAGAATTGAGTCCTAAGGACTCAATTCTAATGAAATTCCAAGACATATTTAGAGAGACAAATAAAACATAATTATAGTCCTAATTTGTTTGGCGGATAATTTCGCCGCTGGCATGCAAAGAGTTAAACACCATTTAATAAATAAATAAGTTGGTCTATTTGACTGACTGAGTGGTGAACATTACTGACTATATATGCACAGGCTGGTTTGGGTCTACACTGATCCCAAAGGTCATAAGCCCCAGTTATCCAGTCACAGCCACATATATTGGTGCTTTGCAATCATGAACATACATTATCATTAGAATGGCAATGAAACCAATCAAAATAACCCTGATAGTGCTGATAAAATTGTGTAGTCTGTTGTTTACATGTTTTTGTTGAGAAATAAGACAATAACAAAAAGCAGCAGACAACCATATGTGTCTCTTAACCCTTTCAACACTACAGTGTACAGACCTTTCAACACTACAGTGTACAGACCTTTCAACACTACAGTGTACAGACCACAGACCTTTCAACACTACAGTGTACAGACCTGCGTAGTGGTATTGGAAAAAAGTGTAGATCCAGATGAGCCGGCTCGTCACGAGCCGTCTCATCAAGATCTGCACTTTTTGCAAGTAATTTTCACATGTTTGAGAACAAAAACACCCCCTTCTCATAAATGGACTAGTCTGAAAATCATTTTGTGACGGTTGTATTGGTTGCCAAATTAAAATACCAAAATTCCAGTTACATGTACTTTAATAGGGGTGAAAGGGTTAATGGTAAAACACACCAAGATTTTCAGGGTGTGCAGTTTATCAAGGTTATCCTGTATTTCAAAGGAAATATGTAACCCGAGAACTACAACCAAAAACAGTAGCCGCTATTGTACATAAAATATTTATAGTAACTTTATTGCATGTGAGAAAAAGGGACTTGTTGGGGTTTCGACTACCATAATAACAACTAAATAATCAGACACCATTTATTTGGAGAAACATATCAATCTGGTTGCCCCACAACAGTGAGTGTGTCAATATTTAGGGTCAGTATGAATGTACTGGTTTCATCACAACATATTTAGTCAATACGGTTTTACAGATCGTGATATTTCTTTCATGGTGTCGCCAAGTTTTTTTTAGATTGTGCGGAGACTAAACTGGTCACAAACTCAATAATGGCATTGTTCTCTTGGCACGCCTCATGTTCAGCCTAGATAAAACATTCTAACACAGAATAAGTTCATGTACCTCTTGAATAATACAAAATTACATGTACATTGTTTTCCTGTTGTGATAGCATATCCCTTGACATTGATATAGTTCACGATTTCTATATGGTAATTATGTTGCATATTCTCATTCTATGACATAAATCAGTTGCTATATGTTCAGTGTAAAAAAAAAAAGAAAATAAAAACTTACAAGCTAAATTAAATACTGAACGTTTAGTGTATTATACCCCCAGATAGACTTTTGGTTCTGCATTAGTAGTACTGCTGTGTTTGTCGTTCTTACAAGCTAAATTAAATACTGAACGTTTAGTGTATTATACCCCCAGATAGACTTTTGGTTCTGCATTAGTAGTACTGCTGTGTTTGTCGTTTCCCCCCCCCCCCCCCCCCCCCCCCCCCCCACCCCCCCCCCCCCCCCCCCACCCCCCCCCCCGCCAAAATAGTGAGTTTTGTCGAGCACACGTCTGATGGCTGTTTCACTAAGCTTCGTACGACAAATGTTCGTAAGTGCAAACTTATGATAGTATGTAAATTTCACATTAACAATGTGTTCTTGTAAACAATTAATGGATTTACATTTATTGAGCATAGGCTGCAGCCTATGCTCAATAAATGTAAATCCAATAATTGAAATTTACATTCTTTTAAATCTGCACTTAAGAACATTTTAGTCGTACAAATTTTAGTGAAACGGCCCCTTGGAGAGCTACATAGTGTAATCACAACGATTTCTGGGTGTACTTCCATCTGTGCTCAATAAATATGTGCAAAAGGCTGTTTTTTTATGTCGCCTCCCAGGATGACCGGAACTGGACATACTTTATGTACATGTATTGTAAGTGAGCTTGGTATGAACATGAAGGTTGATTGGTCAAGACTTGGCCAATCATACAGCCAGATTCTGAGTACAAATTAGGAGAACATGCTTAGAAAGTGTTAATATTGCAACTAAAAATCCAATAGTGTGTTAGTCATTCAATGATCGAAGCACCAACAGTCTACGATGGGTAATTTAACGATCGGGGGTTCATCCTTGCCGGAATCCCGACTGGAGACCTGGTTTGGCCCTCACATACGTCTTTGGCATTTTGTATGTGACAGTTGAATCTGGTTATAACCCTTATGCGAGTATTACGATATTCGTAATCCTATTTTAGGGGAAGGGGCCAAGTGACTGGTGTGGTATTGGACCTGGCACCAGGTCAGGTTATTCTAATTTCAGGGCTGAATTTATTTGTTCTCGATGTAAATATTCCGTTCTGATTTTGGGATTTTCCCCCCAATGTAGCAGGTTAAAATGGGATCGAACCCGGTTTGCCTGGCCTTACATGACCTTAGCTGTTGATAGGCCGTCGTTAAACACTAATAAACAAACTAACAAAAACCAACAGATTTTATCAACGGCTTTAATTGTCATCAATAGCAGAGTGAACATACATGTAGAATGTACATCATAACACCCACAGAGTGAGCGTGCATATACCTACCTGCCTGGGCACCAACATGGGAGTGCGTCTATCTGCCTAAACATCAATATGAGAGTGCATATGTCTGCCTAGACACCAATATGAGAGTGCATATGCCTGCCTAGATACCAATATGAGAGTGTATATCTACCTGCCTAGACACCAATATCAGAGTGTATCTACCTACCTAGACACCAATATCAGAGTGTATCTACCTACCTAGACACCAATATGAGTGTATATCTACCTGCCTAGACACCAATATGAGTGTATATCTACCTGCCTAGACACCAATATCAGAGTGTATCTACCTACCTAGACACCAATATCAGAGTGTATCTACCTACCTAGACACCAATATGAGTATATCTACCTGCCTAGACACCAATATGAGTGTATATCTACCTGCCTAGACACCAATATGAGTGTATATCTACCTGCCTAGACACCAACATGAGCATGTATCTATCTGCCTAGACACCAATATGAGTATATCTACCGGCCTAGACACTAATATGAGACTGTATCTACCTGCCTAGACACCGATATGAGAGTGTATCTACCGGCCTAGACACCAATATGAGAGTGTATCTACCTGCCTAGACACCAATATGAGTATATCTACCAGCCTAGACACCAATATGAGAGTGTATGTGCCTACCTAGACATCAACATGAGAGAGTTACCTGGGAGTTGAATTGGGTTATTGCCCATTATAAAAGTAGTAATAGTATTACTGATCCTACTGCTTTTGGGAGGGGCCAAGTGATTCTGGTGTGGCAAGGACCTGGCATCAGATCAGGATTATTCTGATTTCAGGGCTGAATATATAGTTTTGTTATTGTAAATATTCAGTTCTGATCTTGGGGTTTTCCCCCCATTTGTATATGTACTTGAACATGTACATGTACTTGTACAGGTAATATATGGGATTTAGTACTAAACCCATTGACCCGGCCTTAAATGACCTTAGCCGTTAAACCCTAACAAACAAACAAACAAACAAAATCAATATGAGGGTGTATCTACCTGCCTAGACACCAATATGAGTGTATATCTACCTACCTAGACACCAATATGAGAGTGTATATACCTGCCTAAACACCAATATGAGAGTGTATCTACCTGCCTAGACACCAACATGAGAGTGTATATCTACCTGCCTAGACACCAACATGAGTGTATCTACCTGCCTAGACACCAATATGAGTGTATATATACCGGCCTAGAAACAAATATGAGAGTATATCTGCCTACCTAGACACCAATATGAGAGTGTATCTACCTACCTAGACACCAATATGAGAGTGTATCTACCTACATAGAAACCCATATGAGAGTGCATCTACCTACCTAGACACCAATATGATGATATCTACCTGCCTAGACACCGATATAGAGTGTATCTACCTGCCTAGACACCAATATGAGAGTGTATCTACCTACCTAGACACCAATATGAGAGTGTATCTACCTGCCTAGACACCGATATGAGAGTGTATCTACCTGCCTAGACACTAATATGAGAGTGTATCTACCTACCTAGACACCCATATGAGAGTGCATCTACCTACCTAGACACCAATATGAGTGTATATCTACCTGCCTAGACACCGATATGAGAGTGTATCTACCTGCCTAGACACCAATATGAGAGTGTATCTACCTACCTAGACACCAATATGAGAGTGTATCTACCTGCCTAGACACCGATATGAGAGTGTATCTACCTGCCTAGACACCGATATGAGAGTGTATCTACCTGCCTAGACACTAATATGAGAGTGTATCTACCTGCCTAGACACCGATATGAGAGTGTATCTATCTGCCTAGACACCAATATGAGAGTGTATCTACCTACCGAGACACCAATATGAGAGTGTATCTACATGCCTAGACACCAATATGAAAGTGTATCTACCTGCCTAGACACCAATATGAGAGTGTATCTACCTACCGTGACACCAATATGAGAGTGTATCTATATGCCTAGACACCAATATGAAAGTGTATCTACCTGCCTAGACACCAATATGAGAGTGTATCTACCTACCGAGACACCAATATGAGAGTGTATCTACCTACCTAGACACCAATATGAGAGTGTATGTGCCTGCCTATACACCAATATGAGAGTGTATGTGCCTGCCTAGACACCAATATGAGTGTATCTGCCTATCTGGACACCAATATGAGAGTGTATCTGCCTACCTAAACACCAATATGAGAGTGTATCTGCCTACCTAAACACCAATATGAGAATGTATCTGCCTACCTAGACACCAATATGAGAGTGTATCTGCCTACCTAGACACCAATATGAGAGTGTATATCTACCTGCCTAGACACCGATATGAGAGTGTATATCTACCTGTCAGACACCAATATGAGAGTGTATGTGCCTGCCTAGACACCAATATGAGTGTATCTGCCTACATGGACACCAATATGAGAGTGTATCTGCCTACCTACTCGCCAATATGAGAGTGTATATCTACCTGCCTAGCTACCACTATGAGAGTATATATGCCTACCTAGACACTAATATGAGCTTGTATCTACCCGACACCAATATGAGAGTGTATATCTACCTGCCAAGACACCAATATAAGAGTGTATATCTACCTGCCTAGACTCTAATATGAGAGTATATCTGTCTACCTAGACACCAATATGAGAGTGTATCGACCTACCTAGACACCAATATGAGAGTGTATCTACCTGCATAAACACCAATATGAGAGTGTATCTACCTATCTAGACACCAATATGAGAGTGTATGCTTAGATACCAATACGAGAGCGTATTTTCATGCCGAAAAAAATAATTTTGACTAAAATATCACGTCATTTTCCCACATTTTTCTGCATATTGGAGTGCCAAGTTTGTGTAATCAACTCCTCCCACAGTTTTCAACGTTCAACTCATTCTGATACTTCACACATGCATTCTAAATATATTGAAGATGTGCACCTCCCCTTTTCATGCCGAAAAACAATTGTTTTGACTAAAATATCACGTTTTTAACTTAGTAATTTGTCCACACTTTTCTGCATATTGGAGTGTCCAGTTTGTGTAATCAACACATATTCGACGGGCGTATATTGTGACCTCATGCACTCTTGTTATTTCTCCGATATATGACTCTGCTAGTTTCCAAACATAATGAGGGGAAATTTACCATTTTACCATCCTTGCTAAACGTAATTCGCATGTGGTCAAGAACTGAAACTCAGTTGTATAGACATAGACAGTCGGAATGCCTTGCAGTAGTGCCAGTGGATGCATGCATGCATGCTGGAAGCAACAGGAGAAAACGTTATTAATACCATATGTAGGGACAGCTCCCTATAATTCTATGAACTGATGGGCACAGATAAGACTTGGACTGTCATAATTACTCATCCGATTTCTGGAGAAAAGCTTGCGTTTCCTTTCATATTGTTTATCTTTCTGCGGAGCGTAACAAACTAATGTGATGGACTAGTATTATATTCTGATCAAGATAGACGCTGTTTGTTTATGGAAGGCGTTACCATTTACTTTCATATAGCCAGAGCGTGAGATGGGTTGCTTCGCTTATAAATACGCACACAGCCTGGTAGTAAATTTCTTGCAGTCAAATCGTCTGCAGGCTGAGAGAAGTTGCATTTCAACTTTCTTTGTCTCAAAGTGATTCATTTCCAAATGGATATATACGTGTAGACGGAAGTATGAAATATGGCATGCATATCGGAACTTGTGAATTCTGTGTCAGATTGTTTTCTCTGGATATTCTAAACTGTGGGAACGCGCTACGACTATTTGCAACATATGGGTGCATGATTTGCAGTGTAATTAAATATGTTTAAGCTAATAATTTGCACCTTAATTACTATGTATTCGTGTGTATGAATGTGTCGCCAACTATTTTAGAAAGAAAGGAAGCATAACAGTACAAGAGTCGACGCTCTGAGCATTTATACACATACTTGGCCGAACGAATTAAACGACGTTATTTCAAATATACATTGTACATCCATATTTTATTTGTTCGCATACAATGAATTTGCGTATGAGAATCAAAGATGTAAGCTAAAACTGGCAGCATTCAGCCCGTACATGAGAGACGATGGCGGGTCAGCTGTACCTAGTGACTACCTACCCCCGACCGGACAATGGCAGTAGACCCTACAAGACAAACGGATACACCACCATTTCTCATCGGAGAAGGTAGGTAGTTATGCTATTGTTACATAATTCGCTACATGTACATATATGCAGAGAAAGAGAGAGATAGAGAGGGGGTGGGGGTAGAGAGAGAGAGAGAGCGGGCAGTCAGAGAGAGAGAGAGGGGGGGGGGGGGGTTGTCATGCGGACATGTAGGCAGGCAGAGAGATATATAGAGACTTGCAGAGGGCAGGCAGACAGACAGAGAGATAGAGAGAGGCAGACAATTGAGAGAGAGAGAGAGAGAGAGAGAGAGAGAGAGAGAGAGGGGACAGGACAGGCAGACAGACAGAGCGATAGAGAGGGGCAGACAATTGAGAGAGAGAGAGAGAGAGAGAGAGAGAGAGAGAGAGAGATCTTTGTATATTAGTCTAAATTGTGACACAATCTACAGCATACATGTACGTAAAATTGGTGTCTGCTTTGCATAATATATTTAGGAGTGATTAAAACCTGTCTCATGTCTAAATATTGATAGAGATCGCCAGCCTATTATTGCCTATCCCATGCACAGACACGCACTCCGTGAACATACTCGTGAATGTGACTGGACAAAGGGCCTTATTCATTGGTTTTACGACCAGTGTAGATCCAGATCAGCCTGTGCATCCGCGCAGTCTGATCAGAATCTGCACTGTTCGCCATTTCATCAACACCCATCATGCTTTTAACAAGCAATATAGACCGTTATCAGGATACAACAGGAGTGTGCTATTTGATCATTACCTACACTGTTCACAAATCCCATATATGAGTCCCATTTCTCCAGTTCCAGCCATAATTATGCTGATAAACAACCGCTGGTCAGTGTAATGTATATGCTGGCAGGTGCAGATAGTGGAGCCATTGTAACAGTAGCAGCCACCACAACCCCCTACACGGCCCTTTATCAGATGGTTATCCCATTAGCCGTGATCCCTATCATCGCTGACGGGCCCCTCCGCTGCGGTACGCAGAAATATATATAGGACCCCCCCCCCCCCCCCCCCCCCCCCCCACACACACACACACACACACAGCGCACTGCGTATGGGCATGTAGTCGATTGATTTCACCAGAATTGCAGAATTGCAAAGTATACTTATCTAGTTAAGTATACTTTGAGGGAGTAATCATTTATTTTTCCTGAAATGCATTATTTCATAAAAAACTAACGACTGCATATATTTGATGATCAAAAGTATGCAGAATTATTATACTGAATTTATTACATTATCACAGCATGTAATACATTCAGTATAATACAAATGAATACATGTAATGTCTCCCTCAAAGCGTACTTAACAAGATAAGTATTCTTTGCAATGTTAGTGAAATAGGCTAATGGTCGACTATGTTATACACCACGTGCTTACCCGAATATTCTGTCTGTAACGCAGCCCACAGGCGATTCTAGCGTGTCTTGGATGGTCAATTATTGTTTGTATAAACATAAAACACCTTTCTAAACAATGTACAAAACAATTCAAAAGTGCCCGGGTGTAAATATAATAGTACTTAGATTATTATATTTACACCCGGGCACTTTTGAATTGTTTTGTACATTGTTTAGAAAGGTGTTTTATGTTTATGCAAACAATAATTGACCATCCAAGACACGCTAGAATCGCCTGTGACGCAGCCGTGGCTACTTACATCTGATATAAGTCGCCCTGTGTTACAGACAGAACAGTCGGGTTACACCCGTTCTTCTTTACCGTCAACAATAGTTTCATTCCATAGCCACACATGGGCCAGTATATACTTGGAATGCTGGTGCATTAAATAACCAATGTTAAATCAAGATCACACGACCATCAGATCTGAATATTGACATATTTGATGATAAGTGGAGCATTTGTGCAACCAACCCCCGCCCCCGCCCCCGCCCCCGCCCCCGCCCCCGCCGCCCCCGCACCCACGACGTCGTTACCGCGCACTGCACGGTCATAACTGACAACCCCATAATTGCATGGCAGTGTCTGTTCTTATCATGTAGTCCAAATTATCATGGATTCGTGCCTTCTCATTGATTCGTGCCCCTAGAAAACAAGTGAATAAGCATATTCTAAGAATAGTGTTAATTTAAAATTATTTAAAAAATATATTTTAAGTTGTTTCCCACGGTTTTCTAAGTTACATGCAGTTACATACAATTGTGATTTACCACCTATTTTGTGATTTTTCTACATACTTCCTTAATCTGAAGAGGGTCTGTTCGCAAATTATGCATACAATGTGATACATGTTGATTTCTTGGTGAATCGGGACTTCACCATATTTAAATTTGATGCATCTAGGCAGCAACACTTCTTTATTGTATTCATGAGTGTTCAAGGAATGTCCCTCAAATGTGCAAAAAGTTGTAGGGCATGAACCTGATGAGAAGTTTCAAGATCAATTAGGTGACTTGGGTGTGTTATTTATAGGGACTCTAAGACTTGCAGAAACAACAATTTTGCCAAATTCCTTATGTGCACTCCTAGTAAAGTGTTTGAACTTTATGTTGGTGTATACATTTTCAGGAATTAATCAGAATATAACACACAATATGAATGTACATGTATGTGCTTATTGGCACGAATCCATGAGAACAGTAATTACAATGGAAGCTAGCTCTCTCTACAGGACACCCCGCGGTTTAGAGAGGCTTTACTGTAATACATTAGAAAACATCAATCAACCAATCAATCAATCAATCAATCAATCAACTGATTAATCAAAACCAACAAATCCATCCATCCATCCACCCATCTCCATCCATCCGAACCCGCTCGATCGATCAATCAGTCAATCAGCCCGTCCGATCCATCCGTCCAATTGATTGATTGATTCACCCATCCCGTAAATCAGTCAATCAATCAATCAATCAATCAATATATTTATCTATCTATATATCTATATATCTATATATTATATTAGTAATGTGACCCAGTAATGAATTTAACTGACAATAATCAACCTTCAACAAAACAAATATTTTTCTACAAATAATTGTCGTAGCAGTCGGAGTGGCTTCTTTAATATCTCAAATGCTGTTGGTCATGTGACTTGTATCATGTGACCTGACACTTTACAACATCCGGTTAGAAGCAATACACATCTCACACACATCCTGAGTGCTTTTGTACTGTCAAATGTGTGTTATACACAATTGAGAGCGTAAATTTCGGACTTATAGGGGACCTGGTTGTGTTGATGAGAAGTTTTACATAGAACTGACGTAATGACGCTCCACGGGTAGCTAGAAAATCAAGTATTTACAAGGTTATTTTCTTGTTTACAATTATCTATAAATAGCATTATTAAATAATTTATAAATACATTTATGGTACATGTTATCAAATCTTTGATAACGCAATTTCAGTTAATTGTGTTTTATTTCACACAGTAACACTGCCTGCGCAAGGTATGAACTAATTCTATGTGATTGAAGGGCGGCAAATCTATTTTTGCAATCTGTTTATTCTCTTTATTTGCACACAGCAACAACAACAAACACAAAGTTGCTGAGATTTGTCAGACAGAACTAGGTGTGAACTAGTTGAGTGCATGTAACTCGATCTACAATAACGGGAATTTTTGCAGTTTCATACCCGTCACTAATTGTGGACATGAGCATGGGCGTAACCATTGGTGCGACCACCAATAATTATTATTGTGCGACAATCCTTACCAATACTATCCTTGGGACATATACCAGTGATTCTATTTTATGTACATCTGGTGTCCCGGTGTAATTTACTGACAAATCACACAATTTATAAGGAAATTTTTTTTTTTTCAGTAAAGAAACTTTGTATAATACCAATCCATTAAGAAAACAGTATTTACAATTCTTGTTATGTGTGTTTAGTTATTATTTTCTGTTGTTGGCATACGTATGGTGCACCAAATGGGCATGTCCCGATCATCAAACAGCACAGTTCACAAGCCCGTAATTCTCAAATCTTGTCCATTTGTACTTTACTATACATTGCATCTGAATTAAAATAGTTTAACATCAACATTAAATTTATTCTGCAATAAATTTGCCTTTTGTTGTCAAAAATACTGACGTTAATGTATCTGTCCCACGAAATTGAATCATTACCGTTACGCTGAACAAAAAATGTAAAATCAGAGTAACCTCCCTTTCCTACTCTCAGCTACTAATGCAATGAACACTGTTTATGGGGGCCCGATTTATAAATAAACACGGTGGTAACACAACTTAAGTCATTGCCGAGAACGAGGCCGGTCTGTATTCGGAATTTTAAGGTTACACATTACATGCATCATTACCGTTCAGGGTTTATACATGTTCATATGTGTGTAGGTCGACTGAAACCAAAATGGGTGGATAGACACACTTACAACGTTGCCTTTGCATATTCTACCTTCATGATGCGTTGTATACAGAGGGGTGAAAAATGGGAGTTTTTAAAGAAAAATCATTACCGTTACGGTCATTTCTGTTACAAAATTGTGTAACGGTAATGACGATCGTGTAACGGCAATGATAAATTACCATACTAACCAGTCAGTTCATGCGTCAATTAGATATAAACCAGGTCCCATCAGTTGTCAGTCAGTAATGGCACATTTATTCAGACCTACAACATTTATATATCAAGATTTAATTAGTAAAAGCTCTGAAATAACAAAAAACAGACACAGCTTCAAGGAGTGTGGGTTTCTATTGGCAATCACATTAAAAGTAAACACTAACTTGAAGTTATATTGTACAGCATATTCAAAGTATAAATATGTTTGTTATATATGCTGTATTAGTATTTTAAATAAATGGAAAGTCATTACCGTTACATTTTGTCATTACCGTTACATAATCATTTCCGTTACGCCCATATTTTTGGAGGCTGTGCTATTAATTAAATGTAGCTTTATAACGATGTTTGGTACATGTGGTAAAACACGGCATTCTGTTACATGCCAAGCTATTTTGTTTTGCTTAACTTTACTGATTCATATTAAATACATGTTGTTGGGTTACCATAAATGAGAAATTCCACGACTTGCTACTAAATTACATAAGCGTTAATTATGAAGGAGTATAGTCTTTCCAAATGTGCGTTTGAATCGTTCTTTGTTTAATTTCTAATTTGTGGAGAGTGACTTAAGAATTTTGCTAATACACACTTTATTAGGTACACACTTTATTATGTAAGGTGATGGTAATATTTTTGTGTCCTATTGTAGAATTGTCTCTCAATAACAAACAATATAGCGAAGTATGAAAGATGGTTAGGTACGTCAACTCTGCGGTTATTTTTTCTATATTTTAGTGCACGAAGTGTAAATGCTATTACACACATTTTTACTGTGTAGCGTGGTTTAGCGATATAGTGCAACCTGTTGCCTATAAAGCGGAAAACGTGCAGCTAGTTGTCTCGTTAACTTTCATAATACAGTAAGCAACTAGAGCAAGTTATTTCATTTCACGGTTTCAATCCGCTTATTGTGTTCGCCCCCTTCACCTTGGTAAAGTAAGACGAATGAAAAGCGGCATATTTATTGACTAAATTAGCAACTACAAATATGTTTCACTAAACTTCTTACGACTAAAATGTTTGTAAGTGCAAATTTAAGATCGTCTGTAAATTTCAATTTATGGATTTACAATCATTATTTACAAGAAAACAATGTTAATGTGAAATTTACAGACTATCATAATTTTGAACTTACGAAGATTTTAGTCGTACGATGTTTAGTGAAACAGCCCCCTGATACCCCCACTGGTAGCATTATAGGAATGAATGGCCGTCATCGGTACATTATAGGAATGAATGGCCTTTTTGTGGAATTTATCGGGGTATAAACTTGGAAAAGTCACGGGAATACTGGACGAAGGCCGGAAGGCCTCGATCGTCCAGTTATTTCCCGTGACTTTTCCAAGTTTTATTATAGGAAATGGAATGGCCTTTTTTGGTGGAATTTTAATCGGGGTATAAACTTGGAAAAGTCGCGGGAATACTGGACGAAGGCTGGAAAGGCCTCGTCCAGTATTCCCGCGACTTTTCCAAGTTTATATCCCCGATAAATTCCACAAAAAGGCCATTCATTCCTTATAATTCCAGCATTTGAAATAAATTCATCAAGAAAATGTGTTTATTTTCCGTTTTCTTAAGAATTATTTTAACTGCGCCTGACGGTTACGGAAAGTAGTTCGGCATGGAGTTTACTGGGATATAAATTTTGGACGGAGACTTGCAACGGACCAATCAAATGTTAGGGAATTGTGTAAAATATATATATGTTTGTGCTGGAATTATATATCAATAGAAGCTGTAGAACTATTGGGCCATAAGAATAGAGGATTTATCTGCACACCTTGTGACTTTTCACAATGACATTCCGACTTCTCATCGAGACAGCCTAAACCAATAAGTTAAACATTGGAAATGGAGATATCTCTATAGTCTAGTCTTCATTCTTGCATGTGCCACGCCTCTAGGTCTTGATGTACACTTATGTGAAGTATCCTGAATATATGCCATGTCGTGCATTTATACGACATTAACCCAAATTTTCTGTCTGTAACGCTGGGTGGCTTATGTGCTTAAACCTGCTTTAGCCTACTACAGTCGCTGCTTTTTCTTTTGTTGTCGTCGTCCGCATCAACAATTGTCAATAAGTTTGTACAAGTTTCTTCATCATGATATAACTTTAATATTACTGGACAGATTGCTTCAATATTTAGACACTTATAATTGATACATGTGATCATTGGGAACACGCTCGTGTTGCCATTAACATGACCTTGACCTTTTTTTCACATTGTTGTGGAAACACATAGCCATTTTGTACAAGTTTACTCATCATCATATAACTTTAATATTACTTCATGTATTGCTTCAATATTTGGACACTTGATACATGTATGCATTCGGAACACACTCATGCTGCCATTAACATGACCTTGCCTTTCTTTTACCATCACATGTAGTGAGGGACGGTAGTCAAATGAATTCGCACTCTGGCTAACTTTTCCAAATGGGAACAATTGACTTTCAGATACCTTTCAAGAATTTTGATGGAAGCAATCTGAATTTACATGTTCTCGGATATTTATAGCAGAAATCCAAGATAGCCACCAGCTACGCATGTTATTGGCATATCTTAACAATTGGTGATGCTATGTGCAAACATTTGATATTGATTTTTGTCGAGCCCGCTTGCGGAAAGCGAGACATAGTGATCACAATGACGTCTGGGTGTCCGTCCGTCTGTATTTAAAGTTTTTAAATACCTTATATCTCTGCAGTCCTAAGTCACATTGACTTGAAACTTCATATGCTTATTAGTCATGATCCGTATATTCATGCTGTATTCCACTCATGTGGCCCCTGTGCCCAAGGTCAAATGACTTAGAAGTTTGTGTTCCGAAATCTGCGTTAAAGTTTTTAAATACGGTACCTTATATCTCTGCAGTCCTAAGTCACATTGACTTGAGACTTCCTATGCTTATTAGTCATCATCCATATATTCATTCTGTTTCCCACTTATGCGGCCCCTGTGCCCCTATGTCAAGGTCAAATGTCTTAGAAGTTTGCGTTAAAGTTTCTGTAAAAATTTGCGTTAAAGTTTTGACATACCGGTACCTACTATATATCTGTAACCGTAAGTCAGATTTGCTTGAAACTTTGTATGCTTATTGGGCATCAAACTTCCAATAAATACACTCTGAGACCAAATATTTCATTGCTTTTTGATACTCACTACTTCTGATTTCAATTGGGTTTTTGGCAATTTTAATTGGGTATTTACGCAAATATGCACGTTATCTGGAGCTCTGACAATGTATGTGTTGAATTAATAGTAAGTGACAAAATCATCAGTCCATATATATGTTGTCTAACTGGTACAGTCTTACAACAATATCATTGAAAACCACATATGAGACACGCCAATATGTTTAATAAATAAAGTCAAAAGTCAACAAAATGTTCAGAGTACATGCGGAATATGTACTCTGAATATTTTGTCAACTTTTGACGGCATTTACGAAAAATATTGTAAATTTTGTAAATATTTCATGAAATTACGCAGACGTCCGACGTTACATTATCCTATGAGTGTCACATAATTATTATATCTAAAAATGCCAACTTATGTATAATGAATTGCATAATAGGGTTGTTGTCGCGCCCGCTTGAGGACAGCGCGATATAGTCGACACGTACGTCCGGGTTTCTCAATTATGTCATAACTTCTACATACCTTAAATGATTACTTAACTATTTCACCACAGCATACTTGTGGACAAATGCCACACATCCATGCTGCCCTAATATGCATAGATTTTGACCTTCACAACATTGAACTTTTTCACACATTAAGAATAAGTTCGCCAGAGTTTCTCAATTCTGTCATAACTTTTATATCCCTTGGTGGATTACTGCAACATTACAATACATCATACTTGTGGACAAATTCCACACATCCATGCTGCCCTTAATATGACCTTGAACTTTTCACCTTAGCAACTTTGAACTTTTTTACACATTAAGAAGTTTACCGGAGTTTCTCAATTCTGTCATGTCTTCTATATCCCTTGCAGGATTACTATAATATTTCAATACATCATACTTGTGGACAAATGCCACACATCCATTCTGCCCTTTATATGACCTTGACATTTTGACCTTCACAACTGTTCTTATGAATACTTGTCACTTTTGGTTAATTAACTTTACCACAGTTTCTCCAATATGCCACTGGGGGAATTTGTGTGCCAACAGGTCACATTTTCTTGCTGGTTAAAGTTTTTCGGTGTACTATCAAAGCCTCCGCGGGCGCGACATGCGGGCCGCCGCCATCTAGTTTGGAAAGAGAATGAGGACCTCGCTTACTATCAAACCAAAATAAGTCGATCATGTCGATGTCGGGATGAGATTGGATCATAATGAGGAGAGGCATGACTTTTGTTTGTTGATTGTATCCGAAATCAGCTGGGACAATTATTTATCCGTCAACACATTTTCACAATATTTTGTAACTATCAGTAGTCTATTTCACGAACATTGCAAAGTACCGGTATACTTATCTAGCAAAGTATACTTTGAGGGAGAAATGTTCAAAGTAAGGATAAATTTCTTAATTTTTATTATACTGAATATATTACATTATCACAGCCATTTTCTGAAGCAATTGGGTATTTCAAAATTTTAATAGGGTAAAATAAAATCACTCAACTGTTTACACATCAAAAGACAGCAATTATTGAATAGTTTGCTTCGAAATGAAAACATGTCTTGGCATTTCAATAGAATTGTCTCTTTGGAGACAATTCTGATGAAACACCAAGATGTGTTTTCATGGAAAAATATGCTATATTTGTGGTCTATTTATTGTTTTCTGCAGCATGATAAAGGTACCACAAACCACAGGTGGAAGACTCTGACCTTGGACCCAAGATATGGCTCATTTGAAAAACGTTACCCCACCCACCCATTTTCTTACAAAACGCTATAGTGTCCATTGTACGGAAATTGGTGGTTGGGGTAACGGTTTACAAATGAGCCTTTTTTATCAGGTCCTAGGTCCGAGTCTTCCACCTGTGCCACAAACTTGTTATTGCTTTTTGATACTCGCTACTTCTGATTTTTAATTGGGTATTTAAGCATATATGCAGCTTATCTGGAGCTCTGCATTTAAAATATTTTTCTAATTCTATCTGATGTCTGGGTATTCCATAAGCTCTTGCTTTCTGACAAATCTCGTTTCTTATGCATCCAATTGCTCTGCATATGTTACACTTAAAATCTCTGTTATACTAATTTACGAATCATAGAAGAATTAAATGTTAACCATCCAATTTACAGCTATATTGCTGTGCATAATAAACATATGTATGTGAAATTCATTGTGAACAAAGTGAAGTTAATGCGAGAAACAGAATAATTTCGGTCTCTAATATACGCCATCCCATCATCGGGAATTTGAACAGATTGAATTCCTGTGGCCGATTTCACCAACATTGCAAAGTATACTTTTCTAGCAAAGTATACTTTGAGGGAGTAATCATTTATTTTTCCCTTTCACCCTGAAGTAACTGGAATTTATTTGTATATGTCAATTTCCGGACCAATCCAATCGTCGCAAAATGATTTTCAGAAAAGGGGGTGTTTTTTTCTCTCTCAAACATATGAAAATTACTTGCAAAAAGTGTAGATCCTGATGAGCCGGCTCGTCACGAGCCGGCTCATCTGGATCTACACTTTTTGCCAGTACCACTATACAGGCCTGTGGTGTTGAAAGGGTTAACCCTTAGACCGCTACTCACAACAATTGTCGTCTGCTGTTGCTTTTATATCTTGCCTTATTTCTCAATAAAAACATGTTTTGACAGCACTTCAGAATCATTTCCAATGGAAATGATCATCCTGAAGTGCTGTCAAAGCATGTTGTAAATTATTCTAAAGCGCTGTCAAAGCATGTTTTTGATGATAAAAATTGAAAATAAAAAATAAACAGCAACAACAAAAATAAAATAGCGATCTAAGGGTTAATTTCTGAGAGTTGTATAAGATGGGTGAGACTTTGTTAGATGCAATATGTTCATGGATGTAATATGTATGCATTAATATCTAAGTCTATAGACCAGGAAACAAATCAGTGAAATAAAAACGATGAACTTTGACTTATTAATTTCTTTTTCTTTTGATTGTGTTTCAGGGCCCCAAGTAACAAGTTTATGCCAGGTGTCATTTGACACCACTATCTGCATTTTTTGGAGTCGATCATTTGGTCAAAATTAGTCATTTGACGTCTAATTTCATCAACAAACTTTTTTCCACAATTTCAAATGCAAAAAAAATAGCTTACACATGTTTCTGCATTTATTATCAAATAGAATTGTCCAACCTAAGAGCAAATGCAATTTTTAAAATTGAATGACTCCTAACCTCAATTGGCAAGGAGTCATTTTGACTCCTTGCCAATTGAGTTAGGAGTCAATTACTAAAATATAGTAATTGACTCCTTCTTGGGAGCATTGGGCTCTCTGATGTATATTTCACTGATTTGCTTTGACCTTTCATTATTACTACTAAAGGTACCGTATATACTGTACATGTATAGTTGCCTCCCTGTCTGTCTGTTTGTCTGTACACCTGTTTGAGATTTTCGTTAAAGTTTTTGGCTCTCTTTTATCTCTGTTGCCATAAGATAGATTGGCTTGAAACTTCTTATTTGTCATCATCCATATTTTCATTCTATTGCCTATCCATACAGTCCCTGATCTCGAGGTCAAATGACTTGGAAATTTGTGTTATTAAAGTATTTATTTTTAAATTTGCGTTGAGGTTTTTGACTACCTATTATCATCATTCATATTTTCATTCTATTGGCCCCTTGCCGAAAGTCAATGTCAAATTTTTGTTTGTGTGTTGGTGCAGACGTCACTTTGGGGTACATCCATTAGTGTTACAGATTTATTGTTAGAGGATTTGTGCAGAAATTAAACATGCCATGGGATTTTGTACAAAATTTTTCAGAAATTAAGTCAAAAGTTGACAAAATTTTCAGAGTACATGCGGCATAAAAGTTTCAGAAGACATGCAAAATTATATTGCACATTGTAAATTTTGTAAACGTATTTCATGAAATTACACAGATGTCGAAGGTACAAAATCACATGGTGTGCCTCTAATGACTATCCCTGCTACAGCTTATTCGCCTGTGCTGTGATGTGACATTCAGCTTCAGTTTTTAGCTCGACTATTTGAAGAATAGAATGTAGTCACCCCCGGTGTCGGCGTCGGCGTCACCGTCATGCCTTTGTTAAGGTTTTTTTGTCAAGCTTGTATATGGAATACTCCTGGCCCTACACCACCATACTTGGACAACTTCATCTCCTAGTGATGTACATCAACAACCCCTGACCTATATTTGATCTTGATCTACATTTAACCTTGAATTACTTAGCTAATTCCCCTTGGTTAAGGTTTTTAGTCAACCTTGGTTAAGGTTTTTAGTCAAGCTTGTAGATGGAATACTATTGTGCATACAGACACCATACTTGGACAACCTTTTCTCATAGGGATGTACATCAATAACCCCTGATCTATATTTGACCTTGACCTACATTTCTTCTTGAATTACTTACTTAATTCCCTTGGTTACGGTTTTTAGTCAACCTTGGTTAAGGTTTTTATTCAAGCTTGTAGATGGAATACTATTGGGCATACAGACACCATACTTGGATAACTTTTTCTCATGGGGATGTACATCAATAACCCCTGACCTGACCTATATTTTACCTTGACCTACATTTAACCTTGAATTACTTAGTTATTTCCCCTTGGTTAAGGTTTGTACTCAAACTTGGTTAAGGTTTATAGTCAAGCTTGTATTGGAATACTCCTGGGCCTACAGCAACCATACTTGGACAACTTCATCTCCTAGTGATGTACATCAATAATCCCTGACCTATATTTGACCTTGACCTACTTTTACCCTTGGATTACTTAGTTATTTCCCCTTGGTTAAGGTTTTTAGTCAAGCTTGTATATGAAATACTCCTGGGCCTACAGCAACCATACTTGGAAAACTTCATCTCCTAGTGATGTACATCAATAACCCCTGACCTATATCTGACATTGACCTACATTTAACCTTGAATTACTTAGTTAATTTCCCTTGGTTAAGGTTTTTAGTCAACCTTGGTTAAGGTTTTTATGCGGGCCGCGGCCACCTTCTTTGTCAAGCTATGTGTACATCGACAACCCTCGTAGTCGAGCTATGCTGTTGTCCTACAGCTTTTGTTAATTATGCGGTACACTCTTTAACCTCAACTTAATTCTTACAATGCTGAATTAAATTGTGTCGTCTGCTGTTTATTATACACACCGCATAAGTTGTGGGGGAGTATACTGGAGTCAGGTTGTCCGTCCGTGCGTCCGTGTGTCCGTGTGTCCGTGCATCCGTAAACTTAACATCAGAGAAATATTGTTATAGCTTCTATTTCCTTCATCTAAAATGCTTAATATTTCACACATGCATTCCTGTAAGGCTCTACTACCATGCTGTACCAAATCCATGACCGTCCAACCCCCGCTGATACCAAGGTCAAGGTCACATACTTAGTCTCTTTACAAAACTTAACATCAGAGAAATATGTTATAACTTCTATTTCCTACATCTAAAATGCTCAATATTTCACACATGCATTCCTGTAAGGCTCTACTACCATGTGGTGCCAAATCCACGACCGTCCAACCCCCGCTGATCCCAAGGTCAAGGTCAAATACTTGGTCTCTTTACAAAACTTAACATCAGAGAAATAAGTTATAACTTCTATTTCCTTCATTGAAAATTCTTATATTTCACTCGTGCACTTTCTCACGTTTGTACTATCATGCTGTGACAAATCTATGACCGTCCAACCCCCACTGATCCCAAGGTCAAGGTCACATACTTAGTCTCTTTACAAAACTTAACATCAGAGAAATATGTTATAACTTCTATTTCTTTCGTCGAAAATTCTTAATATTTCATGCATGCATTCCTCTAAGGCTCTACTATCATGCTGTGACAAATTCCCTTTCCGCCTGATGCATGATCTCGAGGTCAAGGTCACATAGTTAGTCTCTTTACAAAACTAACATCAGAGAAATCGGTTATAACTTCTATTTCCTTGCTCGGATCTGCTTCACATTTCACACACGCATTGCTCCAATGTACCTCTACCATTGCTCCAATGGACCTCTACCATCCTGTGACAAATTCACGTTCTTGCCACTCCTGCTAAGCCCAGAGTCAAGGTCACATTACTTAGCCCACACACTTGGAAATTTTTACACATTTTAGGGGTACCTGGGCCCACGCCCAGGTACCCCTAAAATATGTAAAAATTCTGTAAGCCTCGCTTACTGACCAATCTAGTTATACCCCCCGCAACGAGTTGTGGGGGGGGGGGTATACTGGAGTCAGGTTGTCCGTCCGTCCGTCCGTCCGTCCGGGCACACATTAGGGTACTTATGTGGCTAGCCCCACAGGGTTATGGACTTGGTAAAGGATAGGGTTGGTTACAATTAGCCACCTAAAAAATTGTTTTATGTGGCTAAAATTCGTTTTATGTGGCTAATATTTAACATGTGATAAGCCACATAAGTATAGTAATGTAAGAACGTCCGTCCGTCCATCCGTGCGTCCGTCCGTGCGTCCGTAAACTTAACATCTGAGAAATATTGTTATAACTTTTATTTCCTTCATCTAAAATGCTTGATATTTCACACATGCATTCCTGTAAGGCTCTACTACCATGCTGTGCCAAATCCACGACCGTCCAACCCCCGCAGATCCCAAGGTCAAGGTCAAATACTTAGTCCGTAAACTTAACATCAGAGAAATATTGTTATAAACTTCTATTTCCTTCCTTCATCTAAAATGCTTAATATTTAACACATGCATTCCTGTAAGGCTCTACTACCATGCTGTGCCAAATCCACGACCGTCCAACCCCCGCTGATCCCAAGGTCAAGGTCAAATACTTAGTCTCTTTACAAAACTTAACATCAGAGAAATATTGTTATAACTTCTATTTCCTTCATCTAAAATGCTTAATATTTCACACATGCATTCCTGTAAGGCTCTACTACCATACTGTGCCAAATCCACGACCATCCAACCCCTGCTGATACCAAGGTCAAGGTCAAATACTTAGTCTGTAAACTTAACATCAGAGAAATATTGTTCTAACTTCTATTTCCTTCATCTAAAATGCTTAATATTTCACACATGCATTCCTGTAAGGCTCTACTACCATGCTGTGCCAAATCCACGACCGTCCAACCCCCGCTGATCCCAAGGTCAAGGTCAAATACTTAGTCTCTTTACAAAACTTAACATCAGAGAAATATTGTTCTAACTTCTATTTACTTCATCTAAAATTCTTAATATTTCACACATGCATTCATGTAAGGCTCTAATACCATGCTGTGCCAAATCCATGACCGTCCAACCCCCACCCCCGCTGATCCCAATGTCAAGGTCAAATACTTAGTCTCTTTACAAAACATAACATCAGAGAAATAAGTTATAACTTCTATTTCCTTCATTGAAAATTCTTATTATTTCACTTGTGCATTCCTCTAAGGTTGTACTATCATGCTGTGACAAATCTACGACTGTCCAACCCCCGCTGATCCCAAAGTCAAGGTCACATACTTAGTCTCTTTACAAAACTTAACATCAGAGAATTATGTTATAACTTCTATTTCTTTCATTGAAAATTCTTAATATTTCCTATGCTGTGACAAATCCCCGCTGATCTCTAGGTCACAGGCCTGTGGTGTTGAAAGGGTTAACCCTTAGACTGCTACTCACAACAATTGTCGTCTGCTGTTGCTTTTATATCTTGCCTTATTTCTCAATAAAAACATGTTTTGACAGCACTTCAGAATCATTTCCAATGGAAATGATCATCCTGAAGTGCTGTCAAAGCATGTTGTAAATTATTCTAAAGCGCTGTCAAAGCATGTTTTTGATGATAAAAATTGAAAATAAAAAATAAACAGCAACAACAAAAATAAAATAGCGATCTAAGGGTTAATTTCTGAGAGTTGTATAAGATGGGTGAGACTTTGTTAGATGCAATATGTTCATGGATGTAATATGTATGCATTAATATCTAAGTCTATAGACCAGGAAACAAATCAGTGAAATAAAAACGATGAACTTTGCCTTAATTTCTTTTTCTTTTGATTGTGTTTCAGGGCCCCAAGTAACAAGTTTATGCCAGGTGTCATTTGACACCACTATCTGCATTTTTTGGAGTCGATCATTTGGTCAAAATTAGTCATTTGACGTCTAATTTCATCAACAAACTTTCCACAATTTCAAATGCAAAAAAAATAGCTTACACATGTTTCTGCATTTATTATCAAATAGAATTGTCCAACCTAAGAGCAAATGCAATTTTTAAAATTGAATGACTCCTAACCTCAATTGGCAAGGAGTCATTTTGACTCCTTGCCAATTGAGTTAGGAGTCAATTACTAAAATATAGTAATTGACTCCTTCTTGGGAGCATTGGGCTCTCTGATGTATATTTCACTGATTTGCTTTGACCTTTCATTATATACTAAAGGTACCGTATATACTGTACATGTATAGTTGCCTCCCTGTCTGTCTGTTTGTCTGTACACCTGTTTGAGATTTTCGTTAAAGTTTTTGGCTCTCTTTTATCTCTGTTGCCATAAGATAGATTGGCTTGAAACTTCTTATTTGTCATCATCCATATTTTCATTCTATTGCTATCCATACAGTCCCTGATCTCGAGGTCAAATGACTTGGAAATTTGTGTTATTAAAGTATTTATTTTTAAATTTGCGTTGAGGTTTTTGACTACCTATTATCATCATTCATATTTTCATTCATATTGGCCCCTTGCCGAAAGTCAATGTCAAATTTTTGTTTGTGTGGTTGGTGCAGACGTCACTTTGGGGTACATCCATTAGTGTTACAGATTTATTGTTAGAGGATTTGTGCGAGAAATTAAACATGCCATGGGATTTTGTACAAAATTTTTCAGAAATTAAGTCAAAAGTTGACAAAATTTTCAGAGTACATGCGGCATAAAAGTTTCAGAAGACATGCAAAATTATATTGCACATTGTAAATTTTGTAAACGTATTTCATGAAATTACACAGATGTCGAAGGTACAAAATCACATGGTGTGCCTCTAATGACTATCCCTGCTACAGCTTATTCGCCTGTGCTGTGATGTGACATTCAGCTTCAGTTTTTAGCTCGACTATTTGAAGAATAGAATGTAGTCACCCCGGTGTCGGCGTCGGCGTCACCGTCATGCCTTTGTTAAGGTTTTTTGTCAAGCTTGTATATGGAATACTCCTGGCCCTACACCCACCATACTTGGACAACTTCATCTCCTAGTGATGTACATCAACAACCCCTGACCTATATTTGATCTTGATCTACATTTAACCTTGAATTACTTAGCTAATTCCCCTTGGTTAAGGTTTTTAGTCAACCTTGGTTAAGGTTTTTAGTCAAGCTTGTAGATGGAATACTATTGTGCATACAGACACCATACTTGGACAACCTTTTCTCATAGGGATGTACATCAATAACCCCTGATCTATATTTGACCTTGACCTACATTTCTTCTTGAATTACTTACTTAATTCCCTTGGTTACGGTTTTTAGTCAACCTTGGTTAAGGTTTTTATTCAAGCTTGTAGATGGAATACTATTGGGCATACAGACACCATACTTGGATAACTTTTTCTCATGGGGATGTACATCAATAACCCCTGACCTATATTTTACCTTGACCTACATTTAACCTTGAATTACTTAGTTATTTCCCCTTGGTTAAGGTTTGTACTCAAACTTGGTTAAGGTTTATAGTCAAGCTTGTATTGGAATACTCCTGGGCCTACAGCAACCATACTTGGACAACTTCATCTCCTAGTGATGTACATCAATAATCCCTGACCTATATTTGACCTTGACCTACTTTTACCCTTGGATTACTTAGTTATTTCCCCTTGGTTAAGGTTTTTAGTCAAGCTTGTATATGAAATACTCCTGGGCCTACAGCAACCATACTTGAAAACTTCATCCTCCTAGTGATGTACATCAATAACCCTGACCTATATCTGACATTGACCTACATTTAACCTTAACCTTGAATTACTTAGTTAATTTCCCTTGGTTAAGGTTTTTAGTCAACCTTGGTTAAGGTTTTTATGCGGGCCGCGGCCACCTTCTTTGTCAAGCTATGTGTACATCGACAACCCTCGTAGTCGAGCTATGCTGTTGTCCTACAGCTTTTGTTAATTATGCGGTACACTCTTTAACCTCAACTTAATTCTTACAATGCTGAATTAAATTGTGTCGTCTGCTGTTTATTATACACACCGCATAAGTTGTGGGGGAGTATACTGGAGTCAGGTTGTCCGTCCGTGCGTCCGTGTGTCCGTGTGTCCGTGCATCCGTAAACTTAACATCAGAGAAATATTGTTATAGCTTCTATTTCCTTCATCTAAAATGCTTAATATTTCACACATGCATTCCTGTAAGGCTCTACTACCATGCTGTACCAAATCCATGACCGTACCAACCCCCGCTGATACCAAGGTCAAGGTCACATACTTAGTCTCTTTACAAAACTTAACATCAGAGAAATATGTTATAACTTCTATTTCCTACATCTAAAATGCTCAATATTTCACACATGCATTCCTGTAAGGCTCTACTACCATGTGGTGCCAAATCCACGACCGTCCAACCCCCGCTGATCCCAAGGTCAAGGTCAAATACTTGGTCTCTTTACAAAACTTAACATCAGAGAAATAAGTTATAACTTCTATTTCCTTCATTGAAAATTCTTAATATTTCACTCGTGCATTTCTCTACGTTTGTACTATCATGCTGTGACAAATCTATGACCGTCCAACCCCCACTGATCCCAAGGTCAAGGTCACATACTTAGTCTCTTTACAAAACTTAACATCAGAGAAATATGTTATAACTTCTATTTCTTTCGTCGAAAATTCTTAATATTTCATGCATGCATTCCTCTAAGGCTCTACTATCATGCTGTGACAAATTCCCGCTGATCTCGAGGTCAAGGTCACATAGTTAGTCTCTTTACAAAACTTAACATCAGAGAAATCGGTTATAACTTCTATTTCCTTGCTCGGATCTGCTTCACATTTCACACACGCATTGCTCCAATGTACCTCTACCATTGCTCCAATGGACCTCTACCATCCTGTGACAAATTCACGTTCTTGCCACTCCTGCTAAGCCCAGAGTCAAGGTCACATTACTTAGCCCACACACTTGGAAATTTTTACACATTTTAGGGGTACCTGGGCCGGGGCCCACGCCCAGGTACCCCTAAAATATGTAAAAATTCTGTAAGCCTCGCTTACTGACCAATCTAGTTATACCCCCCGCAACGAGTTGTGGGGGGGGTATACTGGAGTCAGGTTGTCCGTCCGTCCGTTCGTGCGTCCGTCCGTCCGGGCATCACATTAGGGTACTTATGTGGCTAGCCCCACAGGGTTATGGACTTGGTAAAGGATAGGGTTGGGGTTACAATTAGCCACCTAAAAAATTGTTTTATGTGGCTAAAATTCGTTTTATGTGGCTAATATTTAACATGTGATAAGCCACATAAGTATAGTAATGTAAGAACGTCCGTCCGTCCATCCGTGCGTCCGTCCGTGCGTCCGTAAACTTAACATCTGAGAAATATTGTTATAACTTTTATTTCCTTCATCTAAAATGCTTGATATTTCACACATGCATTCCTGTAAGGCTCTACTACCATGCTGTGCCAAATCCACGACCGTCCAACCCCCGCAGATCCCAAGGTCAAGGTCAAATACTTAGTCCGTAAACTTAACATCAGAGAAATATTGTTATAACTTCTATTTCCTTCATCTAAAATGCTTAATATTTCACACATGCATTCCTGTAAGGCTCTACTACCATGCTGTGCCAAATCCACGACCGTCCAACCCCCGCTGATCCCAAGGTCAAGGTCAAATACTTAGTCTCTTTACAAAACTTAACACTGAGAGAAATATTGTTATAACTTCTATTTCCTTCATCTAAAATGCTTAATATTTCACACATGCATTCCTGTAAGGCTCTACTACCATACTGTGCCAAATCCACGACCATCCAACCCCTGCTGATACCAAGGTCAAGGTCAAATACTTAGTCTGTAAACTTAACATCAGAGAAATATTGTTCTAACTTCTATTTACCTTCATCTAAAAATGCTTAATATTTTCACACATGCATTCCTGTAAGGCTCTACTACCATGCTGTGCCAAATCCACGACCGTCCAACCCCGCTGATCCCAAGGTCAAGGTCAAATACTTAGTCTCTTTACAAAACTTAACATCAGAGAAATATTGTTCTAACTTCTATTTACTTCATCTAAAATTCTTAATATTTCACACATGCATTCATGTAAGGCTCTAATACCATGCTGTGCCAAATCCATGACCGTCCAACCCCCGCTGATCCCAATGTCAAGGTCAAATACTTAGTCTCTTTACAAAACATAACATCAGAGAAATAAGTTATAACTTCTATTTCCTTCATTGAAAATTCTTATTATTTCACTTGTGCATTCCTCTAAGGTTGTACTATCATGCTGTGACAAATCTACGACTGTCCAACCCGCTGATCCCAAAGTCAAGGTCACATACTTAGTCTCTTTACAAAACTTAACATCAGAGAATTATGTTATAACTTCTATTTCTTTCATTGAAAATTCTTAATATTTCCTATGCTGTGACAAATCCCCGCTGATCTCTAGGTCACAGGCCTGTGGTGTTGAAAGGGTTAACCCTTAGACTGCTACTCACAACAATTGTCGTCTGCTGTTGCTTTTATATCTTGCCTTATTTCTCAATAAAAACATGTTTTGACAGCACTTCAGAATCATTTCCAATGGAAATGATCATCCTGAATGTGCTGTCAAAGCATGTTGTAAATTATTCTAAAGCGCTGTCAAAGCATGTTTTTGATGATAAAAATTGAAAATAAAAAATAAACAGCAACAACAAAAATAAAAAATTAGCGATCTAAGGGTTAATTTCTGAGAGTTGTATAAGATGGGTGAGATAAGTGAAACTTTGTTAGATGCAATATGTTCATGGATGTAATATGTATGCATTAATATCTAAGTCTATAGACCAGGAAACAAATCAGTGAAATAAAAACGATGAACTTTGCCTTAATTTCTTTTTCTTTTGATTGTGTTTCAGGGCCCCAAGTAACAAGTTTATGCCAGGTGTCATTTGACACCACTATCTGCATTTTTTGGAGTCGATCATTTGGTCAAAATTAGTCATTTGACGTCTAATTTCATCAACAAACTTTCCACAATTTCAAATGCAAAAAAAATAGCTTACACATGTTTCTGCATTTATTATCAAATAGAATTGTCCAACCTAAGAGCAAATGCAATTTTTAAAATTGAATGACTCCTAACCTCAATTGGCAAGGAGTCATTTTGACTCCTTGCCAATTGAGTTAGGAGTCAATTACTAAAATATAGTAATTGACTCCTTCTTGGGAGCATTGGGCTCTCTGATGTATATTTCACTGATTTGCTTTGACCTTTCATTATTACTACTAAAGGTACCGTATATACTGTACATGTATAGTTGCCTCCCTGTCTGTCTGTTTGTCTGTACACCTGTTTGAGATTTTCGTTAAAGTTTTTGGCTCTCTTTTATCTCTGTTGCCATAAGATAGATTGGCTTGAAACTTCTTATTTGTCATCATCCATATTTTCATTCTATTGCCTATCCATACAGTCCCTGATCTCAAGGTCAAATGACTTGGAAATTTGTGTTATTAAAGTATTTATTTTTAAATTTGCGTTGAGGTTTTTGACTACCTATTATCATCATTCATATTTTCATTCTATTGGCCCCTTGCCGAAAGTCAATGTCAAATTTTTGTTTGTGTGTTGGTGCAGACGTCACTTTGGGGTACATCCATTAGTGTTACAGATTTATTGTTAGAGGATTTGTGCAGAAATTAAACATGCCATGGGATTTTGTACAAAATTTTTCAGAAATTAAGTCAAAAGTTGACAAAATTTTCAGAGTACATGCGGCATAAAAGTTTCAGAAGACATGCAAAATTATATTGCACATTGTAAATTTTGTAAACGTATTTCATGAAATTACACAGATGTCGAAGGTACAAAATCACATGGTGTGCCTCTAATGACTATCCCTGCTACAGCTTATTCGCCTGTGCTGTGATGTGACATTCAGCTTCAGTTTTTAGCTCGACTATTTGAAGAATAGAATGTAGTCACCCCGGTGTCGGCGTCGGCGTCACCGTCATGCCTTTGTTAAGGTTTTTTGTCAAGCTTGTATATGGAATACTCCTGGCCCTACACCCACCATACTTGGACAACTTCATCTCCTAGTGATGTACATCAACAACCCCTGACCTATATTTGATCTTGATCTACATTTAACCTTGAATTACTTAGCTAATTCCCCTTGGTTAAGGTTTTTGTCGATTTGTCACAGCATAGGAAATATTAAGAATTTTCAATGAAAGAAATAGAAGTTATAACATAATTCTCTGATGTTAAGTTTTGTAAAGAGACTAAGTATGTGACCTTGACTTTGGGATCAGCGGGGGTTGGACAGTCGTAGATTTGTCACAGCATGATAGTACAACCTTAGAGGAATGCACAAGTGAAATAATAAGAATTTTCAATGAAGGAAATAGAAGTTATAACTTATTTCTCTGATGTTATGTTTTGTAAAGAGACTAAGTATTTGACCTTGACATTGGGATCAGCGGGGGTTGGACGGTCATGGATTTGGCACAGCATGGTATTAGAGCCTTACATGAATGCATGTGTGAAATATTAAGAATTTTAGATGAAGTAAATAGAAGTTAGAACAATATTTCTCTGATGTTAAGTTTTGTAAAGAGACTAAGTATTTGACCTTGACCTTGGGATCAGCGGGGGTTGGACGGTCGTGGATTTGGCACAGCATGGTAGTAGAGCCTTACAGGAATGCATGTGTGAAATATTAAGCATTTTAGATGAATGAAATAGAAGTTAGAACAATATTTCTCTGATGTTAAGTTTACAGACTAGGTCAACGTCACATACATACCATATAACCTCGAATTAACGCCCCCCTCCTAATAAACGCCCCCCCCCCCCCCCTCCCAAATAAAAAAAAGAAAACACAAATAATCCTTAAATTCTTATTTGTGTTTGAAATTGGCGGTCGTTGGTAATTCTTTTTTTTTTTTTTTTTTTTTTTTTTTTTTTTTTTTTTTTACTAGCTAATAAACGCCCCCCTTTTGTAAAATGTAACGCCTCCGGGGACGTTAATTCGAGGTTATACGGTAGTCTCTTTACAAAACTTAACATCAGAGAAATCGGTTATAACTTCTATTTCCTTGCTCGGATCTGCTTCACATTTCACACACTCATTGCTCCAATGGACCTCTATCACCCTGTGACAAATTCACGTTCATGCCGCTCACGCTAAACCCAGAGTCAAGGTCACAAGCCCACACACTTGGAAATGTTTACATATTTTATATTTTAGGGGTACCTGGGCCCATGCGGGGGGTATTCCGTAAGCCTCGCTTACTGACCAATCTAGTTTATTTTATTTTTCCATTTTTATCACCAAACACATGATTTGACAGCACCTTAGAATCATTTCCAATGGAAATGATTCTAAAGTGATGTCAAAACATGTTTTTATTGAGAAAAACGACAAATATAAAAAAACAACAGACAATAATTTACGTTTCCTGTATATGCTAAGGGTTAAGTAACTGAGATTGACACTCCCAGAAATAAGAAAATATCCACAAATGGTGCAGATCCTGATGAGACGGTACTTTACAAGCCGCCTCATCTGGATCTACACTGTTTGTAAACATTCACCTCACCAATCCAATCGTCACAAAATGATTTTCAGACTACCGGTAGTCCATTTATGAAAAGGGGGTGTTTTTTTCTCTCTCAAAAGTATAAAAGTTACTTGCAAAAAGTGGAGATCTTGATGAGCCGGCTCGCCACTATAGTGGTACATGTAAATGCAGATTATGGATCCCTGTGTACCGTACCCTCTTGTGTGCACTGGTTAGTTTCATGGCCGACATCATCAACTTCGTGTAAAATGTCAAATATTCCCCTCCACAGCTGGCAGCCATATTACCGGTATACTTAACCCTTTAATACAATGCAGAATTAAAATTCCTCCGTCTGCTGTTTATTTTGTATTTTCCATTTTTCTCATAAACGACCTGGTTTGTCAGCATTTTGGAATCATACCCAATGGAAATGATTCTAAAGTGCTGTCAAACCATGTTTTTGTTGAGGAAGAAGATATAAATACTCCAGTAGACAACAATTTGCATTTGCGCATTCCATGCACTTTTCCATACTTCTCTGGCTATTATGTACAATGTACATGTACAATCTACACTCGTTAATCAAACTCCTTACAATGATGGATTAAATTTTGTCGTCTGCTGTTTATTTTTTATTTTCCATTTTTCTCTTCAAAAACATGCTTTGAAAGCACTTTAGTGCTGCCAAACCATGCTTTTATTGAGGAAAAGGGCAAAATATAAAACAACAGCAGACGACCATTTTCATTCCCTGGAGCATTCTAAGGGTTAACCCTTTGAACCCGAAATCCCGCTATATCGGTTTATGCAAAAAGTGCAGATCCAGATGAGCCGGCTCGTAACGAGCCGTCTCATCAGGATCTGCACTTTTTGAAAGTAATTTTAATATTTTTGAGAACAAAAACACCCCCTTTTCATAAATGGACGAATCTGAAAATCATTTTGTGACCATTGGCTTGGTCGGAACATTAGCATATCACAGTCCATTCCAGTTCCTTAGGGTTGAAAGGGTTAAATCAAACTACTGATAACTCAAAGTCAAATTCACAGATGGTCCCAAGTACATGTTTTTCTAACTAATATCTCTTGTTAACTCAAATTTTCATTAACTCTTGGACTTTGAGTAAATGAGTGCCAACTGTATGTGAAATTGACTGATTGTCCAGCAGTAATCCAATCCAGTTTATGAACTTGAGTGTCTCATAAAGTAAACATCATTAAATTAGACCACAGAGCAACAAAATTTTATTATTCTTATGTCCCTGCAATAGATTCGGATCATCAGATGGCAAAGGCTTAATTCTTAAAAATCGGGAACCAAATATTGTTGTCTGTTGTTTTTCCTTTTTAAACCTTAGACCGCTACTCACAACAATTGTCGTCTGCTGTTCCTTTCATATCTTGCCTTATTTCTCAATAAAAACATGGTTTGACAGCACTTCAGAATCATTTCCAATGGAAATGATTCTGAAGTGCTGTCAAAGCATGTTGTTAATTATTCTAAAGTGCTGTCAAAGCATGTTTTTGATGATAAAATAAACAGCAGACGAAAAAAAATATAATAAGATAGCGGTCTAAGAGTTAACTTTATTTTAAAACTAGATGGCCGCGGCCCGCATGTTGTGCTGCCGAGGCTTTGATAGTATACAGAAAAAAATTTAACTAAAAATTTAACCCAGACGCATGTATTTACGGTTGCCAATGTGTCGACTATATGTGCACTGTCCTCAAGCTGTCTCGACATAAATGTATTGATAGCAATTGAGAATCGTCTCCATGTGGAGATGATTCTCATTCGTTGTCAAAATATGTTTGAAAAAAACTAGGAAAATAAACAGCAGACGTTAATTCAGCATTTGTATGTTAACAAGTCCAACGGCTCTGCATTGGTGGGGTGGTAGGTCTATTTTAATCCCTACGTTTAAAAATAATATTTGCATGCAGGCAATCAGACTGAATTTGCTGTTGGTCCTGATATTTTTTAGTTGACCCTGATATTCTTTATTTGCTTGCTTGCTTCTTTGGTTGTTGGGGAACTTAATAAGCTCTGAGCAGCTTGTTATCCTCCTCATCTTCTTCTTTATATTAAGTACTATCTCCGGTTCTGGTCTATGCATTCATAGCGTTATGATTTAATAGTAATGTTCGTAGAACTTAATTTTTAATATACTTTTGATGTATCAAAACGGATATGGGACCACAGCTGCTCTAACTGTGTTTTGAAGGACATTACTGATTTGTTCCAAGTGTTGATTGTGTGATGATAGAACGAGTTCAATCGAATTGCTTTCCTAGCTCTTGGTTTGTTTAATTTCCTGCTATGTCCTCTTAACTGATTATCCGAGTAGCTGAAGAATACACTTGCGTGAAAATGAAAATGTTTAAAGCGTGTTTGTTTGTTTGTTAGCATTATTGAATGTTTATATTCATTCCTTTTCCAATAGGTGGAGCCCTCAAATCAAGTTTACAAGTCAGAATATACCATATTGGCCTGCAAAACAGTCTAGAAATATAAAAAAAAGTTAAAAAAAATAAATGTTATTCTGATTGTGCCTATATGTAGTACTTAAATTCTGGACCATTGCCCAGACACACGACACAATGTATAGGTATAGGTATAGGTATAGGTATAGGTATAGGTATAGGTATAGGTATAGGTATAGGTATAGGTATAGGTATAGGCATAGGTATAGGTATGGTACATGTACATGCTTGGAGACTTTGAGCAGTAAAGTCAATACAACCTGAATGTTTGCTTGGTGTGAAAGTTGGTATGTGTATTCCAAAGTCATAGATATATTATCTTGCCCCTGATAGTAAGTACTTGAAGTTGAAATATGACAGTGAATGGAGAAATGGGGCTTATGGGCATTGCAACCAGTGTACTGGTATATTCAGATTAAATAGCACACTCCTGTAGCCGAATAACGATATACATATGTATATTGCTTGTTAGAAGCATGGAATGGCGAACAGTGCAGATCCTGATCAGACTGTGCGGATGCACAGGCTGATCTGGATCTACACTGGTCGCAAGACCCATAGGCCCCATTTTTCCAGTCACAGCAACAAATATGACAGTCACTGGGAATATTGAACTTATGGCAATTGTGGCCATGGTCTCTGAACTCATAGCCTACTAGCAGTCTCTGAACTCATAGCCTACTAGCAGTCTCTGAACTCATAGCCTACTAGCAGTCTCTGAACTCATAGCCTACTAGCACACTCCTGTAACCTGATCAGGAGCATTCCTGTTTGTTTGCTAGAAATATGGCAGGTCTTTCAAAGATTAATTGCTGAACAGTGCCGATTCTGATTCAGGATGCACATATGTGTTGTCTGATCAGGGTCTGCTCTGGTCACAAAGGTCAATTGTGCCATATTTCTTTGAATTTGCAAATGCCATAAGGCCCCTTTATTAGCGGAATTGCATCCGTGACCAGTGTAGACCCAGATCAGCTTGCGCAGCCTAATCAGGGCCCAGGGATAGATTGATATAGTTTCCACCAGGATTAAAAAGGGGCATAGTTAAAGGCCGGAAAAAATGGGGACATTTAGTTCGTAAAACTTTGAAAAAGGAGAACATTCATCGCGCGAAATAATACTTTTATGACATAATTTTGGTTGAATAACTGTAATGGTTTCTGATCAGTTAAACACTCTCACTTTTCACCTTTCTGTTCAGCATCTTCACTGTTCACTATTCAGTCGTCTGACCATCATCCATCCAACTGGCAAACAAAGTGGTTCACCACCAGGCTGCATCAGTGCGTATGCATGCTCAGGACCTACACTGGTCAAAAGTGAAGGTATCCCAGTTTTGTCACAACCCGTCACTTGTGTAAGAATGATTGTAGATAAATTCAGATAATATTGAATACTATTGCTTAATAACTCCAATATTTAACCCATTTTATACTGATGGTATGTCATTTTGTTTGTGCAAAATCATAAATATTTTCTTTATATGTGCTCAGAAATATATGTCGTGACCACCAATTGAATTTTCTCAGCGAGCCGGTTCAAATGAGTGGTCACAACATATACTTTCATTGAAAAATAAAATGTTGAATTTGTTTCGTAAAGGTATATTCCGAATGCAATGGTTTTAAGACCAATTTCCATATGACACGGGCATTTTGTCAAATTTTACACCGCTAACTTAATTTACATATTGTAAATCTCCGTATAATAAAGTTGGCCAACCTTGCCTTCTAAATAGGATTTCTGTGTCACATTATATTCCAAATGTATTATTTATTTCAAGTGAAAACATTACACTTGTCGTCCAAGTGTGAAATTGTTGCATTTTGTGCTTAATTTCCTCTGATGTCACTGTGAAATCAATATCAGATTCTCATGAGCGTATCTTGGATAGCATGAATTTGGAATATTAAGGAATATCTCATTCTTTTATATATATTGTCAACGGAGCCTTGGATTATCTTTATTGTCATATTATAATATTTGCGTGGGATCAGGACCTTATTAGTGTATTGGAAATTGAAATCGAACTTTGGATGCCGTAATATAAATATGTGGATATTTTGGTTTTGGGAATTAAAGTGAGTGGAAATCTGAGAGAAAATAACAAGATTAATGGGATATTCATATACAGTGACCTATATCAAATTATAGTGTGGTTAAAATTGTACGTACATATTACTTGGCATACTTATTTTGTTATTGATATTTCCTGATTGCATAATTGTTCGATTGTGAAAGTGGCTGTGCTTGTGTCATGTTGGAGTGGAATATAGACGGTACAGTGTTCTGGAATTATATTAACCCTTAAAAGACTGGAACCACGATGTTTCATATTTTGTATTATTTGTCAATAAAAGCATGGTTTGACAGCACTTTAGAATCATTTCCATTGGAAATGATTTTAAAGTACTGTCAAAGCATGTTTTTGCTGAATAAAATGGCAAATAAAAGTTAAAAACATAAACAACAGACGACAAAGTCTAATTCAGCACTGGAAGGGTTAAAACTATTAATCCTTACAATACCAAATTAAATTTTGTCGTCTGCCGTTAATTTTTAATTTTCCATTTATCTAAACAAAAACACGTTTTGACAGCACATGAGAATTGTCTCCAATGGAGACAATCCTGAAGTGCTGCCAAAACATGTTTTTAATGCGAAATAAACAAATATGAGAAAAAAGCAGCAGACGACTATTCATTTCCCGCCTTTTCAGGGTTAGAACAAGAAAACAATAATTGATGTATAGTGCCATACAGAAAGTCTGCTACACAGACTTATAGACGCCAATGACAGACTACACTGTAATCAATACCCGGTGCATGAGTGCAATCTGTCGCTGTGCAGTTTCGACATGCTGACGTTTTCGAAATTAATCAACTAACATTCCAAACAGCAGCAGTAATGCCTAAGAAAAAATCCCATAACAAACAGCTTGACACGGCGAATAAGAATAACTCGACTGTTGATGATTTTTACAGAATCGCCATGGCAACGGGTGCCCCGAACTACAAGGTCATCCTGTGCGGAGAGTACGGTGTGGGAAAATCGTCGTTGTTCCGGCGATTTATGAATAATACGTTCACAATGGAGATCGGCAAGAAGTCGACGATTGGATTGGACCAGGCATCACAGACGTTCTCGGTGCATGGGCAGGATGTCAATGTAAGCTTACAAAAAACTGGCCCACATTTCTGGAATTTTCACAGGTCGATTGCTATATGTGGCTGTGACTGGAGAAATAGGGCTTATGGGTTTTGCGATCAGTGTAGATCCAGATCAGCCTGTGCATCCGCACAGTCTGATCAGGATCTGCACTGGTCGCCATTCCACTAATGAAACACCCATCATGCTTGTAACGAACCGTATATATCATTACCAGGCTACAGGAGTGTGCTATATTTGATTAGGAGCTACATTGGTCACAAGTCCCATAAGCCCGATTTCTCCAGTCACAGCCACTTATTCGTTATCATACGAAAAACTGGCCCAAATTTCTGGAATTCTACAGGGTGATTGTTATCAAAGTAAGCTTACCAAAAACATTGGCTCAAATTTCTGGAATTGTACAGGGTGATTGTTATCAAAGTAAGCTTACCAAACACTGGCCCAAATTTCTGGAATTGTACAGGGTGATTGTTATCAAAGTAAACTTACCAAAAACACTGGCCCAAATTTCTGGAATTGTACAGGGTGATTGTTATCAAAGTAAGCTTACCAAACACTGGCCCAAATTTCTGGAATTGTACAGGGTGACTGATGTGAGTGTAAGCAGGCCTCGACAAATTCTTACTTTTCCATGCGTCCAGATTGGATTTCGACTTGTACACTCCTATATATTTCAAGTTTATGCCGCTCTGTCTCTTCAAATTACCACTCGTCCAGCTCAAAATTTCACTACCAATACGAGCGGACGAGTGGAATATACTACTAGGGCTCTCAACACCACAGGCCTGTACTGCATAGTAGTATTGGCAAAAAGTGTAGATCCAGATGAAGCACAGGCATTCGGTGTGTTTCGGCTTTCATCGGTATAACTCTGTATATATGAACAAAGCTTCTAACTTTGGTCGGACACAAACTCGTATCATAACAAAATAACATGTTTAAAATTGTAATTTTCTATGCATTCTATATATTTCTGCAGGTGATCATATGAACTTGCCACTACAATGTTGACGTTAGAGCCTTAAACACAGTATTTCATTTGTTATGATACGAGGTTGTGTCCGACCTAGGAAAAGGAGTTGTAATTCGATATTATTTGCATAAATACGTTCTACCTATGTTATTGTAGCACGATAACAATAATTCTCAAATGAACATGTGCACTTTCCGCCAAAATATTCACATTAGCGTTAATAAAATCGCAGAATGTGTTATGATACGAGGTCGTGTCCGACCAAAGTTAGCAGCCTTGTTCATATATACAGAGTTATACCGATGAAAACCGAAACACGCCGAATGTCTGTGAGATGAAGCACCCCCTTTTCATAAATTGACTAGTCTGAAAATCATTTTGTGGCAGTTGAATTGGTTGCAAAAATGAACATATCAGGTTTATGGAGAATGACATTATATTGAAAGCTCAAAACAGAAAAGAAGCTCTACTGTGGTATGTTAATTTCAGACCCAATCAAATCATTACAAAATGATGTTCAGACAAGTTTATTTATAAGAAGGGATTTTTTTTCTTCTCTAAAACATACGAAAATTACTTGCAAAAAGTGCAGATTCTGATGGGATGGCTCGTAAACGAGCCGTCACATGTGGATCTACAATGTTTGCAAACACTGCTAAAGAGGTCTATAGAGTTGAAAGGGTTAAGGCCATTTGTATGGTCCCGACGCTCTCCATGTAATCATTGAGACTTGTGCCTGTGGCATCAAAACCTGAAATACAGTTGACACTTGTTTACTTGTTTACTCAAAGTCCTAGGGACTGAGGAAAATACTTTGAGTTAACGACAATTTGAGTTATCGAAAGTTAATACATGTATATAGGAAAAAATGTATTTGGGATAATGAATTTGATTTTGAGTTATCAGTAGTTTAACTTACCGGTAACCCAAAAATTGTTGTCTGCTGTTGATTAATAATTTGTCTTTATTCTCAATTAAAACATGGTTTGGGAGCACTTTAGAATCATTTCCATTGAAAATGATTCTAAAGTGCTGCCAAACCATGTTTATGATGATAAAAATGGAAAATAAACAACAGACGATAAAATGTAATTCAGCATTGTAAGGGTTAAGAGAGTTTGAGGTAACGAGTGTCAACTGTATGTCCGATCACTTGTTAATAAAAAATCTCAGAAGTGCAAGTGAAAGGTCTGTAATCAGCTGCAGTACCCAAACACCTGATAAATAACCCTGATACTGATAGCCATGTCATGGGAAATATATTGAACACATAACCCTTTTAACGCCGCAGGCCTCTGTCATAATGTTTTCAAAAAGTGTAGATCCAGATAAGCCGAGCCGTCATCTCATCAGGATCTGCATTATTTTTGGATATTTTCGAAGTTTTAATACTGCCCCCTTTTCTGATTATTGAAAGCCTAAAAAATAAAATAGAATATTCCAGTTACTTCGAGATGAAAGGGTTAAGCAGCTTACATCCAGTATATATATATAGGCCCTGGTCAGTCTCAGGGTTTTTCGATTGACTCTTTAAAAGTCGTTTTGACTCTTGAAATTTTGATACATCGGTCTTTGACCCTTGAAATTTCAGCTCAGATAAAATATTTGTATTAAATTAACCCTTAGACCGCTACTCACAACAATTGTCGTCTGCTGTTGTTTTTATTATATCTTGCCTTGTTTGACAGCACTTCAGAATCATTTCCAATGGAAATGATTCTGAAGTGCTGTCAAAGCATGTTGTAAATTATTCTAAAGTGCTGTAAAAGCATGTTTTTGATGATAAAGCTGGAAAACAGAAAATAAACAGGAGACGACAAAAAAAATAAGATAGCGGTGTAAGGGTTAACAGGAAACATGTCCAAATTTCTCTAATCATTCAAATTTCTCTAATCATTCAAATTCAGTCAGATGAGAATAAGTTTGACCCCCAAATTTCGAAGCCTATTGAAAACCCAGATCAGCTTTCATACTGTCTAGTCCTTCAAGGACAAAATTATTTGTCAGTAGCCTCTTGTGATACTGGGGCCCGTTTCACTAAACTTTGTACGACTAAAATGTTCGTAAGTGCAAATTTAGGATCGTCTGTAAATTTCAACTGATGGATTTGCATTTATAGAGCATAGGCTGCATATGCAGCCTATGCTCAATAAATGCAAATCCAATAATTGTTCACAAGAAAACATTGTTAATGTGAATTTTATACAGACTATCATAATTTTGCATTTACAAACATTTTAGTTGTACGGAGTTTAGTGAAACGGCCCCCAGTTGCTTCACCTGCAACCATTTTCAAAGGACCACATATCAGTAGCCTATTTCATCAACATTGCAAAGTATACTTTACTAGCAAAGTATACTTTGAGGGAGTAATCATTTATTTTTCCTGAAATGCATTATTTCATATAGAACTAACAAATGCATGTATTTCATGATTAAAAGTATGCAGAATTATTATACTGAATTTATTACATTATCACAGCCATTAAATGGCTGTGATAATGTAATAAATTCAGTATAATAAAAATTAATAAATTTTTAAAAAAATTGAAAATTTCTCCCTCAAAGTATACTTTGCTACTAAAGTATACTTTGCAATGTTGATGAAATAGGCTACTGGATCTACACCTGCAACCATTTTCAAAGGACCACATATCTGGATCTACAATTAATTCAGGTATGTGGTACCTATGTTTCTTATGATTAGTTGATATTGATATGGGCGGGTACGTAAGATTTTCAGCCTTATCGTGTGTGAGAATTTTCTGAAATCAACTTTGATTATCTTATGTAAATGATGTCGTAAATTGGGTAACACTTTCAGAGCACAGGCGGAATATAATTTCGCATGTTCTCTGTAATTTTTACCAATTTCCGACGTCGTTTACGGAAAATATTGTATTTTTTCGGATTTGTTATCACTGATATACAGAGATACGGATAGCATTGAAAATGTCATAGACTGGCCAATATAGGAATCTGACCAGTAGCCAGTAGGTGTGCTGGTCAGTTCCCATCAATAAACCAATCAGGCTAATCAGCTCAGTATTGCACTGAGTAATTAAGCCAATTATACAGTAGTTAGGAATGTAATGCATCTGCAGTAACATGAAATAGAAGGTGGTAGCCAGATTTTATTGGTGGGTCAAAGCATTGGGGGAGAGTTAAAATGAAAGCACTGATAGTAGTGAAATATGTTATCTCCACAAAAACTGATCACTTGTGGAACTAGAGACTGAAAGTTGCATATTTTCTCAATCATCATCCAGAGTCAAATGTACTGTGATGGTGCAAACCCATTCCTATCCATACGTTTACTCTAGAATAAATTACTGTTTGAAACTCACAGAAAAATGTACGAAACTAGCGCTAACTGGTCACTGCTACCTAAATGTGAGAACTAAAGATAATAGTTGCTGTATTCATACGCACAAAATGTATTGATTCATATTTTCCAGAATTTAACTGATAAACTGAGGCCATAAACTATAGACAATAGACCGAACTATAGACCGAAACGCCATAGGGTAAGTTGGCACAGGGCATTATTTTCTTGGTCGTACTCACCGTTTAGGCGTGGCACGATCAATGGCTGCCCCCATATAAATTTGTGTGACATTATATGCTATCTCAAGGGAAATAACATATAAAAATGTGCCAATTGTTTACATACGCAATTTATTTTCATCTGTTGAGCACAAACATTATCAGTTGATAAGATTATTATAATTTTTAGCTAGGTTTTTTGAGAAAAAAATCCAGGCTATTGGATTGGCGAAAGCCGGGCGGGCGGGCGGCACGGGCGCGGGTCGTTTGCGGGCGGCGTCTACAATCAATGTTAAGTTTTCGTGTTTGAGTCCATTTCTTTGTTACTGTACCACCTAGGACCACCAAACTTTCACAGCTTCATAATCAAGGGGTGCCCACCACATATCACTATCCAACATGTTACTTTTTTTTAACTTGACCCATTTTTTCCGCGCAGTCGACTTAGCCATTTTCAATGTTAACTTTTCGCGTTTACAATGTTAAGTTTTCGTGTTTAAGTCCATTTCTTTGGTACTGTACCACCTAGGACCACCAAACTTTCACAGCTTCATAACCAAGGGGTGCCTACCACATACAACTATCCAACATGTGACCATTTTTTTACCTTCACCTATTATTTCTACGTAATTGACTTAGCCATTTTCAACGTTAACTTTTTAACGTACGTCTGGTTAAATTTTTTGGTTAAAACTTTTTTGTTATACTATATCTCTGCAACTGCTTCGCCCATTACCTTGAAACTTCACATGGGTGTTTATCATCGTCCATATTTTCACTCTAACCCCCAACCGTGCGACCCCTGTGCGCAATGTCAAGGTCAAATTACTTTCAATTTATTTGTTAAAGTTTTTTCGTGTACTATATCTCTGCAACTGCTTCACCCATTACCTTGATACTTCACATGGGTGTTTCATCTATTGTCGCACCCGCTTGCGGAAAGCGCGATATCGTCGGCATTTTGGCATACGTCTGTCCGTCCGTACGTCCGTGTGTCCGGTTAAATTTTTTTCGTTAAAGTTTTTCCATCTACTATATCTATTTTTTTAGTGTCCATGCCTCGCCCCAAGGCGCGACATGCAGGCCACGGCCATCTAGTCTACAAAAAGTGGGTATAATTATGTTATCCAAGTGTCTATGCTTGGAAAAAACCTGGCCTTCGTGGCTTTGCCTCGTTTCTTGTTATTTATTTTGTTGAGATAATGTCATAATGTCATTTTTAAAGCTTAATCCACCATTCTGTGATAGATCTACAGAATTCCGCATTTGTCAACTTTTGACTTCATTTATGAAAACTATTGTGAATTTTGCAAACGTATTTAATGAAATTATGCAGATGTCCGAAGGTACAAAATCACATGGCGTGTCTGATATAAGCCCCAATTTCCCAGTCACATATTGAGGCCTTCTGTTATTGTTTACATCTGCTCCTGAATGAAGCATCTTGAGTGTGGCTACCGTGAGGTATCGGTATGTGTGAGACGGAAGCAATTTGTTGATGTAAACAATCCACGTCAATGAGCAGATGCACCTGGACTGCAACTAAACATACACACCCTACAACTGATAGGTATTTCGCATACTTGCTGGTATCCCCTCATAAATGTTTGAGTTTGAAAACTCAAACATTTACGAGGGGTTACCAGAAAGTTTGAAAACTAATTATATATTGGACAAACTACCCCAAGGCTTCTCAAAGCAAGTTTATATATACATGTACATGTATATTATAACTATGACAATTTGGTATTTCTTTAACTTGCTGGTATCCCCTCGTAAATGTATGAGTTAACAATCACAAACATTACAAGGGGTTACCAGAAAGTTTGCGAACTAATTCAATATTGGACAAACTAGCTCTATATAAGCTTCTCAAAGCCAGTTGGTACATAGAATAACTATGACAATTTGGTATTTCTTTAACTTTCTGGTATGCCCTTTTGAGTTTTCAAACACAAACATTTACGAGGGGTAACCCGAAAGTTTGAGAACTAATTCTATACCATACAAATACCTCCAAGCTGCTCAAAGCCAGTTTATTGTCACACCTACTTTAGCAGACGGTACGACTTTTTCCGCCTTCGTCGTCTTCGTCATCTTCGTCCGAATTCTATCTTGGACAAACTATCTCTAAGCTGTTCAAAGCCAGTTTATACATAGAATAACTGTTGCAATTTCGTATTTCGCATACATGTACATTCTGGTCCCCTCGTAAATGTTTGACGTTTGCAAAATGTTTGAAAAACTCAAAACATGTACGAGGGAGGGTACCATATCTGAAACACGGCCACTAGCTAAGCTGCCATCAAAGCCAATTTATACATAGAATATCTAGATTGTGGTAGTATTGCTATAATTACGTCACAACACCAAAACATAATGTCAGGTGACCTCATGTTTAGACATATTGTACTACACATATTTACAGTGGAGCCTCTCTAAACCGGACACCCTGGGAGGTCCCCAGGGTGTCCGGTTTAGAGAGGCTCCACTGTAATTAAGCACTCCATGAATAGTTTTTGCCATTTTCAATCATGAACAGGCACGACAATGACATAAATGACAGTGAAACCCATCTAAGTTAAATACAATGGGGTCGCCAGGGTGTCCGGTTTCGAGAGATTTCATTGTACTATTTTGATGACATGTGCAATTCATGTCTTCTCCAAAATTGCTTAATTTGCTTCCGGTCTGAAGGAAAGATTGTTTGTAAATACACCAGTAGCCTATTTCATCAACATTGCAAAGTATACTTTCCTAGCAAAGTATACTTTGAGGGAGAAATTTTCAATTTTGGGATCAATTTATTAATTTTTATTGTACTGAATTTATTACATTATCACAGCCAATTTGGCTGTGATAATGTAATAAATTCAGTATAATAATTCTACATAATTTTAATCATCAAATATATGCAGTTGTTAGTTTTATATGAAATAATGCATTTCGAGAAAAATGAATGATTTCTCCCTCAAAGTATACTTTGCTAGAAAAGTATACTTTGCAATGTTGGTGAAATCGACTACTGATGTTTAGTGTTGAAATGTTTAGCATATTGCTAAAAAATGTGGACACCGTGATTATATATTCCTGAAATATTAGATATATTTCCTGTAAACAAACTTTCAGCATATAAGTAGACAGCTTGCCCTACAGTTGCCCTACATTTTCACATGCAACCAAAATTAACTTTGCTTCCCACAGTGTTTTACAAAACGCCCAAGTCTGGGATTTTCCATTCTCTTCTTGATAACCGACAACATGTGAAACATTAGAGGCAGGAACCGAAAATTGCCGTCTGCTGTTGTTTATATTTTGTCTTCTTCTACCTCAATAAAAACATAGTTTGACAGCACTTTAGAATCATTTCCAATGGAAATGATTCTAAAGTGCTATCAAAGCATGTTTTTGATGAGAAAAACGGAAAATAAAAAATTAACAGCAAGCGACACAATTTTATTCAGCACTGTAAGGGTTAGTAAGATAACTATAAAATGAAGTTCCTCAACATACCATAACAATTATGCTCATTTACATATGTTGTCATTGGTTCGCAAAAGTATTTGAATATTTATACATATTCTCAGAAATATTTTTGCCATTTCCTAAAATGCTTATATCTCAAACAAACTTGGGACTTTTATAACCCATGAAAATGCAGTTGTAATGGCCGTTAGTGTCTGTACTATTTTTCAGTTAAATATTTTTAAGACACACCATGATTAATATCCATGGGAGGTGAAAATAAAAAGAAATCAATTCAGCTGCTGGAGACTTTGTAAATTTGTCCGTGAAATATTGACAAGACGTTATCAAGAATTGTGAAAGTGTATTTACCATACCGGTTACCAGTTGAGACTTGCATGCGATTTCTGCAGTACTGGTTCCCATTATACGTAATTGCCTTGTGCAATAGAATTATCCCTGTTAATTACACGTGCACCTATCCATGAGATAATATACAATTTGGAGAAGGTTTCTTTCCTTGCAAATGATGAGTCAATTCAATTGTTAACTCTTTGCATGCTAGCGGCGAAAATATCCGCCAAACGAATTAGGAGTATTATGTTTTATTTCTCTCTGTAAATATGTCTTGAAATTTCATTAGAATTGTGTCCTTCAGACACAATTCTAATGAAATTCCAAGACATATTCATGACATTTATAAGGAGAAATAAAAGAAAATATAATGTCATCTGCTATTTTTGAACTATTTATAGCCCACAAATTTCCCAGCATGCAAAGAGTTAAAATTCTCTTTGAATCTACACTGTGAATCATTGACAGCCAAAACACAGAGGCAAAAACTGCACAAATGTGTACAGAATATATTATACAATCCTTTTGGGGAAATCTTACCAGGAGTCACACATGAGCCATGTGACCTGGGGCCCGTTTCACTAAACTTTGTATGACTAAAATGTTCGTAAGTGCAAATTTAGGATCGTCTGGAAATTTCAATTGATGGATTTACATTTATTGAGCATAGGCTGCATATGCAGCCTATGCTCAATAAATGTAAATCCAATAATTGTTTACTAGACAACATTGTTAATGTAAAATTTACAGACTATCATATTTTTGCACTTACAAACATTTTAGTCGTACAAAGTTTAGTGAAATGGCCCCCAGATGTTGCAATGGGTCCTAGCAGATTATCTTTCAGTGCTCTTATTGTAATTTCATTACTGAATGGACAGTGCTCCCAGATACAGACACTGATAACCCTATACAGGTGCAGTCCATGATCTTGCTGTTGAATGGGCATAAAACCCAAATCAATCAATATATCAATGAAAGAATCAAAGAAAGAAAGAAAGAAAGAAAGAAAGAAAGAAAGAAAGAAAGAATGAATGAATGAATGAATGAATGAAAATTAATGAATTAATTAATGAATGAATGAATGAATGAATGAATCGGTCGGTCGGTCGGTCGGTCGGTCGGTCGGTCGGTCGGTCGGTCGGTCGGTCGATCGATCGGTAATAAAACAGCCAATCAATCAATCACCCAAGTTGTTTGGTGATTCAACAGGAACCACTTCGTCTTGTAACTGCGTACACCTACAACAAAGGAACTGGTGTTACTGTTGTTACTATCATCATTTCACGTCACATTTAGCTGTATCTGGTGCGGCACTACATCACGCTATCAGCGAGGCAAATCGCGGCAGCTCTGGATAGGAACGCCAGCTGTTGTTCTGTGATTTCCCGCTAGATCAATTGTTTCTGGCAACTCAAATGGAGCTATTACATACGAATAGTCAATACCACTTTACAGGTATACAAAATTTGATACCTCACCAAGATAATTGTGGGGACATTTAGTGTTACCCTTGTCCGTCCATCCATTCGGCCTGTCCGTCCCGTCCTTTCACCCGGCCACCCATCGCAAACCATAATATGTTTAGGTTGAAACTCGATGTGTAGCTTCCTTATGGCGTGTAGATGTGCACAGTTTAATTTTTTATCCGACACCTGGGTCATGGATTATCTCCTCCTTTTGGATTTCGCCATGTTGCCTTGTTTTACTATCAAAGCAGTAGGTGGGGCATCCGTGTTCTATGACCACATTTTTCTACTTTCTCAGATTTTGTCAGAAGGTAAAAGATTAATTGTTTCTGGCAGAGTAATCTTGTCAGGCATTCAGGGGATCAAATACTTATCTGGAAACACCTGAGGTAGGTAGCTGGTTGTTTGCCAATGGTCATGTGCTTGATTCTAGACACCTGGGGGGACTTTTTCACTACACTTCTTACGACTAAAATGTCCGTAAGTGCAAAATTATGATAGTCTGTAAATTTCACATTAACAAAGTTTTCTTGTAAACAATTGTTGGATTTACATTTATTGAGCATAGGCTGCAATTGTAGCCTATTTGCAGCCTATGCTCAATAAATGTAAATCCATCAATTTAAATGTCCAGACGATCCTAAATTTGCACTTACGAACATTTTAGTCGTTCAAAGTTTAGTGAAACGGGTCCCAGGCTCTTCCTATATGAGACACGCCATGTGATTTTGTACACTAGTATAATCATAGAGCATAGTACTGTATGAGACCAAGTGGGTGGGGTAATTGATTTTTTTAATGGGCATTTTTTTTTTGTGTCACATGTCCGAGTCTTCCACCTGTGATTTTGTACCTATGAACATGTGCGATATCTCATGAAAAGTATTTACAAAATTTATGATATTTTCAGTAAATGTCATCGAAAGGTGACAAAATTTCGACAATTTTTGACAATTTCGTCATCTTTCGACGTCATTTACCAAAAAGAAAATCGCCGTTTCTGTAAATTTATTTTATGAAAAATTGCACATGTTCTTAGGTGCAAAATCACAGGGCGTGTCTCATATGCCTATCATTTACATGCGAAATGGTGATTTAGTGAACAAAAAAATCACTTTAGTAACTATAGGCATTGCAATTCTAAGAGAAACGATGATGCATATGATGTCCTAGATCACTTCTGTTTTCAAAATTATAGGATTTGACATATCAATATTCAGTACATTTCATTGTAACATTTGATTTGATCATTAGAGTTATCAAATTTTACTCTTTTCATGTGTCAAAACCAGGGGAGATAATTTGACAGAAGGTTATTTGTGACATTAACCCTTTCACCCCTAAGTAACTGGAATGGATTTTGATATGTTAATTTTCTGATCAATCCAATTGTCACAAAATGATTTTCAGACTATTCCATTTATAAAAAGAGGGTGTTCTTTGTCTAAAAAATGTGAAAATTACTTGCAAAAAGTGCAGATCCTGATGAGACGGCTCGTTACGAGCCGGCTCATCTGGATCTACACTGTTTGCAAACACAGCTATAGAGGTATGTAGTGTTGAAAGTGTTAACTCCTTGTCAGATTTTCAGAATAATTGGCTACACTGTGCCATGTACGGACGTAGAAATACTTTTTTTCATTAATTCGTTCCCACAAAATAATAATTTGTTTCCACGAAATAACAATTCGTTCCCACAAAATAACAATTTGTTCCCTCAATTTAACAATTCGTTCCCACAAATTAACAATTCGTTCCCTCAATTTAACAATTCATTCCCTAGAATTAACAATTTGTTCCCTCAATTTAACAACTCATTCCCTAGAATTAACAATTTGTTCCCTTGAATTAACAATTTGTTCCCACGATATAACAATTCGTTCCCACAAACATGGGATCAAATTGTAATTTCGTGGGAACAAATTGTTAAATTGAGGGAACAAATTGTTATTTCGTGGGAACGAATTAATAAAAAACAAATCCATCTCCCCTGCGGGGCTCCGTAGCCATGGCCTTCATATGGGCGAGACATCTATTTCCACAGAATTCTTGTTGGCAATTATAAGCCTTTGTTTTCAAATTGTGATACATTTTGTTGAGGTTACTTTCATACCTAGATAGATATACGTGTATATGAAAAAACCCTCCACAGATAAAATCAGTCATGTAATACTTATCTAACTGACAGGAGATCTCCGGTTATCTCCCAATGTCAAGGTCACAGACAGTTCTCAGTGCTCCAGTTAAGGCGCATAATTTGACCAACTTGGGGTGAAATGTTGTTATTTCTTCATCAAAAATGGCAAGTTGGGAGTGCTTTAGAATCGTCTCATTGAGACGATTCTAAAGCACTCCCAACTTGCCATTTTTGATGGAGAAATAAGAAATTTACCTCCAAATTACGCACCTTAACTGGAGCTCTGAGTTCTGCTGGAACACATACTGGTAACTTCACAAGTGAAAACAGATGATAAGGACTTTATGGGGCACACGGTTCAGTGGGATTCTGACTTCCTGAAAGTGATTACACTCCCTGATTGAGTTGGTAGTGAAAGAATTGAGACACTTGAAAATAGCGTAGATGCATGAAAGTGAGCAAAACAACATGAGCTCTTTCACAATCGATGCAGATATATCAGGGCTCCAGATAGGGAATTAGTAATTGAGTATTGTCACTCCATCATTATGTCTACATGAATTGTTTTTGGCTTGGTTGTCGGTCTGTCTGTCTGTCCTGTCTGTCTGTCCGAGCTTACAAATGGATACATACATGTATGTGGCTAGGAGAACAATAGGTTATGTAATATTCTATTGTTCCGTGATTTTATGTGGCTAAAAATGGGTTTATGTGGCTACAGGACAATAGGGATGAACAAAGGAAAAGGTTAGGTTAGTCACATAAGTATACATTTGTATGAACATCTGTCCCGTTCCGTACCCCGTCCCGTACCGTCCGTCTGTCCCGACCGTCCGTCACCGGTCCGTCTCCGTCCGTCCGTCCCGTCCCGTTCCGCCGTCCGTCCACACATCCGTCCGTACCGTCCGTCCGTCCGTCCGTCCGTCCGTCCGTCCGTCCGCCGTGAAACTTTACAGGAATACTTATCATCATGTGAAGTTGCGCACCTGGGGTTTTAGATGCGGATTCATCCTGTATTTACGGAGTTATGGCCCTTGACTTAGCGAAAATTGGGGATTTTCAACTTGTGTCGCGCGTATCTCCAAAAGTATTTCAGTTAGAGTCGCAAAACTTTACAGGAATACTGGTCATCGTGTGAAGTTGCGCACCTGGGGTTTTAGATGTGGATTCATCCTGTATTTACGGAGTTATGGCCCTTGACTTAGTGAAAAGTGGGGATATTCAATTTGTGTCGCACGTATCTTCAAAAGTATTTCAGTTAGAGTCGCAAAACTTTACAGGAATACTGGTCATCGTGTGAAGTTGCGCACCTGGTGTTTTAGATGCGGATTCATCCAGTATTCACGGAGTTATGGCCCTTGACTTAGTGAAAAGTGGGGATATTCAACTTGTGTCTCGCGTATCTTCAAAAATATTTCAGTTAGAGTCGCCAAACTTTACAGGAATACTGGTCATCGTGTGAAGCGTATCTCCAAAAGTATTTCAGTTAGAGTCGTGAAACTTTACAGGAATACTGGTCATCGTGTGAAGTTGTGCACCTGGTGTTTTAGATGCGGATTCATCCAGTATTCACGGAGTTATGGCCCTTGACTTAGTGAAAAGTGGGGATAATATACGATAATGTTGATTATATTAGGTGTCAGCTCAATTGTACATGTACTTTCGGCTTTTTATGCCTGACGTTTCAATTTCCATATTTCCTCACTTTTTATTTTATTATCTCACAATATACAGCTAACTTATGCAGAAAATACAAGGTAGCTACATATACATGTATGCTGTTGCTGCTTTAAATTCTACTTTTCCAAGTCCTGATAACATGCAGTGGTGGTATTGGGGGAGACATATGTTTTTGTCTGAAAAACAATCCTCTAGTTTCTTAAGCAATTGGGTATTTCAAAATTTGAATTGGGTAAAATAAAATCGCACTACTGTTTACACATCAACAGACAGCAATTATTGAATAGTTTGCTTCGAAATTAAAACAAGTCTTGGCATTTCATTAGAATTGTCTCATTGGAGACAATTCTAATGAAATACCAAGATGTGTTTTCTTAGAAAATAATAAAAATATGCTATATTTGTGGCATGTTTATTGTTTTCTGCATCATGATAAAGGTACCATAAGATTTGTATTGCTTTCTGATTTGAATTGGGTTTTTGGCAATTTTAATTGGGTATTTAAGCAAATACGCAGCTTATCTGGAGCTCTGTATATGATTAGTTCTGAGTGCATAACTCTAATTACATTTCATTACACTGCATTGCATAAGAGTTATGACGGAGTAGTCTTTCCAATTGTGTGTTTGAAGCGTTCTTTGTTTACTTTCTGCTTCGTGGAGAGTGACCTAAGAATTTTGCTAATACACACTTTATTAGGTAGGTTTATGGTAATATTTTTGTGTCATTGTAGATTTGTCTCTCAATAAGAATATAACGAAGTATGAACGTCAACGCCCTGCATTTTTTTTCTAAATATTAGTGCGTGAAGTGTAAATGCTATTACGCACGTTTTTATGCCACCGGTCTCGAAGAGCCGGGTGGCATATTGTTTTTGGACCGTCCGTCCACCCGTCCGCCCATCCACCCGCCCGTCCGTCCGTCCGTCCGTCCGTCTTCGTCCGTCCGTCCGTCCGTCCGCTCTCCCTGAAGTGACGTTGTGGGGTGATTCACGAGTACATGACATGCATGTGGGGTTTTTGTTGCATGTGGGGTGCACCCCATACGTAACTATATCTTAATGAACTCCATCCCGTCCGTCCGTCCATCCGTCCGTCCGTCCGGGCACACATTAGGGTACTTATGTGGCTAGCCCCACAGGGTTATGGACTTGTTAAAGGATAGGATTGGTTATAATTAGCCACCTAAAAAATCGTTTTATGTGGCTAAAAATCGTTTTATGTGGCTAATATTTAACATGTGATAAGCCACATAAGTACCCTAATGTCCGTCCGTCCGTCCGTCCGTGCCGTCCGTCCCGTCCGTCCCGCCCGCCCGCCCGCCCGCCCGCCCGCCCTCCGTCCGTCCGCGGTCCGTCCGTCCGCACAGTTTCTCAAATATGCTGCAGGTGGCATCCGCGTTCGACAGACGCATTTCTTTTTACTGAGTAGCATGGTGTATCGATATAGTGCAACCTCACAGTTGCCTATAAAGCGGAAAATGTGCAGCTAATATATGATTTATAGTACATTGTATTTAGTTGTTAAGGACCCATGGGACACCTGGTCATCATAATTATTTCCTACATGTGATAGGATATTTGTAAATCATACATGTCATGTGAACATTGCCTCGATATCCCATCACAGCTAGAAAGTAATTGTATGTGGCTGTGACTGGAGAAATAGGGCTTATCGGTTTTGCGACCAGTGTAGATCCAGACCAGCCTGTGCATCCGCACAGTCTGATCAGGATCTGCACTGTTCGCCAGTCCATCAATGAAACACCAGTCATGCTTCTAACAAGCAATACGATCGTTATCAGGCTACAGGAGTGTGCTATTCGATCAGGAGCAGCACTGGTCACAAATCCCGTAAGCCCCATTTATCCAGCCACAGCCACATATGATGATCAGGGGTCACACGGGTCCTTAACCCATTATAGATTTTTATGGCTATTTTCTCTATTTCTGTTTGAAAGTATATGTTGTTACCACTCATTTGGACCGTCTCAATGAGACGGTTCAAATGAGTGGTAACAACACATACTTTTATGCTGAAATAATCAGACTTTTTCAACAAAAAAGTGTTAATAATCTGTCATTACACGATATTGGAGGCTGATGGAGATCTACATTGGTTGTCAATTACACGTTATGTATTTGCCAGATGTATGGACCAATATCTGCGCCATCAGGAAAGTTCCAACAGATATTTTCTATTTCTGTCTTGTGTTCCATAACACAGTATGTGGTTGCTACTATTTCACAAAATGTGGCTGTGAGTGGAGAAATTGTTCTTACGGGTTTTGCGACCAGTGTAGAGACGGTTCAAATGAGTGGTCGCAACATATACTTTCATTGAGAAATAACAAAAATAATAATAAATATATATTTATAAAAATTCATACCCATAAAGGTGTATTCCGCATGTAATGGATTAAATTCTGTTCCCAATGAAGAACTTCCACGATGTTTGTTATGTTACAATGATTGCAAACATTGGAATAACAATTACATAATCCTCTACGAAAGCCAGATACAGTTACAGAAAATCTCTGTTTATTACCAGTTCTACTCAAATGTTGCTACAATACATTATGTGACTCATATTCCACCATATGTGGCTGTGACTGGAGAAATGGGGCTTATGCAATTTATGACCAGTGTATATCTCGTGATCAAATAGCACACTCCTGTAGCTTGATATGGATCTATATTTCTTGTTAGAAGCATGACGGGTGTTTTATTTACGGAATGATGAACAGTGCAGATCCTGATCAGACTGTGCGGATGCACAGGCTGATCTGGATCTACACTGGTCGTAAAACCGATAAGCCCCCCATTTCTCCAGTTACACAGCCACATATGAGAGACGCCATTTGATTTTGTACCTAAGAACATGTATAATTTTTCATGAAACATATTTACAGAAACTGTGATATTTTCTGTGAATGACTTCGAAAGGTGACAAAATGTTCGCAGCAAATGCTATGAAAATTTCATCAACTTTCGATGTCAGTTAAGGAAAAAAATCGTAAATTTTTCAATAATGAGCACAAGTTCTTAGGTACAAAATCGGATGGCGTGTCTCATGTAGTGCAGGTATACACCCAGGTGCGTACAGGTGATAATTGTAGCTGTCAGCGGTACACTTACCAACTTACCAGGTATCCATGTTCCCATTACCAGACCGACCTTGAGTGCCATGTTCTGTGACCTCACATGGCAAAAAGGGACTTACGGTTTACTGTTCCAATCAGCTTGCAGGATACGCAATATGATATAACGATACTTGATTCTTCGTGTGAAAGTTACCGGTATATCTTATTGTCAAGAACTTTTAGAGCGCGCCATAAACATATGTCATTGTCTTTGGTGTACACCGTATCATCAAAATCGGACTGTTTATTAGGAAGATTTTATAGAAAATCTACTGAAAAAATGACGTCACAGATTGTGTCACGCCAGAAAATGCCTTTCGGAAACGTGTGGAAACCATGTGACCCAATACCCTGTTCTAGTCTGACCTGTAGCCTATTTCATCAACATTGCAAAGTATACTTTACTAGCAAAGTATACTTTGAGGGAGTAATCATTTATTTTTCCTGAAATGCATTATTTCATATAGAACTAACAAATGCATATATTTCATGATTAGAAGTATGCAGAATTATTATACTGAATTTATTACATTATCACAGCCATTAAATGGCTGTGATAATGTAATATATTCAGTATAATAAAAATTAATAAATTTATCATAAAATTGAAAATTTCTCCCTCAAAGTATACTTTGCTACTAAAGTATACTTTGCAATGTTGATGAAATAGGCTACTGGTCCTGATTGATCAAGTGTTGATAGGTTGATGAAATAGGCTACTGATCAACTTACTATCAAAAGCCTGTTTTTCTCTACTTAAGGAATAAAACCATGGGCTGTTGCGTTTAAGGACACTTTAAACATACCAAATGTATTATACACCTCAGTAAACACAACAGCCCATGGTTTTATTACTTATACATGTATTTACACTGCATTTCTGATAGTTTCAAAAATGTAGATAACTAAATATGGCGTTAAAATTAAGAATAATCTTGTTTTACGTCATTTTGTCCATGTTAATAATAATAATAATAATAATAATAGACTTTATTTAACGAGGGTGACTCAATTAGACAGTGCCTAATCTCCCATGAGGCCCTCAGAGGTCCCCATATTCCTGGAACAGCGACGCTGCCGATCAGTAGCGTGCCGTTATTGACAACCTCGTGGAAATTAATGACGTCAAACAAACTTTTAACCAATCAACAACATCGCGCGACGTCACATGGCTCTAATGTTTAGTATTGGGATGTAAACGCAATACGTGGAATGGGCCTTTCCATTATGAATTTATGAAAGGTGTAAAGATATCTGTATGATGTATAGTAGATAGATAGTGAAGTTTATGGTATATGTGTGCCCTGATTGACTCCATGCCACATTATTTGACATGTACCTGTTGTGTCCCTCATAGTATGGCCCAGATGTTACTCATGATGTGCATTCTGGGAATTCCAGGGCTGCCATTAGTATGCCTTATGATTGACACTTATGTTGAGTATACAGACAGTTAATTAACAGCGTATGAATCGACTGGTGTGGGAAAACATGGGCAAGGTAGACCAAGAGGATAAAGTGACTGTGTCTCAGTAGCCAATTTCATCAACATTGCAAAGTATACTTTTCTAGCAAAGTATACTCTGACAGAGTAAACATTTATTTTCCCCGAAATGCATTATTTCATATAGAACTAACGACTGCATATACTTGATGATTAAAAGTATGCAGAATTATTATACTGAATTTATTACATTATCACAGCCAAAATGGCTGTGATAATGTAATACATTCAGTGTAATAAAAATTAATAAATTTCTCCTAAAATTGAAAATTTCTCCCTCAAAGTACTTTGCAATGTTGGTGAAATCGGCTACTGTAGCCGATTTCACCAACATTGCAAAGTATACTTTTCTAGCTAAGTATACTTTGAGGGAGTAATCATTTATTTTTCCCGAAATGCATTATTTCATATAGAACTAATAACGAGTGCATATATTTGCTGATTACAAGTATGCAGAATTATTATACTGAATGTATTACATTATCACAGCCAAAATGGCTGTGATAATGTAATAAATTCAGTATAATAAAAATTAATAAATTTATCCTAAAATTGAAAATTTCTCCCTCAAAGTATACTTTGCTAGAAAAGTATACTTTGCAATGTTGGTGAAATAGGCTACAGACCAGTAGCCTATTTCATCAACATTGCAAAGTATACTTTAGTAGCAAAGTATACTTTGCTAGAAAAGTATACTTTTGCAATGTTGGTGAAATAGGCTACAGACCAGTAGCCGATTTCACCAACATTGCAAAGTATACTTTAGTAGCAAAGTATACTTTGAGGGAGAAATTTTCAATTGTTTTAAAAATTTATTAATTTTTATTATACTGAATTTATTACATTATCACAGCCATTTAATGGCTGTGATAATGTAATAAATTCAGTATAATAATTCTGCATACTTTTAATCATGAAATATATGCATTTGTTAGTTCTATGTGAAATAATGCATTTCTGGAAAAATAAATGATTACTCCCAGGCTACAGGTGTTGTCTCAGATAGCCAATATGTGTTTTTCACTTCATGCCCAGTAAATGACATTTATCACCTGAAAACTGTATTATGCCATGTTGTAACCAATTTCATAAAAGTAATATAACACAAGTGTTACAAAATAACACCAGAAGCGAATTTGATTGGCTGTCTGCATCACCGTAATTACATACTTGTATTATGCGTAAACGTTGCGGCAAGCGAACAAATGAAGATGTTGCAAATGATGTTCCCAATGGCACGACATTGCGTCAATGTTTTGATGTTGACATCATCATGTTTTCATTAGAAGCGTCAGTGACTCAGTAAAATCCCTGCCATTTGTTAGAATGCGTTCCCGTTTGCTTACAAAGAATAGGAAACTATAATATGGCATATTTATAACAGGTTTAAAGATTGTGTGCTCAATTATTAATTATATGTCAATAACATGAATAATTGTTATCCCCTCTCTGATAGTAAAGAGGGGATATAGCACGTACGTATATGTGTGCGTGCGTTAGTAACACCTTCATATTTAACTTACGAACCTCTTCACCGATTTTGATAATATTTGGCCATAAACTGTGTCTAGGGATGGTGCTTTGTTTTGCATACGACCCATGTCTGACCGCCCATGGTCAAGGTCACTTAATACTTATAGGCAAAAATGTTCCAATTTTTATTTTTATTTTTTTTATTATCAAGGCTGCCAGCGTATAGGCCGTTAAACACTAATAAACAAACAAACAAACAAACAAACAAGGCTGCCAGCGAGGGGATTAGCTTCATGATAATGATGTCCTTGTTTTCATCATTACCTGTGTAAACTGATTTAAAAGATGATATATAATGATTGATACCAGGCTGGCTGACTCGTTATTTCGGATATTTCCAAGTTTTCTGCTATTTGTAGTGTGAAGTGGTCGTGTGATAAACAGAATCCGAAACTTGTTACCATTTGACATAAGATTTATAAAACTCATCAGCAATTGTATGCACCTTGCCAGAGGCTCGGTGCATAAATTGTGTGTGACTCATTTCATAAATCTTATATTAAATGGAAACTCGTTTGAGATTCTCTGCAGTAAAATCCATTGATTATCCCCTCACCGATAGAGAGAGGATGTAGCATTCATACATGTACATGCGTGCGTTAGTAACACCTTTCATTTTTCAATAACTTATTAACCCTTCACCGATTTTGATAATATTTGTCCATACGACCCACATCCGACCGCCCAAGGCAAAGTCACTGACTACTTATGTTCACCATGTTTGTAAGGCAAAAATGTTAAAAGTTTTTTGTTTTTTGTTTTTTATTATTAAGATTGCCAGCGAGGGGATTAGCTTAGTGATAACAATGCCCTTGTTAAACAGAACTCTTATTGGTTGAAAGAAGTAAATTGCAAAGCATCAAACATGAATGACATTTTGTGGGTAATGAAATCATAAGCTAATGCATTTATATTTAAATATATAATAAACGATGATGTAATTTTTGAACAGTTGCTCTTCAGTTTTAGTTCAAACCACTTAGATATAAATGAGTAGTTTGTTTTATTGTCCCACATTTAATTGTTACATTTGCCCTTCATGCAGCTGCCATTGCATTATAAGAACAAAGAAAATACAGACACTGAAACTGAACATTAACCCTGTCACCCAAAGTAACTGGAATGGAATTTGATACGTTAATTTTGCAACCAATCCAATGGTCACAAAATGATTTTCAGACTAGTCCATTTATGAAAAGGGGGTGTTTTTGTCCTAAAAATATTAAAGTTACTTGCAAAAAGTGCAGATCCGGATGAGACGGCTCGTCACGAGCCGCATCTGGATCTACAATTTTTGCCAATACCATTGAACAGGCATGTGGTGTTGAAAGGGTTAATTTCTTCTATGCACATACATATACATATAGAGCCATCTCATCTTGGTATGAGTGTCTGGCACCAGATCAGGCCATTGTAGTCAGATAGCCAAAGCTGATTTTTTTGCTTAACCCTGCATCGGCTGATAAAGTTTGTTTCTTTCTTGATTATACTTGATTAGGACATCTATAATGCATATCAAGCAGATAACAAGAGGATATCCTTGAGCAATCTGAGAAATCCAAGATGGCTGCCGGCGGCCATTTTTCCATTTTTTTTAAAATTAACTTTCAACCCAAGGGGCTAGAAACCTAAGTAATACATCGATTTGGACTAATTTGAGGGGGAGAAATTCATTGATGAAGTTATTGGCCGTCTCCTGCAAAGTAAAATTCAAGATGGCCGCCATTGGCAGAATTTTGTTCGATCAAATTACTTGTAAATAATTCCAAAACCATTGTATGTGAAATAACAATTGTGGCTTCAATGCTGGAAGGATATTGTACTTTCAGTGCTGAATTTGCAATTCCCCACTGGGTTTGTCAAAGTATGTGAAATTGCACCATATGCACCCACATGGCAATCCCAGTGATTCTCCCCTATACAGTTGTATTCCCATTTTGTGTTAGTCCATGTATGTATGTACGTATGTACATGCGTAACACCTTTCATACTTCTGTTTATTTTCTATTTTACATTTTTATCATCAAAAACATGCTTTGACAGCACTTTCGAATAATTTACAACATGCTTTAACAGCACTATGTTTTTATTGAGAAATAAGGCAAGATATAAAAACAACAGCAGACTACAATTGTTGTGTGTAGCGGTCTAAGGGTTAATAATTGATGACCCACTTCGCCGATTTCAGTAATATTTGGCCACAATGTTATGACTAGTGCCTTATTCTAATAATAGCTTTCACATTACCATATTTTCCAACAAAATATGTTAACCTTTACACCACTATCTTATTTTTTTTTGTCGTCTGCTGTTTACTTTCTATTTTCCATTTTTATCATAAAAAACATGTTTTGACATCACTTTAGAATAATTTACAACATGCTTTGACAGCACTTCAGAATCATTTCCATTGGAAATGATTCTGAAGTGCTGTCAAACCATGTTTTTATTGAGAAATAAGGCAAGATATAAAAACAACAGCAGATGACAATTGTTGTGAGTAGTGGTCTAAGGGTTAATGTATTTTCACATACAAAAGCCATGTAAAAAATCATATTTTCACAGTTTTGTATGTGCAGTAATTTCACTCCATGAACGGTATAGCCCCAGAAGCGTTTAGTAGAATAAGTACAGTAATACACTAGCTTCAAATATTATAATCAAAGTACTGAAAGTACTGAAATATCTTATCTCCACAAAAACTGATCACTTGCGGAACTAGAGACTGAAGTTGCATATTTTCTCAATCATCATCCAGAGGCAAATGTACTGTGATGGTGCAAACCCATTCCCATACATACATTTTCTCTAGAATAAATTACTGTTTGAACCTCCCAGAATTTTTTTTTATGAAGCTGGCGACTAACTGTTCACTGCTACCTAACTGTGAGAACTAAAGATAATAGCTGCTGTATCATACGCACGCAATGTCTTGATTCGTATTTTCCAGATTTAACTGACAAACTTAGCACAAAACTGTGACTACAATAGAGAATAGTATATGTAGAGTTTTACATACAAAGCAGGACAGACCAAAACGCCATAGGATAAGTTGGCACAGGGCACTATTTTCTTGGTCGTACTTGCCGTTTAAGCGTAGCACGACAATATGGCTGCCCCCATAGAAATTTGCATGACACAATATGCTATCTCAAGGAGATAACATATAATAATTGGTAGTCTGCCGTTTTTCGTTTTTAATTCCATAGCCCCAGGATATAAATACAGTAATACATGTACATACTATACTAGCTTCAAATACTATAGTAACCATAAAAAGGCGGGAAACAATTATTGCCGTCTGCCGTTTTTTGTTTTTAGCTTATTTCTTAACGGAAAAAACATATTTGGCAGCACATGAGTGGAGACGATTCATATGTGCTTCAAAATATGTTTTAATCAACAAGAAAATTAGAACATAAAAATTAAAAATAAATGGCAGACGTCAAAACTTTATACTTACTTCATTTTCCACTTTCAGTTGACATTGTGGGACACGGGCGGAATGGAGCGGATGAGTTTCATTGGCCAGAGCTACTACCGCGGAGCTAACGCCGCCTTGCTCTGCTATAGCATAAACAATAAGGAAACATTCTCGATACTGTCTCAATACATCCTCGACATTGTCATGAACGCGGAAGGCGCCAAGATCTTTCTGTGCGGAAACTTCGCCGACTGTCAGGCGGAAGATCGTGTCAACGATCAGGATATCGAGAACTTCACGCGTGAGTGCGGTAACGTTCTCTCCGGGAGTTATCAGGTATCGTGTAAAGACAATGGCGGCTTGCAGGAAATGTTCGTCGATATGGCGCGCGTTATGCACCAAGATGCCGTGAGCAAGATGACCCTGAAACGAGATATGGTTATCCAGCCAGGCGTGACGCCCGACACTGATGAGACGATTCACAAGCGAAGATGCTGTACGTCATCATGATACTGGCTTCTGGACTGTTTTCTGTCTTTCGCTGTACATGTATTGCATGGTAGTCCTGACTCTCTGCGGATTAGTATCCGAGTTTCAACCCTTTCACCACTAAATATCCAACATTAGCTTTTCCATGCTAATTTTACATCTTTACGGGTATGAAATTTATTAAATATTTTATTTTTATTATTTCTCAATGAAAGTATATGTTGTGACCACTCATTTGAACCGTCTCGGTGAGACTGTTCAAATGGCGGTCACGACATATATTTCTGAGCTCATATAAAGAAGATATTTAGGATTTTCCACAAACAAAATGTTGTATCCTCAGCATGAAATGGGTTGAGGAGAAAATGCAGATTCTTTTTTAAAATTGAACAGTAGTGACAAACGTTGTAAATTCTGATGAGACGGCTCGTTACGAGCCGTCTCATCTGGATCTACAGTGTTTGCACATATTGGCTTTGTTGGTCTTGTAGGGTTGAAAGGGTTAATGCACCTATCAATCCATTACTTGCCTCGAGGAGTGGCGGGCAAACCCAGGGGAATTAGACATCGTTTAAAATTGAGTGTCTATTTTCTCTGCATTATATCCGTCTTTGATTCTCCAAAACTTTTAACTCCTTTTGTACGTTATTTGGAATGCACTTTTACGGGTATGAACATACGCTTCTACTGTCTGTTCCACGTTGTAAGTACTTTTTCATCAATAACAAAAAAAGTCACCCTCCCCAAAAAAATTATTTCATGAAATTCGATCAAATAGTGATCAAATAGTGATTTTATTGCAGAAAAAAAACACAACAATTTTCCTGTGGGCTAAAATTAGATTTTATTAAAATTATTTTTTATATGTGGACCAATTTTGAAACTCTAATGCTCAAGCTCGGCCAATCACATTAATTATGTATTCAATATCGAGTTGATAATCAGCTTGTTCTCATTTCTCATTCGCTGTACTTGATCAATGGCTTGTGTTAACCTTTTCAACCCTACATACCATAAAGTGAGTATTTGCAAACACTGTAGATTGTATCAAGCCGTCTCATCAGGATCTGCAGTGTTTATCAGTATTTTTCAGATACATTTTTAATCCTTTCAACACTACAAGCCTGTATAGTGGTATTGGCAAAAAGTGTAGATCCAGATGAGCCGGCTCGTGACGAGGATGCACACTTTTTGCAAGTAATTTTCATATTTTTAGGACAAAAACACCCCTTTTCATAAATCGACCAGTCTGAAAATCATTTTGTGACAATTGGATTGTCTGCACAATTAACATATCAAAATCCATTCCAGTTACTTAGGGGTGAAAGGGTTAAAAAATACCCCTTAACTAATGAATGGAATAGTCCAGAAATGAGCATGGAACTATCAATGTCAGATATTTAGGGGTATGCTTCATACAGAGCATATACATGTACCACATATGAGACACGCCATGTGATTTTGTACCTTCAGACATCTGCGTAATTTCATTAAATAAGTTTACAACATTTACAATATATTCTGTAAATGGTGTCAAAAGTTGACACAATTCTCAGAGTACATGCGGAATTATATTCCGCATGTACTCTGATAATTTTGTCAGCTTCTGACTTTATTTATGAAAAATATTGTAAATTTTGAAAAACGTATTTAATGAAATTATGCAGATGTCCCGACGGTACAAAATCACATGGCGTGTCTCATATCACCTCTTCTGTCTTTTCTCAGAAATATAATCTCTCTGGACCACGGAAAACTGGCCTTATTGCCAGACCTGCCATCATATCTTGTGCTGGAGATTTCTGACATTCAGTTCACATTACTGATTTTCCAGGTATCCAAAACTTTAGCTGTTTGCTGATAGTCCATATATTGCTTTAACCCTTTCACCTCTAAGTAACTGGAATGGAATTTGATATGTTAATTTTGCAACCAATCCAACCGGCACAAAATGGTTTTCAGACTAGTCCATTTATGAAAAGGGGGTGTTTTTGTTCTCAAAAATATGAAAATTACTTGCAAGAAGTGTAGATCCTGTCACGAGCCGGCTCATCTGGATCTACACTGTTTGCCAATACGGCCTGTGGTGTTGAAAGGGTTAAACAAAGAACGAAACATAAATGCCGTAAAAAAACATAAATATTCGGAGACCATTTGTTTTTGGAAATACTGGGTATGGAAGGTTCTTTGAGCGATTTCCAACGCTTAAATATACGATAACTAAGCAAATTCCATCCAAATACATTGTCATTGTGCTACACTAGTGCAACCAAACTAATACTAAACACTCTTGTTGTTTGAAACCACTTATTTATAGGTGTTTCCCAGAATAAATTGTGTCCGAATAGTCCGGATTATGGGGTTTGCCATCAATCTCAAACATCAGCATCAATCATACTGCAGTATAACAAAATTACGGTAGATAGTAATCCTAATGATTGACTGTACAATAGGACCAAGACCATTGTTGCTAATGTAAGGTACTTTTACTCAGCTGGCGTATATTGTTTACTGGATGCATGATGTTTCAATGTACACTCATGGAATGACACGAAATGAACTCTGAGTTCTGGGGGCTGTTTCACTAAACTTTGTATGACTAAAATGTACGTAAGTGCAAATTTAGGATCGTCTGGAAATTTCAATTGATGGATTTACATTTATTGAGCATAGGCTGCTTATGCTCAATATGCTCAATAGGCTGCTTATGCCTATGCTCAAGTTTGCACTTACGAACATTTTAGTCATACGACGTTTAGTGAAACGGCTCCCTGGTCTTCACTGTTTTGATTGGCCATAAGGCTCGTTCTTGTATAATAATTATCTTCTTCCAGTCACTTCCTTTGATTATGTGCTAGTCATTCTGTAACATATCCACCTGTGTTTGGTATCCAATGCTGAATTGCTTTTTTTTGACGGATAGTGATTTGAAAAAAGGCAATATTATCCATAATTGACATTGAAAATTCACACGAAATTCAGAGCTCATGCGGAATTCAATTCCGCATGAGATCTGAATTTTGTGTGGATTTTCAATGTCATTTACGGAAAATACGCCTGATTTTCGAAGTCGGTATTGGCGATATACGGTAACACAACAAGGGAGACAATTCCAGAGCCAGCCCATTATTCCTTCCTTACTTTTAACCCTTACACCGCTATCTTAATTTTTTGTCGTCTGCTGTTTATTTTCTATTTTCCATTTTCCATTTTTATCATAAAAAACATGCTTTGACAACTCTTTAGAATAATTTACAACATGCTTTGACAGCACTTTAGAATCGTTTCCATTGGAAATGATTCTGAAATGCTGTCAAACCATGTTTTTATTGAGAAATATGGCAAGATATAAAAGCGACAGCAGACGACAATTGTTGTGTGTAGCGGTCTAAGGGTTAATGTCATAAACGGGACCTCGGCTAACAAAGGGGACCTTCATCTGTTTATAATGGTATTTATTCAACTCGGCAGAGCCTCATTTCTTATGAAACTAGAAAACTTGGTTAACCCTTAGAATGCGGGAACCGAAAATAGTCGTCTGCTGTTAATTCATATTTTGTCTTTTCTCTCAGTGAAAACATGGTTTGGCAGCATTTTAGAATCATTTCCATTGGAAATGATTCTAAAGTGCTGCCAAACCAAGTTTTTGATGAGAAAAATGGAAAATAAAAAATATTCAGCAGACGACACAAATTCATTCAGCATTGTATGGGTTAATAATACTATCCTAAATCATTGCAAATGTAAGATCATCTATTGACACAGGACTATGGTCTACCAAAATGACATGTATACATTTTCTCTCCAAAAATGCACACCTAGAGGTGTACCGCTTTGAGCTGGCGCGTTATTATTGTAAATATTATTGTAAACACATGCTATTTTTAGCCAGGTTTTTTGAAAAAAAATCCAGGCTATTGGATTGGCGAAAGCCGGGCGGGGGGCGGCGGGCGGCGCGGGCGGGCCGGGCAGCGGGCGTCGTCCACAATCAATGTTAAGTTTTCGTGTTTGAGTCCATTTCTTTGTTACTGTACCACCTAGGACCACCAAACTTTCACAGCTTCATAATCAAGGGGTGCCCACCACATATCACTATCCAACATGTTACTTTTTTTTTTAACTTGACCCATTTTTTCCGCGCAGTCGACTTAGCCATTTTCAATGTTAAGTTTTCGCATTTACAATGTTAAGTTTTCGTGTTTAAGTCCATTTCTTTGGTACTGTACCACTAGGACCACAAAACTTTCACAGCTTTATAATCAAGGGGTGCCCACCACATATCACTATCCAACATTTTATTTTTTTTTTAACTTGACCCATTTTTTTCCGTGCAGTCGACATAGCCATTTTCGATGTTAAGTTTTCGCGTTTACAATGTTAAGTTTTCGTGTTTAAGTCCATTTCTTTGGTACTGTACCACCTAGGACCACCAAACTTTCACAGCTTCATAATCAAGGGGTGCCTACCACATACAACTATCCAACATGTGACCATTTTTTTTACCTTCACCTATTATTTCTACGTAATTGACTTAGCCATTTTCAACGTTAACTTTTTAACGTACGTCTGGTTAAAGTTTTTTGGTTAAAAGTTTTTCGTTATACTATATCTCTGAAACTGCTTCGCCCATTACCTTGAAACTTCTCATGGGTGCTTATCATCATCCATATTTTCATTCTAACCCCCAACCGTGCGGCCCCTGTGCCCAATGTCAAGGTCAAATTACTTTGAATTTTTTTGTTAAAGTTTTTTCTGTACTATATCTCTGCAACTGCTTCACCCATTACCTTGATACTTCACATGGGTGTTTATCATCATTGTCGCACCCGCTTGCGGAAATCGCGATATCGTCGGCATTTTGGCATATGGCCGTCCATCCGTCCGTCCGTACGTACGTGTGTCCGGTTAACTTTTTTTTTTCGTTAAAGTTTTTCCATCTACTATATCTATTTATTTAGTGTCCATGCCTCGCCCCAAGGCGCGACATGCAGGCCACGGCCATCTAGTCTACAAAAAGTGGGTATAATTATGTTATCCAAGTGTCTATGCTTGGAAAAAACCTGGCCTTCGTGGCTTTGCCTCGTTTCTTGTTAAATAGATTACGTCATATGTTGTATACCAGCGCAAACGCATTAACATTCGATAGAATTGCTAATAATAGTAATATCGTTTAGTGCTCTAGTGAGTAGATCTGCTGTGACGGTCGTGAGTTCGATTCCTGCCAAAGGCATACATTTTTCTCTCGCTTTTACTATTTTGGCGCCAGAGGTAACGCACACATCCCGAAACAGTCGTGCATTTACTTTTACACACCATTATAAAACACTTCACTTTGAACCTAATCATTGTGAAATGCATTCTGCACATTCGTGTGTTATTGTGAAAGTCCATCTCGACTCACTACAAATGCAAATATGTTACGGAGAACACCATGTCGAAAAATAAACCTCTCACTTCAGATAATAAACAAATAAATAAATAAACGTGGATGCATGTGGTTCATAATTACCATGTCAATTGTTGTTACATGTAATAAAGATGCATTAAAAAGAAAAAGAAAACACAAAAACAATATTAAAAAAAAATGATATATATATAATGGCCAAAGTGAGGATCGAACGCATGCAGTGCATAATTAAAATCAAGTGCCACCGTTGGCCGCCAGTTTACCCATTGCTCCAGTATGAGAAACTGTTTTGTCAATCGCAATATATCGATCATGACTATAGCGACGCGCCATAATGAACAGGGAAATACCTACAGGAATTCCATGTTTATTTATACACCAATGTTTATATAAACAAAGCATGTAAACAACGCCATGTCAGGCTGGTACACATCATTTAAAATGGTGGGTGGTGTGTTTTAATAGTTCACACTGTTATGTATATGTTATATATATATTTCATGCATATCTTATTTATTCTATGCAATCTTTAAATGTGCTTGTATATTATTGATATGTGGCTGTGACTGGAGAAATCAGACTTATGACATTGGCGATCAGTGTAGATCCAGATCCACGCAGTCTGATCAGTGTCTGCACTGCTCGTCATTCAGGGAGTTAATCATCTGCAATAAAAGTAGTATATATTTCACAAGTGCACTGGCCGACCAGTAGTCTATTTCACCAACATTGCAAAGTATACTTTTCTAGCAAAGTATACTTTGAGGGAGTAATCATTTATTTTTCCTGAAATGCATTATTTCATATAGAACAAACGACTGCGCATGTTTGATGATTACAAGTATGCAGAATTGTTATACTGAATTTATTACATGATCACAGCCATTTTGGCTGTGATAATGTAATAAATTCAGTATAATAAAAATTAATAAATTTATCCTAAAATTTAATATTTCTCCCTCAAAGTGTACTTTGCTAGAAAAGTTTACTTTGCAATGTTCGTGAAGGCTATTGGAGTCGGACTGGCCACAAAAGCCATCATCTCTCAGGTACGTTTTTTATCTTTGGCTCTTTTGTTACCTGGGAGTTGAATTGGGTTATTGCCTGTTATAAAAGTAGTAAGATTATTACTGATCCTACTTCTTTTGGGAAGGGGCCGAGTGATTCTGGTGTGGTCAGGACCTGCCATCAGATCAGGATTATTCTGATTTCAGGGCTGAATATATATATTGTAAATATTCAGTTCTGATTTTGGGATTTCCCCCCATTTGTGAAATGGACGCATATGTGAAATGTTTGAAATATGAGCCGCGTCGCGAGAAAACCTGTATTCGGGAAATTATTGGTCAATATGACATTTTGTTACTATGACAATGGTATTTGTATGATGAATTGAACGATTTTTATTTGATCATGATATCTGCAATATGCATTAAGATGTTATAGTTTATACAACACCACTGTGCAGGTCATTTGAGCAAAAGAGACGTCACTTGAAAGCGACGTCAAGCGACTTAAAATGACGTTAAATGTATATACCGTTACACATAGAGTATACGCCAACATTTACAACAGTTTGCAAGTTGACATAATCGAACCAGAAGCATGTTTGGCATTGAATAATGAATGTGAGACGGATGAGATTGAGTCTGTTGGTAACACATGAATGGGCAAAACGCTGATTTCTTCCCAACATATGTTACCTTGAAATATAATCCCACAGTTATTGTATCTAGTTCTTGTTTTTCCGATTGTCACTAACGGTCCATGATACTAATGTCCCCAACATATGTTGCCTTGAAATATCATCCCATCGTATATATTTCTGTCGGTAATCGAGAAAGGATTCCCTAGTGACTGAATGGCGGACATCGTATGTTCTGATCATACGGCGCGTATGCACAGATGAAACTGATATGTGGCTATACTAGTCATAACATCCATGGCTTTGGGTTTTTTTGCAGGAGATATTGTTTTCTTAAAATCGGTAAAGTTTGCGCTAAATTTTAATTGTATACATTATATTAGAAAGAAAGAATCGACTGAAAATTCGCGTCGAATTAACCAGATCTGAAACATAGTTGTGCGGGAAACCAGGCCCAGGCTACATCGGTCTACAAATACACTGCCGACCATTGTAAGTAAATACAAAATGTAGCTTGCACAGAGTTTTCACCTGTAAATGGTGGTCGATAACAGTTAATGCCCGATTATAGATATATTTGGGAATGTATATTACACTGAACTAATAAGTTCAAATGCAATTTAGACGAATGTATAGCACTCACATTGGTAACCGAGACGGTTCAAATGATTGGTAACAACATATACATTCATTGAGAAATAAAGAATATGGGAAAATATATTTGTAAATTTAGATACCTGAATGGGTATGCGGCATGAAATAGGTTAATTCATTTGCAACCAGTAAAATAGTCGGAGTTCAACATTACGTGCCCACTGTTTGACATTCAATCGCTGAAGTAGTATTTCTGCCATCAGTAAAAGTATACAACCCTACAAACCATAAAGCAAATATTTGCAAACACTGTAGATCCAGATGAGCTGGCTCGTACCAATCACTTTCAACAGTACAGACCATAAAGCAAAGTTGGCAAACACTGTAGATCCAGATGAGCTGGCTCACCAATTGCAACTGTACAGCCATAAAGCAAAGTTGGCAAAATACTGTAGATCCAGATGAGCTGGCTCGTACCAATCACTTTCAACAGTAGAGACCATAAAGCAAAGTTTGCAAACACTGTAGATCCAGGCGAGGCGGTTTGTAACAAGCAATCTCGTCAGGATTGCAGTGTTTGTCAGTATTTTTTCAGATATTTAAAAAATACCCCATATTTGATTAATGGAATAGTCTATAAATGATCATTGGGCTTATGGGTTTTGCAACCAGTGTAGATCCAGATCAGCCTGTGCATCCGCACAGTCTGATCAGGATCTGCACTGTTTGTCATTCCATCAATGAAACAGCTATCACACTTCTAACAAGCAATATTAATCATTATCAAGCTACATGAGAATGCCATTTGATCAGGAGCTATACTGGTCACTAATCCCATAAGCCCCATTTCTCCAGTCACAAATATATAGGGGTGAAAGGGTTAACGTTTGCGTGACGTTGAGAATGTATGAAATGATCTGGATCTACAATTGTAAATAGATCCCTCTTCTGAGCTGGCGATCCAATCATATTCTGTCTCAGTCGGTCATCTGTCACACCTTTGTTGATTGACCTTGAACTTTCACCTGTTACCCTTACATGAATTTTTTTATGTTTCACAGATCTGAAATTATTTTACCAATTTTTTTTTTTGTTTTTTTAAATCCTGGCTTTTGGATTGATGAAGTTGGGCGGCTGACGGTGGTGGCATCCACAATGCTCAGTTACTACCATAGTAACCCTGAATATTTGGACTCAATTTATTTTGGAGGAAATAGAAATGCATGTTTACCCACATTGATGAGCATCTAAATATTCAGGGTTAGTATGGCTGTACTGGTTTATCACACTAACAATGTATTTGGATACAATTTGTTTTGGGAAATCCCTATTTTACGTTTTTGTATTTAAGTCTGCGAAAACCCAGCCTGCGTGGCTTTGCCTCGTTTCTGGTATATGATAAGTGTTTCATATTTTATTTTAATATTTTACACTGGCTTTAAAAATAAATTACAGACAACACACTCCATCATAGGGCAAATGATGATTGTTGTGAAATAATAAAATTGCAAACTTAATAAATGCATGTATGAGTTTGCTTTTACACACTTTTATGTATATGCAAGTCATTTTACTTGTACTAATTTCAGGCATCTTCATATTTGTTTCTTATTTAAGTAAGACAGCTATTATTATTTGATATTATTTAAATTGATGTCAGAAAAGTTTCAATCTTGTTGTATCATGATCACGTGGTTACAACAACAACAACGTCGCCCACTCCAAAGTAAGTATTATTTGATATTGTCCTTAATATGAAACGGATTTTGATGAAATATGGCGCAGCAAACGCGTCTTCATGAGATGCATTTGGTGGTCCATGGAGTTTTGCACAGACTTATGTCGTTTTTGCAAAGAATCGATTTCCGTGTCGGAAATTGATTCTTCGCAAAACGACATAAATTTGGGCCAACGTACAGAGACCACCAAATGCAGCTTATCAAGATGTGTTTGATGCGCCATGTTTCATCAAAATCCGTTACGTAATAATGACACTATAAAAGAACACGTACTTTGAATCGGTACTAGTTGTTGTTGTTAGTACCACGTGATCATACACTTTGAAATTGATGTCAGAAAATTTTCATTCTTGTTGTATGGGTATGTAAGAATCTAATCTCATGACATGTATATATTAGTGAGCATTGTATTAACCCTTAAAAGGCGGGAATCGAAAACTGTCGTCTGCTGTTGTTTCATATTTTGTCTTCTTCTTCCATAAAAATATGGTTTGACAGCACTTTAGAATCATTTCCATTGGAAATGATTCTAAACTGCTGCCAAACCATGTTTTTGTTGATAAATATGGAAAATATAAAATAACCAGCAGACGACAAAATTTAATTCTGCATTCTAAGGGTTAACTGTTACATGTATACTGTATTATTTACATCGCTTGTCGTGGAATTTAATCTCTCACATGGAAACATGAATATACGTTGCTTTTTGGACGCTGTTTTCCTATTTATTGAGTACCGGATATATGTATGTGCATATAAATCATTCCATTTTAATAGCCATAATTTGACTTTGGTTTTACAGCCAAACCTGTAAATAAAGGCCGGCCATGGGTCGAGAAATATCGTTCACAAGACCTGTGAATAAAAACCACCTGCTGGTTGCGATTTCTGGATTTGCTATTCCAAGATGGTCTTTAACAGAGGTTCAACTTTATAATCAAACTACATTGTATTCTTGGATATGCAAAAAATAAAATTATAGATATCCACAAAGACTGATGACGTTTGTGGACATTCAATAGTACAATGGAGTAATGGATGTCCAAAAATATTGAATAAATAGTAAAACGACGCCCCATAAATTAGTTATAAATCAAGATGGCACTGTTGTTGAAGCACAATGTTATGTATCCATCAAGTTATCCCTGGCTTTGTTATTGCTCATACTTATCTGTTGTTATCATTGTCCTGTTATAGTGTCACTAACATGTTCATCCCTAAGTAACTGGCATGGACTCTTCCATGATAAGTTTCAGATTATTTTAGTGATTCATTAACCTGTTCACCCCTAAGTAACTGATCGATGTAAATATTCCATTCTGATTTTGGGATTTCCCCCAATGCAGCAGGTTAAAATGGGATCAAACCCGTTTGCCCGGCCTTACATGACCATAGCTGTTGATAGGCCGTTAAACACTAATAAACAAACAAAAAACCTAAGTAACTGGAATGTATTTTGATATGTTAATTTTGCAACCAATCCAATTGTCACAAAATGAATTTTAGACTAGTCGATTTATGAAAAGGGGTGTTTTTGTTCTTAAAAATTACTTGCAAAAAGTCTGAAAATCATTTTGTGACGATTTAATTGGTTGCAAAATAAATATATCAAAATCCATTCCAGTTACTTAGATGAGCTGCAAGGCAAAGTTGTGAACATATACAATCCACCCCACGGCCTTAAATGACCGTAGCTGTTGATAGGCCGTTAAACAAACACTTGACTCCTGCATTCCTGCCCTTTCTTGTATCAAATCTATTTTTTTCAATTTCAGGAGCGTGTGCAGAACATCGTACACAAGGGAATTTGTACTCATATTATCGTCATGTGTCTAATCATGTAGGCGAATCAGTCGGAATGCAGGTGCACATTTTGGATATGTGAATAGCCAAAACAGTCCAATTTCACCTCGACTTGGGTATTATTTTTATTATAACTTTTTATTATTCACCAATTTTGATGAAATATTAAAAGAGCATGGAAGGTGGAACATTGTGTAAAATCCGCGACTGCTGGTCTGGGGCCCGTTTCACTAAACTTCGTATGACTAAAATGATCGTAAGTGAAAATTTAAGATCGTCTGGAAATTTCAATTGATGGATTTACATTTATTGAGCATAGGCTGCATATGCAACCTATGCTCAATAAATGTAAATCCAATAATTAATTGTTTACAAGAAAACATTGTTAATGTGAAATTCACATATCTATCTTAATTTTGTACTTGCGTACATTTTAGTCGTACAAACTTTAATGAAACGGGCCTCTCAGGTCTTTCCAAGCAGCTTTTCAAACACTTCAGAACAACTTTATCACACACATTTCTAACTTTTTCTTCAAAACTGTTCCAAAGTGTTTATAAAACTGGCTGGAAAGATCAACAAACGACCAGCAGTCACGGATTCTACACAATTGTTGCCGTCCTTGCACATCAAAATCAGTGGAATATTAAGAAAGTTATAATAAAAATAATTTATAAAAGTCGAGGCGAAATCGGTCAGTTTTGGCTATTCATCTATCCAGAATGCACACCTTCATTGGAAGTCAAGAAGGTGGAATGAAGATGCCAACTCCGCCATGGAGTTAACTCCCTTATTCCGCCAATCCCAGCAATGTTCATCTTCCATTGTGACGGTTAAATCATTGACAGACTGACCAACCTTCTATGTTAGCCCTACATCCTTTATACTTGTGGCTGTGACTGGAGAAATGGGGCTTATTGGTTTCGTGACCAGTATATAGATCCAGTAGCCGAGTTCACCAACATTGCAAAGTATACTTATCTAGCAAAGTATACTTTGAGGGAGTAATCATGTATTTTTCCCGAAATGCATTACATGTACTGTATATCAGAAATATACAACTAACGACTGCATATATTTAATGATAAAAAATATGCAGAATTATTATACTGAATTTATTACATTATCACAGCCAAAATGGCTGTGATAATGTAATAAATTCAGTATAATAAACTGAGTGACAGTTAAATCTGGTTATACCCCTTATGTGAGTATTACTATTATTTGTAATCCTATTTTAGGGGAAATGGCCGAGTGACTGGTGTGGTATGGACCTGGCACCAGGTCAGGTTATTCTAATTTCAGGGCTCGATATATTTTTTCTCGATGTAAATATTCCGTTCTGATTTTGGGATCTTCTCCCCAATGCAGCAGGTTAAAACGGGATCGAACCCGTTTGCCCGACCTTACATGACCTTAGCTGTTGATAGGCCGTTAAACACCAATAAACAAACAAACAGTATAATAAAAATTAATAAATTTATCCTTAAATTGAAAATTTCTCCCTCAAAGTATACTTTTCTAGATAAGTATACTTTGCAACGTTGGTGAAATAGGCTACAGATCAGCCTGTGCATCCGTAGTCTGATTAGAATCTGGAGTTTTTGCCATTCCATCAATGAAACACCCGTCAAGCTTCTAACAAGCAATATAGATCATTATAAGGCTACAGGCGTGTGCTATTTGATCAGGAGCTACACTGGTCACAAATCCAATAAGTGCCATTTCTCCAGTCACAGCCAGCCGCATGTATATCTTTTTTTTTAAAAATCAGATTATTCTAATTTCAGGGCTGAATAATTATTTCTGTAAATATTCTGTTCTGATTTCGGTATTTTCTCCCATTCCATACTACAGGTGAAATACGTGATTCGATCCCGTCAACCCGGCCTAAAATGACCTTAGCTGTTAACCTTTTCAACACTACAGCCCTCTATAGCGTGTTTGCAAACAGTGTAGACCCAGATGAGCCGGCTCGTAACGAGCCGTCTCATCTTGGTCTGCACTTTTTGCCAGCAATTTTCATATTTTTTTAGAAATACACCCTCTTTTCATAAATTGACTTCCGGGAAAGGGTGAAACTCCTTTCACTTTCACTTTTTCGAAATCAATAATAGCACAATATGGCACTGGGACCGGGGAGGTGATTTCAGTATTCCTAGTCAATGCTTTCAACCATGTACATGTATTCACATATCCACCCTCTATTCTGCCCTCCCAAGTCAAACTGCAGTAACTGTTAAACTGCAGTATCTGCACTATGATGCTATGCTGACCCGGTGCAATCATCCCCAGGTGGGGTGTGGATGATTGCACAGGGTCAGCATAGCATCATAGTGCAGATACTGCAGTTTAACAGATACTGCAGTTTGACTTGGGATAATTGCACAGGGTCAGCATAGCATCATAGTGCAGATACTGCAGTTTAACAGATACTGCAGTTTGACTTGGGATAATTGCACAGGGTCAGCATAGCATCATAGTGCAGATACTGCAGTTTAACAGATACTGCTGTTTGACTTGGGAGGGCAGTATTGTCTCATCATGTCATGTATACAGAATGATCCTGATCACTGGTGCTGTACTCCATACCAGTGTGAAATGTTTCATGTCGAAATATGCGCCGGATTCCTGTCATGCTTCTAACAAGCAATATAGATCGTTATCCGGCTACAGGAGTGTGCTATTTGATCAGCAGTTACACTGGTCACAAATCCCATAGGCCCAATTTCTCCAGTCACATGTTATTTGAAGGTTACAGTTTAATTTCTAGGTTCCTTTTAGGAAGCCTATCATTCTAATCTTTGTGATTGTGCTAATTCCAATACAATCCAATGTATTTGTTCATGCCCCCACAACCAAATAGTGACGTGTGGCTTATAGCGTTACCAGAGTCCGTCCATCTGTACATACATCAGAAGCTGAAGATTTCCTAAATTTCTGTATCCCTTCATGGAATCTTTTCATACTTTATGTCCTTCTAACTTAACCCTGCATCATTTTGCACAAAATGCAACCCTGAGTTCAATTGACCTTATACTTCATATTCCTATTTATCCATATTTTCATTCCAGTCCACACATGCAGCGCACATACCCAAGGTCAAGGTCAAATTACTTTGAAATTTGTGTATACTTATTTGCCATCATCCACGTTTGTATTCTATAGCCACCCATAAGTGTTACCAATTTCTTGTTCCATGGAGTTGCATTGTAATCCCCCTTGGCAAACTAAAATAGGCTGGGGGAACACGATGTATGTACTTTCTTTTTACTGCCAGCAGGGGCATTTGTGTGCAGACAGACCACATTTCTCTTAATTCTGACATGTCATAGGAAAATGATGCACAGGAGTACAGACTCAAGGTGCATGATCACGTGGTTACAACAACAACATCGCCCGCTCCAAAGTAAGTATTATTTTATATTTTCCTTAATATGCAACGGATTTTGATGAAATATGGTGCAGCAAATGCGTTTTCATGAACTGCATTTGGTCGTCCAGCTAGGGAGTTCGGCAGACTTATGCCGGTAGGCACGGAAATCGATTCTTCGCAAAAACGACAGAAGACGAAAATACAAATACACCAAATGCAGCTTAACAAGACGCATTTGATGCGCCATATTTCATAAAAATCCGTTACGTAACAAGGACGATATAAAAGAATACGTACTTTGAATCAGATGGATTTTGGAAGTTTCAGTACTTGTTGTTGTTGTTAGTACCACGTGATCATACACCTTGAGACTGGACAGTAGTACATTCGGCCGATGACTACATATACTGTCTGTTTCACGAAAGCTGCCCAAATTTTACGGCCATTAAAGCAATTCAAAAACAATATTTTTTTTGATAATATTAAATTAATGGAAAATTTCAGAATGAGCCTTCTTCATATTTCGTGAAATTTGTTCAAATATTGGTTTCATTACGAAAAATTGATTTCTCTATGGGAATTTAACATGGGGGAAAAAGAGGTAGAGGAGTTGTTGGACGAGTCAAAAAACAAAATATTTTGGAAATTTGACTCCGAAACCTAGCTGGATAGCTTGGAAATGATCTAAGAAAACAAAAGTTAAATTTTAAAAATCGGTCCAGTATTTCTGAAATTCTAAAAAATTTCCCCATGTTAAATCCTCATAGACATCTTCACTCCGTCAATATTTCGGGTGGAAAAAAAATGCTCATGTATCTACATGTATTTATAAGACGCAGGGGCTTTCTGGGATACAAATCTGAGTAAAAAAAATGTGTCTTATAATTGCAAGAATACGGTAGATAGCTTGGATATGATCTAACTAAGAAAACAAAAGTTAAATTTTAAAAATCGGTCCAGTATTTCTAAAATTCAAAACAATTTCCCCATGTTAAATCCCCATAGACATCTTCACTCTGTGAAGATGTCTATGGGAATTTAACATGGGGAAATTGTTTTTTCGCAATAAAATCAATATTTGACCAAATTATATTGTTATTGATTTGTTTATATGGCCGCAAAATTTGGGCAGCTTTCGTGAAACAGATTATAGATCTTGGATCTTCTTGCATATCCGCATACTCACAGCGTGTATTGCACATCACGAGTATCTGGTGCGTGTTTCATGAAACTTCGCACAAAAATTGGTGGTACGAAGTTGTCTATAAATTCACTTCACACATTAATATGGTTCATTAATGCTACCATTTTCCACGTATGTGTAGGGTTGATTAAATCAGAACAAATCCACCAATGAAAACCACAAACTTCTTGGTCGTACAAAGTTTAGTGAAACTGGCCCCAGCTTTTTAGACACGTTTCCAGCTACATTTTCCTAAATATCTCGGCAAACGATAGGGATAAAGTGCAGGAGCCGTTTCACTAAACTTCGTATGACTAAATTGTTCGTAAGTGAAAAATTATGATAGTCTGTAAATTTCACATTAACAGTGTTTTCTTGGATTTACATTTATTGAGCATAGGCTGCATATGGCCTATGCAGCCTAAGCTCAATGAATGTAAATCCATCAATTGAAATTTCCAGATGATCCTAAATTTGCACTTACAAACATTTTAGTCGTACGATGTTTAGTGAAACGGGTCCCAGATACCCCGGGAAATGACATGCTAGCATCGCCTATAACAACATAGTACATGTAGCCGTCTCAGAGTTATTTCGAGAAAACTTACATAAGTAAAGTTTTCTCAAAATAACTTTGAAACGGATATGACCGAGAATGGAGTCATCAGCAGACAATATCTTACCGGTATTAGCTTTTGGGGTATCTGCAAGTTATCGCATTACAATTGCTCCAGTAGTTGCGGAGATGTTTAAGAAAATGTAGATTGAAACATGACTAAAATGCAGGTACTTGTGACATACTATACCCACTTCCATACTCGTTATTATCCCCTCGCTGATAGTCAAGAGGGAATATAGCATTAGTCTATGTATGTGCATGCGTTTGTTTTGTTTTTGTTTGTTTGTTGGGGTTTAACGGCCTATCAACAGATAAGGTCATTTAAGTACTAAATCCCATATATTACCTGTCTAAGTACAGGCACATGTTCAAGTACATGTACAAATGGGGGGAAAATCCCAAATTCAGAACTGAATATTTGCAATAAAAAAACAATATATTCAGCCCTGAAATCAGAATAATCCCGATAAGAATCCAGGTCCTCGCCACACCAGAATCACTTGGGCCCCTCCCAAAAGCAGTAGGATCAGTAATAATCTTACTACTTTTATAATGGACAATAACCCAATTCAACTCCCAGGTAACAAAAGAGCCAAAGATAAGAACGTACCTGAGGGCCAAACCAGGCAAATCAAGATTCCTATAAGGAGGAACACCTACCGTTAATTTACGGCGTCACGTGCGCCCGACCAACGACCCACTTATATATATACCGTTTTAGACATGTCCAAAAATAAAACACAAACTAAAGCTTGTTCTCTCATGTGGCTGTGACTGGAAAAATGGGGCTTATGGGATTTGTGAGCAGTGTAGCTGCTGATTGAATATCACAATCCTGTAACCTGATAATGATCTATATTGCTTGTAAGCAGCACGACAGGCGTTTCATTGATGGAATGGCTGTTGATAGGCTGTTAAACACTAATAAACTAACTAAACATGTCTAAAACAGCATATTATACTACCGCATCACCAAGCTGAGTGTCGGTGTTCACATGAATCCATTGATCACTTGTATACTGTGTATACTTATATATATAAAATATTTAAAATGCCTTTTGTAAATAACATTCTTACTGAAACATCTCTGTACAATGAGATAAATAAAATTGAGAGATCTGATCATCTGTTGTCTTTCATTGTCGTGATCCACTGTTATATTGGAAGTCGTAACTGGAGAACTGGGGCCCGTTTCACTAAACTTTGTACAACTAAAATGTTCGTATGTGCAGATTTAGAATAGTCTGTAAATTTTAATTGATGCATATGCAGCCTATGCTCAATAAATGTAAATCCAATAATTGTTTACAAGAACACATTTTTAATGTGAAATTTTGCACTTACAAACATTTTAGTCGTACAAAGTTTAGTGAAATGGCCCCCTGGGGCTTATGGTCTCGTGGGACAGTGCGCGACCAGCTTTAAAAAGGGGGTGGACGATTTTCTATATACTTCACTACCGACCCTGCAACTTACACCAGTGTGTCTAGAAAAATAGGTTTATAAATATTTCTTGACTTTGGGAGGCTTGACTAGGTGTATTTTTTAGAGTATTTCATAATAGGAATAATTGTATTACTCTTATAAGGGTTATAACTAGATTCAACTCTGACACACAAGAAAAGAATGCCAGACATACCAGAGGGTCAAACCAGGTCTCCGGTCAGGATTCCATTGAGGATGAATCCCGATTGTTAAATTACCCATCACATACTCCCAACCAACCACCGGTAAGAATGAATCCCGATTGTTAAATTGCTCATCGCATGCTCCGAACCAACGACCACAAAGAACGAACTGGAAGGCAAGTAATTAATACAACAAGCAGATATGACAGTATCGGGTATTTTAATTGGCAATAACATTTAGACTGACCATGACCCATACAGTATATGGAGATATAGGGCTGTCCATTGACTAAAGATACCGTAAGATGCTTGCAACCAGCATAGGACCATATAATCAATGAACAGTGATGGAAATTCAGGCTCATATTCAATTCCTTCAAAATTCCTAATTATCAATTACAGAGTTAATTTTAAATTCTGTCAATATTCCTGAATATCAATTACCGTAATAACCCTAAATAGTTCCCCACAACAAACATATCCCAATGTTTAACCCTTACTACGCTGAATTAAATGTTGTCGTCTGCTGGAAATGTTTTATCTTCAATATTTCTTGACAAAAATCTGGTTTTGACAGCACATGTGAATCGTCTCCAGTGGAGACGATTCTCATGTGCTGTCAAAACCAGTTTTTTGTTAAGAATTAAAATAAAAATGAAAAACAGCAGACGGCAATTTCCGTCAACAGCGTAGGAAGGGTTAAGGTTAGTATGACAATGCTGGTTTATCGCAATAACAATATATTGAATATATTGAATATCTAAGTATTCGAACACCATTTATTTTTGTAAACCTGTATGAAATATTTCGGGGGTTTCCCAAAACAAATTGTAACCCGAATGTAATTATATATAAACCCGAATATAATTATATAATTATAATATAATTATATTCGGTTACAATTTGTTTTGGGAAACCCCCATTTCATAAGGGTTTACAAAAACAAATGGTGACCGAATACTTAGTGATATTACGGTACAGAGTTAATTTTAAATATTTAATATTCCTGAAAATCAATTTCACAGTTAATTTTAAATTCCGTCAATATTCCTGAATATCAATTAGGTACACAGTTAATTAATTCAGTAAATATTCCTGTAAGTAAACAGTTTTCACCTCCCTTTAGATGTAAGCCAGTCTGGTTCTACACGGACCACATACGTCAAAAGGTGCCCTTTGTCAGTCGACGGCACATACAGCAGAAGTCTCAGCCTGAAGGTGATGTCATCAATATGTGGCTGTGACTGGATAAGTGGGATGTATGGGTTTTGTGACCAGTGTAGATCCAGATCAGCCTGTGCATCCGCACAGTCTGATCAGGATCTGCACTGTTCGCCATTCCATCAACGAAACACCAGTCGTGCTTCTAACAAGCAATATAGATCAGGCTACTGAAGTGTGCTATTTGATCAGGAGCTACACTGGTCACAAATCCCATAAGCTCCATTTCTCCAGTCACAGCCACAAATCTGTGCCATATGGAGGGGAACTTTTATAACACCCAAGAGCAGCTACTGAAAAACAGCTACTTCTTTGTAGCGATCAATTGAATTGTTTTCCGAAACGGAAACCCAGTACATGTATGTGTATTTTTCTTGTGTACTTGTACATGTGGGACATTATAGGAATGAATGGCCTTTTTGTGAAATTTATCGGGGTATAAACTTGGAAAAGTCGCGGGAATACTGGACGAAGGCCGGAAGGCCTCGTCCAGTATTCCCGCGACTTTTCCAAGTTTATATCCCCGATAAATTCCACAAAAAGGCCATTCATTCCTTATAATTCCAGCATTTGAAATAAATTCATCAAGAAAATGTGTTTATTTTCCGTTTTCTTAAGAATTATTTTAACTGCGCCTCACGGTTAAGGAAAGTAGTTCGGCGTGGGAGTTTACTGGGATATAAATTTTGGACAGAGACTTGCTACGGGCCAATCAAATGTTGGGGAATTGTGTAAATATTTTTGTGCTGGAATTATTGCACTGTACATGTGGGACATGAATATGTGGAGTAATAATATACACAAAGGGATCTTGTGGCATTGGTGACAATTGTAGACCCTGGATTTGTGATCATAAAACTGGCTGAGAATGTACATGTCATAGGTTCTCTTACTAGGAATTAGAAAGTGTGTTGACTGAGCCATAGCTATGCTCAGTCTCAGCTGTTCTCAATCTCAACCAATCAATTTATTTACTATTGTATAATGGCCTGTCAACATCGAATGGTCGAGTTAATGGGGGTCAAATCGTGTTTTTCACCTGTAATGATGGGGGCAAAATCCCCAAATCGGAACTGAATATTTACATAATAAATTTATATATTCAGCCCTGAACTTAGGTGAAAGGGTTAAGATCCATTTCCAGTAGCCGATTTCACCAACATTGCAAAGTATACTTTTCTAGCAAAGTATACTTTGAGGGAGTAATCATTTATTTTTCCTGAAATGCATTATTTCATATAGAACTAACGATTGCATATATATGATGATTAAAAGTATGCAGAATTATTATACTGAATGTATTACATTATCACAGCCAAAATGGCTGTGATAATGTAATAAATTCAGTATAATAAAAAATAATAAATTTATCCTTAAATTGAAGATTTCTCCCTCAAAGTATACTTTGCTAGATAAGTATACTTTGCAATGTTGATGAAATAGGCTACTGGTCCATACGTACGACTAACCTAATAACAGAACAGGTAAACTAAACTACGGTAAATACGGATTTCAAAATGGGCAGCAGATCTAAGCATGTAAATATGAGGCTGTGACTGGAGAAATACGGCTTATGGGATTTATCACCACTGTAGCTCCTGATCGAATAGCACACTCCTGCAGCCTGATAACGGTCTATATTGCTCGTTAGAAGCATGATTGGCATATTTATTAATGGAATCGCGAACAGTGCAGATCCTGATCAGACTGTGCGGATGCACAGTCTGATCTGGATCTACACTGGTCGCAAAACACATAAGCACACAATAAGCACACATGTGCAGCCTGATAATGATCTATATTGCTTGTTAGAAGCATGATTGTCATATTTATTGATGGAATCGCGAACAGTGCAGATCTTGATCAGACTGTGTGGATGCACAGTTTGATCTGGAGCTACACTGGTCGCAAAACCCATTTCTCCAGTCACAGCGACATATGACACCGAGGCGTATTTACAGCAAACGCGTCACCCTAGCTTGCACCTGCAAACCAAAGCTGTACATGATCGTTCTAATTTAAAAAATTACATTATTTATGTGCATCAACACTGGGGTGAAACAAAATAAAAATAAAGATATGTCCTTAGAAATGTAAAAAATAATATTTATGAAGCATGTACAGTATACCCCACCCACGTACGCTTTGATAGAACAGACAAGCATGAACTGAATAGTTGGATACTCTTATAATGTTGGATTAAAACATTGCCGTCTGCTGTTTTATTTTCAATATTCTCAGCAAAACATGCATAGACAGCATATGAGAAGCATCCCAGTTGCAGCCAAGTCAAAACTTTTAAGAATTAAGACGAAAAAAAAAAAAGCAGACAACAAAATTTGTTTCCCACAATACATTCGTTATCACAGGAAGTTAGTTGAACGAAAAAAACATGAAGTTTGTCATGATATAAATAAGATGTCCAACAGCGAGGCATCTTGTATTTCAAGTAAAACTGGCAAAAATACAAACATGCACACAACAAATTGTACATAATAAATGCACCTAACACAATACAGTTAACCCTTAGACCGCTACATACAACAATTGTCGTCTGCTGTTACTTTTGTATCTTGCCTTATTTTTCAATAAAAACATGTTTTGACAGCACTTCAGAATCATTTCCAGTCAAAGCATGTTGTAAATTATTCTAAAGTGCTGTCAAAGCATGTTTTTGATGATAAAAATGGAAAATAGAAAATAAACAACAGACGACAAAAAGTTAAAATAGCGATGTAAGGGTGAACTATTCGGCACAAAAATCACCAAAACAGTACGAAATTAGAAAACACAGTAAATTAGATTTCTGTATTTTATATTGCAACAAATGTTAGAACTGATGAATCGTACGATTGTAAAACTAACCATACCGGTAATTAACTAAATACACAGATGTACGAAGTATTGTTTAAAGATACAATGCCCTACATATAGTTTTGATAATTTTGTTTGTTTGTTTATTGGTGATTAACGGCCTATCAACAGCTAAGGTCATGTAAGGCCGGGTAAACAGGTTCAATCCCATTTTAACCTGCTGCATTGGGGGGAAAATCCCAAAATCAGAATGGAATATTTACTTAAAGAAAAAATATATTCAGCCCTGAAATTAGAATAACCTGACCTGGTGCCAGGTCCATACCACACCAAAGTCACTTGGCCCCTTCCCCTAAAATAGGATTACGAATAATCGTAATAATCATATAAGGGGTATAACAAGATTCAACTGTCACATACAAAATACCAAAGTCGTATGTGAGGGCCAAACCAGGTCTCCAGTCGGAATTCCGGTAAGGATGAACTCCCATTGTTAAATTACACATCACATTCTCCCACCTGCCACCCACAGTTTTGATTAATCTGGGTATTAGAATATAGTATGGTTTGGCATATATTTCCTATATCCCCGATTCCGAAAAAGACAATAAATTTGGTAAACACTGTTGAAAATCGACTATCATTTCAGTGAACGCCAAACTGAACATTCTACATAATTCGCAAAAATTGTGGTGGCACTTCGATATGCATATTGGAAAATTCTTAAATGTGATAAGGCAGAACAAAATTCCAATTTACATTGTACATGTAATCGCAACCGTGAAACTATTGTTTTGTTGAATATCACCTGTGTGATATCAGTAAATTGCCAGACTAAGTTTACATCATACACGCGACATTCATACACAACACACTAATACTAACTGCGTGAATGGAAGATATGAGATTTCTCATGGTTTGAGAGCATTACTTATCAAATGCACAAATACGGACAAAATTGACGATATGAAACATTCATACAAAGTCGCGTTTCTACATGGTGCGAAATTAACCCTTATAATGTTGAATTAAATTTTGTCGTCTGCTATTTACTTTTCTCATCAAAACATGTTTTGACAGCACTTTAGAATCATTTCCAGTGGAAATGATTCTAAAGTGCTGTTAAAACATGATCTTCTTGAGAGACAAGACCAAATAGAAAACAACAATTGTTGCTAAGGGTTACCATTTGCCCATGGAGGATTGAAAGCAATTTTCATGTGGATTGCAGTTTCAATATTTACCATAATAACTCCATGCATTGTGACACAAACTATTTTGATTAAAAGCTTGGTTTTATTTTTCCCCGCAGCAATTGATTTGAATTATTTGTGTTTAACGGCCTAACCACAGCTACTGTCATTTAAGGCTGGGCCAACGGGTTAGATCCCGCATTTAACCTGCTGTATTGGGGGAAAAATCTGAACAGAATATTTACATCGAAAAAAAAAAATGTATTCAACCCTGCAATTAGAATAACTTGGTACCAGGTCCATACCAAACCAAAATCACTAGGCCCCTTCCCCTAAAAGTAGCAAGATTAGGAATACTTGTATTACTCTTATAAGGGGTATAGCCAGAATCAACTCTCACAAACAATGTACAAGAATGCCAAAGACGTACCCAAGGGTCAGGTCGGGATTCCGGTAAGGATGAATCCTGATCGTTAAATTACCCATTGCATGCTCCCAACAAATCACCACACCCAATATATAGAGTAGTTACGGTATCCAAACTTGATTTGAATAAAAAATAATTGCGCTACTCAACGTCTCTTGCTGATGTACGAATATGGAAAAGGCACGACAAATAACTGGATCAAAGGCAAACAGCTTATACAAAATATTTGTCCTATAACAGTAGCCTATTTCACCAACATTGCAAAGTATACTTATCTAGCAAAGTATACTTTGAGGGAGTAATCATTTATTTTTTCCGAAATGCATTATATCATATACTACTAAAGACTGCATATATTTGATGATTAAAAGTATGCAGAATTATTATACTGAATTCAGTATAATAATAATTAATAAATTTATTCTTAAATTGAAAATTTCTCCCTCAAAGTATACTTTGCAATGTTTGTGAAATAGGCTACCGACACATTCTTCATTCAGAATACACTTGTAGGCATATAAAACTTTCAAAACAGTCTTTTTTTTCTATTTTTCTCGACACTTACAACGATGAATTGATTTCGTGTCATCGTGTTTTGTACTTATTTTGAATATTTCTCTATTGGAGGAGAACATGTGTTCCGATAGCACATGAGAATCGACTCGAATGGAGACGATTCTTATGTGCTGACAAACAGGTGTATTTGTCTAAGGAATAAAACAAATATGAAGAATCAGCAGAAAGCAATCTGTTCCAGAATGTATAACCCTTAAAACACTAAATTCATATTTGTCATCTGCTGTTTATTTTTTTATTTTCTACTCTTTTTTTTTTTAAATCAAAAACATGTTTTGACAACGCTTTAGAATAATTTCCATTGGAAATGATTCTAAAGTGTTGTCAAACCATGTTTTTATTGAGAAAGAAGATAAAACAACAGCAGACAGCTATTTACGTTTCCCGCATTCTAAGGGTTAAGGGTTAATTCCCTTGAAAAGATATGCTGTAATCATTTAAACCAGATCAACATACGAATGGCTCAAACGGTGGCCGCATCGTCTGAAAGACCAAATGGATGGAACTACCATGAAAGTATTATTTCATGTTGAGAGTGGGGAGAGACCCCTGGGCCTGGTACTGGAGTCAGTTTTGTTTGTTTGTTTGTTTATTGGTGTTTAACGACCCATCAACAGATAAGGACATGTAAGGCCGGGCAAACGGGTTCGATCGAGTTTTAACCTGCTGCATTGGGGGGAAAATCCCAAAATCAGAACGGAATATTGACATCAAGAAAAAATATATTCGGCCCTGAAATTAGAATAACCGGACCTGGTGCCAGGTCCATACCACACCAAAGTCACTTGGCCCCTTCCCCTAAAATAGGATTACGAATAATCGTAATACTCACATAAGGGGTATAACCAGATTCAACTGTCACATACAAAATGCCAAAAACGCGTATGCGAAGGCCAAACCAGGTCTCCATTCGGAATTCCGGTAAGGATGAACCCCCGATTGTTAAATTACCCATCGCATGCTCCCACCTGCCACCCACAGACTAGCAACCTATCCTACAAGAAAACTAAGAAAAAGCCTGTTTTTAAATGTTCACGTCAGTGTGAATCGTATCACACATGAAAAGGGCTAAAGTATTCATGTAATCCATAAAGCAGTCATAGCTTTTATTTATTGCATATTAACTAATTCAAATATGTTACCGAGTGAGCAATGCACGCACATATTCAAGGTGCATGATCACGTGGTTATAACAACAACAACAACAACAGTGGCTGAAAGTGTTGAAATCTTTCCCACTCCAAAGTAAGTATTATTTGATATTTTCCTTAATATGAAACAGATTTTGATGAAATATGACGCAGCAAACGCGTCTTCAGGAGCTGCATTTGGTGGTCCAGGGAGTTCGGCACAGACTCCGACACGGAAATTGATTCTTCGCAAAAACAACAGAAGTTTGGGCGAAAATACAGAGACCACCAAATGCAGCTTAACAAGACGCGTTTGATGCGCCATATTTCATCAAAATCTGTTATGTAATAAGGACAATATAAAAGAATACGTACTTTGAATCGGATGGATTCTGGAAGTTTCAGTACTTGTTGTTGTTGTTAGTACCACGTGATCATACACCTTGATTAATAAAGCCGTAAATGAAATTGCATACATGTATATAATAATTATGCAAACAGAAATACACAACTGAGTGCAAAACATTGGCAAGAATAGAAAGGAATGTGGCATGAACAAATATACCTGGTTGCAACACAAATGTGAAAAGAATACGAAATGAAAGAAATTGACAAAAACAGCCTATGAACACATTTTTTTAATTAACACAAAATTATGTTGTTAAAAAGTTGGTAATTCGATAATGAAGAGTGGTTTGCAGTTACATGTAGCTTAAAAATGAAAAATTGCAATTTTAATTTAAATTGTGAAGTACATGTATCGTGAAGATCGGATTGATGGTAGTCAAGTTATCGCAAGGAAACAAAAATGTGAACAAAAATAAATATTGTGGGTGGAGTAATAATGTAGGGCCGCAGTTTTTGTTCCTTTTAACACTTTCAACCCTAAGGAACTGAAATGGACTGTGATATGTTAATTTTCAGACCAATCCAAATGTCACAAAATGATTTTCAGACTAATCCATTTATGTTTGTTTGTTGGGTTTAACGGCCAACAGCTATAAAGGTCATTTAAGGCCAGGTAAATGGGTTTAGTACTAAATCCCATATATTACCTGTACAAGTACATGTACATGTTCAATAATCCATTTATGAAAACGGGGTGCTTTTCCAGGAAATATGAATAAATTACTTGCAAAAGTGCAGATCATGATGAGATGGCTCGTCACGAGCTGGCTCATCTAGATCTACACTGTTTGCAAACACTGTTAAAAAGGAAAATAGTGTTGAAAGGGTTAAGTGAATATATAACTGGATACATGGTGTTGAATGCAGTATGACAACATTGTATGATCATTAATTTAATTGTATTATTTTCTTACATTTTAGCCAGTAGTTTACATAAATATAACAGTGAATTACACCACTGGTTTCTGTAGAGCAGCAGTAGTTTACACCACTCTCGTGTTTCCCATATACTCGGACACACCCTCTGAATTGTGAGTCGCCGTCACTACGGCCCGCCTCCAGAAATTTATTCACACAACTCTTGGCCATAATTTACACTTCATTCGCTTTGTTTTAATAAAGTATCATTTGAGAAATGTAAGAAAATGTTTATTTAACCGGTGAGAAGAGTGACTGGGTCCTTATGCTAAACAATTGAGTGAGCATAGCGAACCAAGTTTGTTTAGCGGTAGAACACTAACACTGTATTATTTCACAATAATCAGCTCTGGTTAAATAAGCATATCGATGGTCTAGTAACATAAGGTCGTAACTGCTATGCTTTAGCATAGCAGTTACGACCTTATGTTACTAGACCATCGATATAGCGAATACATTTGTATAACATTCCAACTTCCTATATTCTATTATCAAAGCTTTATCAGACCTTTAATCCAATTACCACCAAATAGTATATCTACCGGCCTAGAAACAAATATCAGAGTATATATGTCTGCCAAGTTTGTGTAATCAAATTTTGATTTAATGGTGTTTAACGGCTTGTCAACATTTAAGGTCATTTTAGGCTGGGTTAACGGGGTCGAATCCCATATGTTACCCGTTGTGATGGGGTAGATCCCAAAATCAGAACTGATTATTTACAGAAAAAAAAATATATTCAGCGACGAAATTAGTAACTCCTAAATATAAAACATGGTCTATTCCATGATAATTTTGGACTATTTCATTAATCAAAACAGGAACATTACAAAATCTTAAACATAGTGACAAACACTGCAGATTCGAGACGGCTCATCTGGATCTCCAGTATTTGGAAATGTTGGCTATAATACAAAAATCTGGATCTCCCGTATTTGGAAATGTTGGTTATACTAAAAAAATATGGTCTTTAGGGTTGAAAGGGTTAAATTTTAACCCTAAGAGCACATAATTATACTATACAAGGGATTATAAGGTAAATTATGATAATGTAATAAATAAATAGCATGGGAATATTATACATGTCAGATGGGCAATATGAAAATAGGATATAAAATGTCACCGTGACTGGATAAATGGCACTTATGGTATTTGAGACGAGCCTAGTTTCTGGCCAGCTAGCGCACTCCTGTAGCCTGATAGGAACCTACACATTGCCAGCTTGATTAGGATGTTGTACCCACTGAATGGTGAGCAGTGCAGTGCCTGATCAGGCTGGTCTGGGATTTCACTGGTCACAAATGTCATAAGCCTCATTTCTCCAGTCACAATCACAAATGAGACACGCCATGTGATTTTGTACCTTCGGACATCTGCGTAATTTCACGAAATATGTTTACAAAATTTACAACATTTTTCGTAAATGGCGTCAAAAGTTGACAAACTTTTCAAAGTACTTTGCGGAATTATATTCTGCATGTACTCTGTAAATTTTGTCAACTTTTGACTGTATTTAAGAAAAATATTGTAAATTTTGTAGACGTGTTTAATAAAATTATGATATGTCGAAGGTTCAAAATCACATGGCGTTTCTCAAATGTGTCCAGCTGTGAGAATATATACGGCCACATCATGGGCCCGTTTCACTAAACATCGTTCGTAATTGTAAAAATAACACTTACGGCACAGTTGTCGTCGTCTGACAAGCCTTTGGTGGATATGTTCAGATTAAATTACCCTTACATGTCGGTTGGAATGTGTAACATTAATGTATCACATTTATGTGTGAAAGAGTTTAACGTGTGAAAAGGTTTAAGGTACTAGCAACAGCCTAGGTCATGTAGAGACGGGACCAGTTTTAATGTATTATCCGACAAACCAGTGGGATGGAAATACCGTTAGTATTTTTCACGTCTAGGGTGAGGATTGCATTGATGTGTGAAGTAATTATAAATACGTTTAGTGAAACGGGCCCCAGGGATGTCCATAAACAGTCGAATCTCTCGAAACCAGACACAAATCGAAGTTAGTTGTTCTTAATTTTGATAAATTTCAATGACATTTACCTCCCATGATAACTTGTTCATGATCACAAAGTGCATGAGCGTGTATTAAAGTAGTCATCAGTCTGTTGTAAAGTGGAACATCTCCAAACCGGATACCCTGGGGACCTCCCAGGGTGTTCAGTTTAGAGAGGTTCCACTGTAGTTGGAAAAGTGGAAGACTTCTGTACTCCTACACTACATGGTGCATGCATGGTACACTACATGGTGCATGCATGGTACACTACATGGTGCATGCATGGTACACTACATGGTGCATGCATGGTACACTACATGGTGCATGCATGGTACACTACACACTACATGGTGCATGCATGGTACACTACATGGTGCATGCATGGTACAGGCAAAAATGCAGTAATATTTCTTTACTCCCACACGATAATATATTCTTTGCATGGTACAGAGAAATAGAAAATGTGTTCATAGAACACAGATGTCCCACTTACAGCTTGGTTAGTAAACGAGGCACATTCTTATAGCCGGAAAACAATCTATATTGCTTCTTAGACTGGAGAAATGGGACTAATATTGGTTTTGAGTAGTGTAGATCCAGATAAGCCTGTGCATCCACAGGTTTGATTTGATTTATTGGTGTTTAACAGCCTATCAACAGCTAAGGTCATTTAAAGCCGGGCCAACGGGTTCGATCCTGCATGTAACCTGCTGCATTGGGGGGAAACTCCCCAAAATCAGTTTGAAAGGGTCTGCACTGTTCGTCATACAAGCAATGAAATCCACGTCTTGCTTCCAACAAGCAATATAGATCAGGACAAACTTGGTCAACACGGGGAATTCATCGGCGTAGCTCCTTATCAGCAAATGCGGAAATGTAGGAGAATAAGGATCCACCTTGTCCGTTAGAGGAACCTCTCTGACCGGACACCCTGTGAGATACTGGAGGTTCCCAGGGTGGCCGGTATTGAAGAGGTTCCACTGAAATTCAGATATCCGAGCACACATCTTTGTGACAGTAGCTAGAGAAATGATGATTATGACTTGTGACCAGTGAATCCAGTAGCATACTTCACCAACATTGCAAAGTATACTTTTCTAGCAAAGTATACTGTGAGGGAGAAATTTTCAATTTTAGGATAAATTTATTAATTTTTATTATACTGAATTTATTACATTATCACAGCCATTTAATGGCTGTGATAATGTAATAAATTCAGTATAATAATTCTGCATACTTTTAATCATCAAATATATGCAGTCGTTAGTTCTATATGACATAATGCATTTCGGGGAAAATAAATGATTACACCCTCAAAGTATGCTTTGCTAGATAAGTATACTTTGCAATTTTGATGAAATCGGCTACAGATCAAAATGCGTATCTGTGCAGGCTGATCAGGGTCTGAGTAAATTTGAAAGGCCATACGCCAGATTTCTCCAATGACAGTCACAAATGTGCGTACGGTACGGAAATGAAAAAAATCTCTCCACATGGCAATAAATAAACAACAACAAGGACATGAAACATAAATGGAGAGCACATAAGAGTAAATACAATTAGCATATACATTAAACAACATAACATGCCACATGTTCGGTCAGGTACACATTTATGTTCGGGTACAGTAAAATTATATACAAGTTCATTATCATAGCGACGCAGGCATGCTTGAACATTTCAGGACTTAAACCCTTTCACCCCTATATAACTGAAATGGACAGTGTCATGTTCATTTTCCAACCATTTCGATTGCCACAAATTAGCCCATTATAAAAAGAGGGTGTGTTTTTTTCTTTAAACATTATGAAAATTGCTTGCAAAAAAGTGCAGATCCTGATGAGACGGCTCGTTACGAGCCGGCTCATCTGGATCTACACTGTTTGCAAACACTGCTATAGAGGGCTGTAGTGTTGAAAGGGTTAACCACATCTAGTCAAAACAATAATATTGAAAATGGGATTTACGATATCTGAAACCTATATAGACACAAAATAATACCTCACTACCTGGTAGTTAGTGAAACATAGCGTAATGCCGGGGGACAAAAAGGGACACAAAATTATGGCCTTTGCGACTGGAGTAGCTCCTGATCAGAATGCAATTTGTGCAATCTGATCAGAGTCAGAAGTCTTGGTATTTCAGTTTGCTAAAGTGTACTTATTTATTTAATGGTGTTTAACGGCATATGAACAGTTGAGGTCATTTTAGACCGGGTTAACGGTGTCGAATCCAATATATCACGTGTACGGATGGGTGAGAAAATCCCCAAATCAGAATTGAATATTTACATAAAAGATAAATATTCAGAATAATTAGAATAACCTGATCTACTGTCTGTTTCACGTAGACCTGCCCAACTTTTAAACCTATTTAAATACCCTAAAACTAATTTTTTTTTTACAAAAAATAATTTTTCAGCAAAATTTAGGGATGAGCCATCTTTTTGTTTTTCGAAATTCGGTCCTAGAATGAAGTAATAGCCCGAAATGATAAAGTGAATGGGGGTCTCCCATGTTTCTTTAGTAGAGGCATTTTGTGAAAAGGACCCAAACCACAAAAAAATGTGTAAGCCAAATTTCTCCAGTCACAAACATGAAAGTGAATGGGTATAACGTCCTAGACACAGCTAAGGTCATATAGAGACGGGACCTCGGTTTCAAGTCTCATCCGAAAGACCCCCACAAATACGAAACAGTAATCTGCTGGCAGTATACATGTACTCACTCAAGACATCTATGCACACATATTGTGCTACAGTTAGCCATTATCACATTCATCACGTCACAGCCATATTATTGTCAGCGATATTTACGAGCACTTTATACCAGTTACAACATCGAGAAGTCTATATATAAATGTCATGAATGAAATCTATGCCATAGAAACTGGGGGCCGTTTCACTAAACTTCGTACGACTAAAATGTTCGAAAGTGCAAACTTATGAGTCTGTAAATTTCACATTAACAATGTTTTCTTATTGGATTTACATTTATTGAGCATAGGCTGCACATGCAGCCTATGCTCAATAAATGTAAATCCATCAATTGAAATTTACGGATGATCCTAAATTTGCACTTACGAACATTTTAGTCGTACAAAGTTTAGTGAAACGGTCCCCTGTATCTGTGTGGACAGACAGACGAACGTAACGACCACGTAATGGGACACAATTTGTGTTGAAGAAATCCTAACTCAGTAAGTGTTCGCCGAATCTAAAGATATACCAAATATGGGACAACCAATGTAATTTTGTACGTAAAAAGATGCCTGATTTTTCATAACAGAATATATACATAAACTGTATTATTTCATGTAAATGACAACATTTTCATATCAAAGGCGGAATTGAATTGAATGTTCTGAACATTTCATCAACTTTCGATGCTATCTACAGAAAATATCGCAAAAATTGTAAATATTTTTCACGAGATATCGCTCATCTTCTAACTTACAAAATCACATGGTCCGTCTCTTGGGGCGAACAGTGCAGATCCTGGTCAGATCTGGATCCACACTGATCGCAAAACCCATTTATCCAATCGCAGCCACATATAACCATAGCTCAGAATAACACTTAAACGAAGGACATTTACTGTGTCAAGTCAGTGTCATCCCTTTATCACCAGGATGACACAAACAGATTGTGTCCCAAAATATGTGTCACACAATGACAAACTGGGACGTATGGAGACCATCACTAGCTAAGCCTTTGACCAGTCCAGTATTATCTGGACGCACACAGTTTACTATTAACCCTTTCAACACTACAGCCATCTATAGCGGTGTTTGCAACCAGTGTAGATCCAGATGAGCCGGCTCGTGACGAGCCGTCTCATCAGGATCTGCAATTTTCGCAAGTAATTTTCATATTTTTCGATAAAAAGCAACGCCTTTTTCATAAATGGACTGGTCTGAAAATCATTTTGTGACAAGTGTATTGGTGAGAATATTAACATCTCAAAACCCAGTCCAGTTACTTAGGGTTAAGTAGCGATGACATTCCCATTCCCACTAAACAAAACAAAATAGTGTTTTGGCTAGCTTATCATATCAAGTATTTATAAAACTTTGAAAGAACACAATCCGTTCTTGTGCTTGAAATCAAGAAGTTGGATTGGTTCGACCAATCAAACTGCGTGAATTCAAGAACAAATTCAGTCAATAATTGTTAATATTTTTGTTTTATTTTATTCTTCCAATCTTTATTTTCAAAATTATATATTTTTCATAAAATATTTTCATAAAATTTGCAAAAATGTTGAAAATCTAAAATGAACAGCTCAGCATATATAACATAAGCACCTGCCTAGAAGCTGCACTTGTCAAAATCTCTATAAGCGTTTTTTGTCATTGTGTGTCACACATACACGTAGTTATTACCGTTATCACCATCTATTCACACACATGAAGGTCGTCTTTCACAACAGCAGATGAATCCTGTTCCGGAGAATTGAAACAAAACATAATGTAGAGCTCGCTACTTACCAATTATTGCACATTATTTTCTATAGAAGTCCTCCAGGGCCCGGTTGCTCAAAGCTTCTGTTAGCTTAACAGACTGTTAAATCCTTAGCATTGCTAAGGATTTAACAGTCTGTTAAGCTAACAGAAGCTTTGAGCAACCGGGCCCAGATCTTCACTAAAATGCAATCACCATTTCTTTCAATTTTTACAAACATCTCAGTCAAGAATTCTGTATGGATCAGATTACAACATATTTTAACTGAATTTCTCATGGCCATAATGCTTCTTGTTAGCAATGACTATAAGCCAAAAGTAACCTTTAATGGCTCTGATCTGGCGACAACACCCTTCTGATTGATATACTCGATTTTCAAACCAAAAATGAAATGGAAACAGTAGATATTTTCAATTTCAATCTGGAAATCAATTAGGTGAACACAACACATTTTGTGTCGAAACAAAACGTTTTACATATGAGAATCGCCATGTGATTTTGTTCCTAAGAATATGTGCGATATCTAATGAAAAATATTACAGAATTTGTAATATGTTGCGTAAATGAAATTGAAAAAGTTGGCGAAATTTGCATAGCAAATGCGGAATCCTCCGCATTTGCTATGAAAATTTTGTCAATTTTACATAAAATATCACAGTTTCCGTAAATATTATTCATGAAAAATAACACGCCGTGTCTCATATACAAAATATTGCCATTTGTATTGTGATTATTTGAAATTCAGAAATTCTAAATATCACTTAAATAATATATCTATATCAGAGCGCAATTAATGTAGTGTTGATTGTTCATCAAATTCATTGAAGCGGAACTACTAGTGAGTTTTGATGCAGTTGTGATGAACACATTTTATGTCAACCATTAAACTGGAGACACAATCACTACGATCACATGATTTGATTGGACCAATCGGCTTGCAGCTTCTTTTTTTGGAAGAAGCCAGATATCCAATCACCAGTCACACTGTTTTTCATTGGCCCAATCAGGTTATAGAATCTCTGATCACATGATCACCGACTCCTCCCATTCAAGTAGCTGGTCACATGATCACAACTGACGAATCAGGATGGTGTTGGCCCATTTGGATTCACATCAGAATGTGAACGTTTTGTCTGTTTAGTCTTTGTCATTCTCTCGAGTTCAGCAGCAGCATCTCTATGTACTGCAGCAGTATCTGTAAATAAAGTGTTTTAGAGCATACCAAAATTGCTAAGTATACTTAATATCTAGCTAAGTATATTTTATTTATTTATTTTTTACTGAAATGCATCATTTCATATAGAACAAATGCCTCTTATATTTGATGATAATTCCAGCACAAAAATATTTACACAATTCCCTAACATTTGATTGGCCAGTATCAAGTCTCTGTCCAAAATTTATATCCCAGTAAACTCCCACGCCGAACTACTTTCCGTAACAGTGAGGCGCAGTAAAAAATAATTCTTAAGAAAACGGAAAACACATTTTCTTGATGAATTTATTGCAAATGCTGGAATTATAAGGAATGAATGGCCTTTTTGTGGAATTTATCGGGGATATAAACTTGGAAAAGTCGCGGGAATACTGGACGAGGCTTCCGGCCTTCGTCCAGTATTCCCGCGACTTTTCCAAGTTTATACCCCGATAAATTCCACAAAAAGGCCATTCATTCCTATAATAAAAATTATGCAGCTTCATATGCTTCATTAAATTACCACAACCATTGTTATTATTAGAAAATATTTATTTCATTAAATAAACTACATTAAATCGATTACAGGTGCTATGATAATACAACTTTCGAAGCATGGACTCTATTCTCATGCTCAAAATCAGGAAGTTTGATTGGTCGAGGCTGGTCTATCAAACTACCTGATTTCGAGTACAAGTTTGAAGAATGTGCTCATATGAGATAAGCCATGAGATGTTGTACCTACATGTAAGAAGATGTGCGATATGTGTGCGTGAAAAATATTTACAAAATTTACAGTATTTTCCGGAAATGACATCAAAAGATGACGAAGTGTGATTTTTTTGTCAATATTCGACGTTACTTACAGAAAATATCACAATTTTTAGGTACAAAATCACATGGCATTTCTCATAGTTTTATGATCATGAAGTTAGGCTAGCATCTTTTGATATCAAGTTAGGCTAGCATCTTTTGATATCCAGTTGGCTAGCATCTTTTTATATCAAGTTAGGCTAGCATCATCAAGTTAGGCTAGCATCTTTTGATATCAAGTTAGGCTAGCATATTTTGATATCAAGTTAGGCTAGCATATTTTGATATCAAGTTAGGCTAGCATCTTTTGATATCAAGTGAGGCTAGCATCTTTTGATATCAAGTTAGGCTAACATCTTTTGATATAACTTAGCATATTTTGATATCAAGTTAGGCTAGCATCTTTTGATATCAAGTTAGGCTAGCATCTTTTGATATCAAGTTAGGCTAGCATCTTTTTATATCAAGTTAGGCTAGCATCTTTTGATATCAAGTTAGGCTAGCATCTTTTGATATCATGTTAGGCTTTTTGCTTCTTTTGATATCAAGTTAGGCTAGAATTATTTTGATATCAAGTTAGGCTTTTTAGCATTATTTTGTTATCAAGTTAGGCTAGCATCTTTTGATATCAAGTTAAGGCTAGCATCTTTGATTTTATCAAGTTAGGCTAGCATCTTTTTAATAATCAAGTTTAGGCTTAGCATTCTTTTTATTTTATCAAGTTAGGCTAGCATCTTTTGATATCAAGTTAGGCTAGCATCTTTTGATATCAAGTTAGGCTAGCATCTTTTGATATCAAGTTAGGCTAGCATCTTTTGATATCAAGTTAGGCTAGCATCTTTTTTATTGATACTAGCTAGCATCTTTTATTTTCGAGCACTCTTAAATGATATCAGTTAGGCTACTACATTTCTGATATCAAGTTAGGCTAGCATCTTTTGATATCAAGTTAGGCTAGCATCTTTTGATATCAAGTTCATTAGGTGAGGCTACTGAGCGTGCATGAATTCTGCAACAGTGAATTCCTACTGTTGTCGAGCAAGGCCAGATGTAAGAAGACACATCATTTTGAGTGCGTCTAATTGCACCATGTGTACCAAAGTGAAATGAAATTTTAAGCCAATCTTTGATACAGAAAAGAAGTTATAGGATAACGGAGAAACATTACAAACATCTACTGAACAAGCAATTTCAAAGTCATTTGACGACCTAGGGCATGAAGGGAGCATGTGTGGGTCAAAGAATGAAAATATGGATGATAATAAACATGTATATGAAGTTTCAAGCCAATCTATAAAAGAAGTTAGAGCAGAATGGCAAACGCGATGTGGACGGGATGACAGACACTTTTGCATCCCTATATTCCATTTTCGCTACACAATGGGATACTGTAAACCAACTAAATTCCGCGGCTACTAAATTTCGAGATTTTCGAACCTGGCCATATCCGCGACGATTATCGTTCGCGGTATGACGACGTGCGCTATTAACTTTCACGATCAATTTTGGAAATAATATGTTTTCATGGCCATTTTTGACCCGGAAACATAACTGCTGAATCAATTTCGTCCTTTGATAAACTCGACTGCAAACCAACTCCAAACAGTGGACGAGTTTGTCGGCGAACGAAACAGTATACACTGTACATTGGGCCGACTTCTCTGTATCAATCATAATCCCCCCTTTAATTTTTAAGTAAATCAACGATAGTCGCGTGAGAGATATGTTCACCCAGGGTATATAAACGGCCTAGTACTGATTCGCATTGTCCGCTGATGTATTAATCAATATTTTGTTGAGTGAAGTTCGAACATTGTAAACCATGACAATAATCCGCAAATTTGTCTTCTACACTTTCCGCTCATGCCATGATCTGTCAGGATAGCGGTCCCATTCAGAAAACACAAGCCGTAGTGTATGTGCGAATGACGTCGGCAATCGTGTGTATTGATCTTTGAATTATCAGTATGACTAATTGCCCACGGCATCGACTTTACACTTGTTTCAAATTGACACCGCGGTATCTCTTTGAACTCGACAACACAACAAGCTGACTTGTCACGTGCGTGTCACTTTAGACCAATCAGAGTCGGTTAAACAATAGAAGATAATGGTGTTGTAAATTTAATCCCGAAGCTGTTTTGTACGAGTTTTCAAACTGTTCATATATTACAGAATAATATTACCGATATTTCTACTGGAATACACGACGCATAACACGTATCAATATAGTTCATTGAAAACAACCAGGATTAACTAGTGTCACCAAATGACACCAATATATATGGGAAAGGTAAATATAATTAAAAAGAGGCCCAACATCTATTAGCAAACTATTTTTAACAATCCTATGCTAGGAAATGTGAAATATTTGCGGAGATTTGCATTCACGATTTTCAATCCCTCGCGAAGAAGGCGAAGTTATCTCGCGCGCGAATATTAGTTGGTTTACAGTAATACAATTTAATATAAAGAACAGTTTGTGCCTACTGAATGGGCATGTACCTTTAAGCCAATCGTTGGTACAGAAAAGCAGTTATAGGACAATGGAGAAACGTTACACGTATCTACTGAACAAGAAATTCCAAAGTCATTTGACCTTGACCGAGGGCATGAAGGGAGCATGTGTGGGTCGGGGAATGAAAATTTGAATGATAATAAACATGCATATGAAGTTTCAAGCCAATCTATAAAGAAATTAGAGCAGAATGGAAAATGTGACGCGGACGGGCTGACAGACAATTTTGCATCCCTATATTCCACTTTCGCTACGCGATGGGATAATAAAATTTAGGCTAACTGACCTCCTGGTCTGCCAGGAACACCTGCCGCCCCCGTCTTTTTGTTGAGTAAACTGTTGAAGAAATTGGCCAGCATTCCTTCACTGGTTGGGGGCCCGCCTTTACCTTCCATCTGGAGATAAATAACAAATGGTACAAATCTACAATACTGGCGACTCATATCTTATATATTTGTTTAATTAATGATGTTTAATGGTCTGTCAACAGCTAGATCATTTAAGGCCGGGTTATCAGGGTTGGATCCCCGTATTTCACCTGCAGGGATGTGGAATCACAAAATAAGGACTGAATATTTACATAAGAAATATATTTATACCGCAATCATTGCTCCATGTAGCGTAATAAAGGGGGTTGAATAAATGCTGTTTATATCTGAAGTAACCTAATATACCTGAAGTGACGTTTTTGCCTATATTTTGTCACCTTTGACCCCAAATAGCGGCCTCTAATTGGTCAGTCTCAACAGCAAATTCAAGATGACGGCGGATTAATAAATCGTTGTCAATTCACCGGAATTTTGTAACTTTTTACAGAATATGCAAAGTAACCAAACTACAAGCACATATCTATTATGATCTTAATGCTTATTATGATAAATGTGGTGTCTAAAGTCAGCCTATACTGAAGCTCATCACTAGATTTGTGATGTATGGCGAGAAACATGACGTCACGAACGTCCAAACAATTAAGTTCAGCATGCGGTATAAATTAAATACACGATTCGTACCGTCAAATATAAAATATATTCGGTTTAGCCCCGACAACTTTATAGGGGCTCGCTACAGTTTGCCCAAATAAAGCTGTCTAAGGCTGAACCGAATATATTTTATATTCGACGGCACTAACCATGTATTTACTATATATTCAGCCCTGAGAAACTCGTATCTTAAGACTTGAAAGTGTCAGTAGAACTCACTAACAGTTAGCCTCCTTCTTCCACTGACCCCTTCAATTGTTTGAAAGCATACATGCATTTACATAACATAAGAAAGCTAAACATTACACTTCAAGCACATACCCATTACAGACTAAATTCTTTCAAGTTTCAAGATTCAGATGTTTAATGTTTGTTTGTTTGTCGGGGTTTAATGGCCTATCAACAGCTAAGATATTTAAGGCCGGGTCAATGGGTTTAGTACTAAATCCCATATATTACCTGTACAAGTACATGTACATTTTCAAGTACATGTACAAATGGGGGGAAAATCCCAAAATCAGAAAGGAATATTTACAATAAAAACACTATATATTCAACCCTGAAATCAGAATAACCCTGATCTGATGCCAGGTCCTCGCCACACCAGAATCACTTGGCCCCTCCCAAAAGCAGTAGGATCAGTAATAATCTTACTACTTTTATAATGGGCAATAACCCAATTCAATTCCCAGGTAACAAACGAGCTAAAGATAAAAACGTACCAGAGGGCCAAACCAGGTAAATCGTGATTCCTATAAGGAGGAACCATTACTGTTAATTTACGCCATCTCGTTCGCCTGACCACCACCCACAGATGTTTAATGAAATAGAAAATATGTCTTGGGTATTACCATGCTTATTTTAGAACCCAATAAGAAGTGATATGCTTGCACAGTAAGAAACGTGACAGAATTTCATGTTAGAGTTACCTATATATTGTTTCCACTCCCACCTGTGCCATTATATTGGGTTTTACGTTACTCAACAGTAATGTCATATACAGACAGGAATGTACTTGTATGACGGGACAAGTGTACTTTCAGCACTATTTATTTATTTTTAATGGTGTTTAATGGCCTGTCATTAGCTAAGGTCATTTTAGGCCGGGTTAATGGGCCTGAATCACCTGTACGGATGGAGGAAAATCCCAAAATCAAAACTGAATATGAACAGAAAATAAAATATATTCAGCCCTGAAATTAGAATAACCTGATGGTCATTCAGCACTAAATTACAATAACAACTGTGTCTGTGTCCTGATATGGTGCCAGGCACCTTACTACATCAGATCACTTGGCACAGGCTGTGAAACCCAGTAAGATTCACTGCTAAAGGAACATCAACAATGGAATTAAATAACAGTTTATATGATATAATTTGTCAAATTACACACTTCTAAGCTGTGTATCTTGCCTTATTTCTCAATAAAAACATGGTTTGACAGCACTTCAGAATCATTTCCAATGGAAATGATTCTGAAGTTGTAAATTATTCTGAAGTGCTGTCAAAGCATGTTTTTGATGATAAAAATGGAAAATAGAAAATAAACAGCAGACGACAAAACAAATAAGATAGCGGTCTAAGGGAATGCGGAATAGAAGTTTGTCAACTTTCAATGTTATTTACAGAAAATATCACAGTTTCTGTAAATTTTTCATGAAAAATCTGTTTAGGTACAAAATCTCATGACTCGTCTCATATATGTACTCCATTTTGTGGGGGGCGGGAAACAAGATAATGAAACTGATTATAATTTCACCAACATGTCCTACATGGGTTCATCCCAATAAGGTATTAAGCTTATGGATTACAAATTAAAATTATTAGCCACCACATAATATGCCAGTCCTGCATACAACTATTGTTAGTCATATCACCATATTAGTAATTCCAGCACAAAAATATTTACACAAATCCCTAGCAAGTCTCTGTCCAAAATTTATATCCCAGTAAACTCCCACGCCAAACTACTTTCTACAGGTGCGCCGATAGTGCTGTCAATGTAAACAAATGGCTGCCGTCGGTCAAAATAAACACATTTTCTTGATGAATTTATTTCAAATGCTGGAATTATAAAGAATGAATGGCATTTTTGTGGAATTTATCGGGGATATAAACTTGGAAAAGTCGCGGGAATACTGGACGAGGCCTTTCGGCCTTCGTCCAGTATTCCCGCGACTTTTCCAAGTTTATACCCCGATAAATTCCACAAAAAGGCCATTAATTCCTATAATATTAGTGTAGTGTTACACAATGTTAGTACGGAACCCTATTCACACACAGGTGTACCGAAAGCCATTAAAAAACATGCATGCACCAAATGAGTGAGGCTTTTACAGGGTGATAATTCCAGCACAAAAATATTTACACAATTCCCTAACATTTGATTGGCCCGTAGCAAGTCTCTGTCCAAAATTTATATCCCAGTAAACTCCCACGCCGAACTACTTTCCATAACCGTGGGGCGCAGTTAAAATAATTCTTAAGAAAACGGAAAATAAACACATTTTCTTAATGAATTTATTTAAAATGCTGGAATTATAAGGAATGAATGGCCTTTTTGTGGAATTTATCGGGGATATAAACTTGGAAAAGTCACGGGAATACTGGACGAAGGCCGGAAGGCCTCGTCCAGTATTCCCGCGACCTTTCCAAGTTTATACCCCGACAAATTCCACAAAAAGGCCATTCATTCCTATAATGTATGATGATGTTTTGACAGAATACACATATATGAAACAAGAGTATACTGCATCTAATTGATCTCGTGAATGGGGACACTGTAATTATTTACTGGAAATTTACTGTAAGACATTGACAAAACCACAAACACTTTTCAACAACGAAACAACCATGGCCAGAATGTTGGAGCTCGACAAATAATTGCCAGTGAACTGCTAACAGGTGGGAATTTCGTGATTACTGTCCAGCTAGCAGGGTTGACAATACTAACACTGACATGTTTTCCCATTCACATGGTGGATACATCTGGCATGATGCTCACTGTAATGTGTCACTGTCTCATTTCTACTACAAGTTTGATTTATTTATTGATTCATTGGTGTTTAACAGCCTATCGACAGCTAAGGTCATTTAAGTCTGGGGCAACAGGTTCGATCCCACATTTAACATGTTGCACTGGGGGTGGTGGGGTGGCGATCCCAAAATCAGAACGGAACATTTACATAGAAAATATATATTCATCCTTGAAAGTGAAAAAGTGAAAGTGAATGGGATTAACGTCCCACCAACAGCTAGGGTCATATAGAGATGGGATTCATCCTTGCAATTAGAATAACCTGACCTGGTGCCAGGTCCATACCACACCAGTCACTATCCCCTTCCCCTGAAAGTAATACGATTAGGAATAATCATAATACTCACACGGGGTATAACCAGATTCAACTCACATACAAGAATGCCAAAGATGTACATGAGGGCCAAACCAATTCTCCGGTCGGGATTCTGGTAAGGAGGAATCGTGATTGTTAAATTACCCATCACATGCTCTCAACCAACCACCACATGCAGAGACAAAAGTTAAAAGCTGTAACGCATATTTCGGATGGACGGAGAGAGACATCACTGTGATCACTGTCTCGCTGTCTGCAAGTGGGTTTCATAAAACGTTTGGTATGGGATGTATTTTGATGGATGTAAAGAATCATTATTTTTGGCCTTAGATATACTAGCTGTGCTAATTGCTGACTGCAGTGCTACAATTACAAAACTACAAGTGAAAACATGATGATAGTTACCATTTAAAACTACCTACTGCACACTATTATGTGTTGAAAATCACAGCACCATCAATATTGATTTAACTGTTAACCCTTAGACCGCTACACACAACAATTGTCATCTGCTGTTGCTTTTACATCTTGCCTTATTTATCAATAAAAACCTGGTTTGACAGCACTTCAGAATCATTTTCAATGGAAATGATTTTAAAGTGCTGTCAAAGCATGTTGTAAATTATTTTAAAGTGCTGTCAAAGCATGTTTTTGATGATAAAAATGGAAAATAGAAAATAAACAGCAGACGACAAAATATAAATTTAACGGTGTAGGGGTTAAGAACAACCACTAAAACCACTGTTTCGAGTGTTGCGTGTACCTTTCTGGTTCCTTTATCGTTCTTGAAAAGCTGGGATAATATACACAGACAATGGAGTTTGTACAATTACAAATGTATTTTACATGACTGATGACTGAATACAATATTTTAACAAGTTTACTGATGTCATAAGAAACAAGGCAATAGATTTGTGTCTATGTCTATATAATTCCAGCACAAAAATATTTACACAATTCCCTAACATTTGATTGGCCCGTAGCAAGTCTCTGTCCAAAATTTATATCCCAGTAAACTCCCACGCAAACTACTTTCCGTAACCGTGAGGCGCAGTTAAAATAATTCTTAAGAAAACGGAAAATAAACACATTTTCTTGATGAATTTATTTAAAATGTTGGAATTATAAGGAATGAATGGCCTTTTTGTGGAATTTATCGGGGATATAAACTTGGAAAAGTCGCGGGAATACTGGACGAGGCCTTCCGGCCTTCGTCCAGTATTCCCGCGACTTTTCCAAGTTTATACCCCGATAAATTCCACAAAAAGGCCATTCATTCCTATAATATTTTAAGATAATGATAAAATTATTCGAATGCTTAAAACTATGGTCAATATATCAACATTGAATGGCAACTCATTTAAATGCATATTTCACCTTCAAACATGAATGGTAACTTATTTAAATGCAAATTTTTACTTTATCAAATGTACAAACTGAGTTTTATGTCTTTGATAATTATAGAAGTAATTGATTCTTTATAAAACAGACAGAAAATATAAACAAAATATATAGTCAATAATGCAGACATAAATTGCAACTCATTAAATCGCATTACTTTTCGCAGTTCAAATACATGTACATTTTAGCATAATAATATATTAAATTATTTATTTGTTCAAACCGTTTGAACGTAATTGTATGCACACCATTAAACAATATTTATTTGACTGGATGAAATGTAATTGTATACTAATTGTTTAACAATATTGATTCAAATGGATACATTTTTATGTGACAAATAGATTGGCTTGTCACAATCGACCGGTATGACTGAAAAATATCAACCAATAGATGTCGGAATTTCGGTAAATTGACATAACAATAAACCCAATATAGAAACGTGTAATCCTCGAAAGAATTCCGCCAAAATTGTATGTGGTTTGGATGCCAATGAAGTTTTACGAAGAATTCTGGACGATGATGACTTCTCTGACAGTGGTGATGATGACAATTTGGAGGACATTATTCGGGCCGTAAACGTTGTTCAGCAGGTAAGTATGACCCAGTCGCCACGAGACCCAATCCGATGTAACAGTGGGTGGGGTAACACGGACACCCCTCCATTATTGATGCCATTTGCTGGCAAACCTGGATTGACATGCGAGTTGCCGGATAGCCCAACACCACTGGATTTATTAAATAAGTTCATGAATAACAATTTATGATCAGTATGCAGTAATTGCTTAAGTTTGCACTTTTTTATGAAAAAAATGTAGGAATTGTAAGATTGAAATTTGTTGCTTATCTGGACCTATATTATGTATTCTGATGTAACAACAGTTTCTAATTTATTCATCCACAAAGTTCTGCTGATATGTTGCTGTATACAAAATGTTTTCTATTTCCAGATTGATTTGAATCACTGAATTTTTATGGAACATTCATAAAACATTGAATAAATATTGCAATAGTTCATAATTCAGTTGGTGATTATGAAATAAATAATAAGGATACCATGAAATTATTTATATATTTTTGTTGTTCTGTCTTTACTCTTCAAAATACATATTTGGTATCAAGATTGCTAATATAACAAACAAGAAATGCGTCTGTCGAACGCGGATGCCACCTGCAGCATATTTGAGAAACTGTGACAAATTGGTTAACCGAAAAGTGTGACGGACGGACAGACAGACGGACGGACAGACGGACAGACGGACAGACGGACAGACGGACGGACGGTCCAAACACTATATGCCACCCGTTTCTTTGAAACCCGGTGGCATAAAAAGATACAAGCATTTGTTACATGTGGTGCCTGTCAGATCAGCTGGTCAGCATTTCTCTGTAAACTTTGGTGGCAGCAGCTGGGCTGAAAAGCCATTACCCTCACGGCGGGATAAGGGTTAAGTCATTTGACCTTGACCTTCAACACAAGGGCCGCACACATGGGTGTGAAATAGAATGAAAATATGGACGATGACAAATAAGTAAATGATGTTTGAAGCCAATCTACTTACGGTAACATAGATAGTCAAAAACATTAAAATGCAACATGTATATGAAGTTTCAAGCCAATCTGACTTATGGTAGCAGAGTAGATAGTCGAAAACTTCAACGCAAATCTTGGACAGGCAGACAGACTAACAGGGTGGCGAGTACATTGACCCAAAAAACATTCCGCGTACATAAAAAGCACAGACATTAAAGGTACATGCCCACTCAGTAGGCACAAACTGTTCTTTATCGGAATTAAAATTAGTGTATAATTGTGTCACTATTCCACCAGTTCGAAAAATTACGAGTGCCCGCTATACAGATATAATCATTTAGTAATATTTATTTTACTAATAATGACTCGTGGTGGTATCAGGCTATTTTCATATGCAAATGAGGCATGATATTTTTTAATTATTTGTACTAATTGTACTAAAAAAATAATATTTTCGACAAATTATAAAGTATGATCATTGCACATCAACAAATAAATACAGAGAATAAATGTAATGTCCGTTAACATTTTAAGGAAACACGGTTATCGCCCCTGATATCAGTGTGGAAATTTACATCTGATATAAAATGTATAATAATGCCACTCAATGCATGGGTTAATGGTGTATAGCGGGCACTCATTATTTTTAGAACTGGTGGAATAGTGCCACAATTATACACTTATTTACTTCATATACAGAACATTTTGTGCCTACTGAATGGGCATGTACCTTTAACATATTTAACAAAATGTCAAATTTCAACAAACATTAGTCAAACAAAGCAACATAGTAATACAATTACCGAGAAATCCTCCTTAGTAAACATGTTTTCAATAGGGCCAGTGATAATACTATAGACTTACATGGTAATATTCTTGAACCTAGCAATATATTATGGGCCACAATCTGACACAAGAATTCCGCGGAATCAAATGTCTCGCCTTGTTCCGCCTTGACCTTGACCATGGGGCCCAAGAAAAAAATATTAATAGTCCTATATTCATCTACATATCATAGTAAAGGGATGTATAAAGTTTGATGACTGTAGCTGATAAGGTGTTGAAGTAATGACTGTAACACGAAAACTTAACATTGAATGATGACGCCGCCGCCGTGCCGCCGTGGACTGCGGAAAAGCAAAACCAATGTTTCGCTCAGTGTAGGTCCTGGTCTCATTATTCAAGCACTCTTTTCTCATAGCATGAACGCTGTGACAATACTATAGGAATGAATGGCCTTTTTGTGGAATTTATCGGGGTATAAACTTTGACGGAAGGCCTCGTCCAGCATTCTCACGACTTTTCCAAGTTTATATCCCCGATAAATTCAACAAAAAGGCCATTCATTTCTTATAATTCCAGCATTTGAAATAAATTCATCAAGAAAATGTGTTTATTTTCTGTTTTCTTAAGAATTATTTTAACTGCGCCTCACGGTTATGGAAAGTAGTTCGGCGTGGGAGTTTACTGGGATATAAATTTTGGACAGAGACTTGCTACGAGCCAATCAAATGTTAGGGAATTGTGTAAATATTTTTGTGCTGGAATTATTATCTAATGATCACTACATACACATACAATGTGTATGTATGCCAAGTAGACTTGACAACAGTTAACCCTTACACCGCCATCTTAATTTTTTGTCGTCTGCTGTTTATTTTCTATTTTCCATTTTCATCACCAAAAACATGCTTTGACAGCACTTTAGAATCATTTACAACATGCTTTGACAGCACTTCAGAATCATTTCCATTGGAAATGATTCTGAAGTGCTGTCAAACCATGTTTTTATTGAGAAATAAGGCAAGATATAAAAGCAACAGCAGACGACAATTGTTGTGTGTAGCGGTCTAAGGGTTAAATGGAGAAATATGTTACATGAAAATGAAGTTACATGACATGGTTACATGACCCAGGGTATGCTTATCAAAAGAATACTATCACATTACGTCGGACTTCATTTTTCATTTCTTTTAACCCTTTCACCCCTAAGTAACTGGAATGGATTTTGATATGTTAATTTTGCGACAAATCCAACCAGGGGGTATTTTTGTTCTCAAAAATATGAAAATTACTTGCAAAAAGTGCAGATCCTGATGAGACGAGCCGGCTCATCTGGATCTGCACTGTTTGCATAAACCGCTATCATGGACTTTCGGGGTTGAACGGGTTAAAATGACATACAAAATAACATACCATGCTTCACTTAATAATTGAGATGATTGTTCACTTTTGATTGGTGGAAAAAACACACAATTGTTTGACAGATTTGTGGATTTTCTGCAAATGAACTGTTTGCCAACTTTTGACACAATATACTGAAAATATCAAAAAGTTTTCAATATCAATGAAAAACAAGCGATACGCGAGATCAATGAAGATCCTGATCCATATATCAAAATGATCATGAAATTTCAAAGCCATTTCTTGTACACAGCATGTCGAGAAGTAGGTTCACAACGAAGTACGGAAAGCCAACTAACGTATCAGCCATTTGATTCTAATACAAGCAAAAGTCATCAATTGATCGCAACATAAATCTGCTCATTGTTAAAAATCTTGAAATTTTTGTGCGGAAATAAAGAATGTAGAAAGCATAGATAATCAAAACAAGTTATGATGCGAGTAGAAAAACGGAAACACAATATGCAATTCTAGTCAGGAAATGGATATATGTATTCAACAAGGTTACTCTGATAGAGGAATTGTGTTCATGTTATGTGTATTCACTAACTAAACACAACTAAACAGTAAATGGACTTAATAGAAAGCTGCCATTAAATGTGACTAACTGGAGCAATGGGACCTTGTAGCCTTTGCCATTCAGTCAGTGAAACATATGGCAAACAAGAATTCCCCCACGGAAGCGGTGTCGCGCCTGTCGAGGCATTTGGCTGTAACATGATCATGGGCATGTGCTAAAGTAAGCATCATAAACCCGTCAGAGAAGTGCATGCTTAAAACAAATAGGTAAAGGTTGAAACTTTTGTTTCCACAACCATGTGAAGGTAAAAAAGGTCAAGGTCATGTTAATGGCGGCATGTGTATGTTCCAAATGTTCACATATATCAAGTGTCCAAATATTGAAGCAATCCGCCAAGTAATGTTAAAGTTATACAATGATAAATCTTGTACAAACATTTTGACATGTCGGACGACGACGATGGAAAAAGCGGTGACTATAGTCGCATAGTCGCGCCTTCTGCTAAAGCAGGTGCGACAACAAGAAAGTGTGGCCTGTCGGCATACAAATGATCCCGGTGGCAGATTGGAGCAACTCCGGGAAACTTTTCCACCAAGCCCACGTACACACATATGGACGGACACAATGTCCAAACACTGTATGCCTTTAGGCTCTACCGAGACCGGAGGCATAAAACGTACATTTCCATATCAGGCTGAAGGATGCATAATATACAGTTATTTCATGGTCATTCAGGGAACAGTCAAAACTATTGCCCAGAGGTGCTGTGGACGACCCGAGGCACTATTGCCCGGAAGCCGAAGGCTGACAATCGAGGGGCAATATGTTTTTATTGTTCCCCGAATGACCATGAAATAACTGTTTTATTACTCAACAGAGTATGCGACACAATGAACATAAATTTGGCGTGGGGTGCGTCAACTGACCGATCTACGTTTAATTTTATGACGTAATATTCAACAAAATTCAAGATGTCATGATTTTCAGGGGTGAACAGCTTGACTATTGACCGGGCACGCGGAACTAATGAACGGGCAAAACGTCAAAACCCAGGTAATTAGTCAATAGGGAGTTTGGTTTGGTAATAACAAGGTCACAAATGTCACACTTCTCCAGTTCACAAATAACCTACAAGTGAAGATATATATACAGGTGAGAGGATAATTCAATGCAATACATGTAGCAGTGTAGTTCTAGATAATTGTGAAGTTGTTCTACATGCTGGTCTGTGGTTGTTGTTTTAAATATTGGCACGTCAGTCAAAATGCCAATAAACAGGGGCCCGTTTCACTAAACTTCTTACGACTAAAATGTTCGGAAGTTAAAATTTAAGATCGTCTGTAAATTTCAATTTATGGATTTACATTTATTGAGCATAGGCTGCATATGCAGCCTATGCTCAATAAATGTAAATCCAATAATTATTTACTAGAAAACATTTTAATGTGAAATTTACAGACTATCATAATTTTGCACTTACAAACATTTTAGTCGTAGAAAGTTTAGTGAAACGGCCGCATGCATCCTACTTAATAATCAGTGTCGCGATGATACGTAGATGGGCAAAATATGCTGTTAAGAAATGGCTTGAACTGCATTATATGTATGCATATATGTATGCCAGATATATATGAATATACATGTATGTGTAAGACAACAGTGATGCCAACATTTAGAGTATAGCATGAATTCACCTTTGATTCCACAAAGGAAAGCTAAAAACTGAATGAAAAATTCTTTTGATAAGCATAGATTAAATACAGCCAATATACAAATAGCATAGTTAGAATTTTAGCTCTATGCCAAACCAAACTTACCAGTCGCTACAAATGAAATATCAAATACTCATAATTAGCATGGACGACTATTAGAGTAAGATTTGAATGTGACTGGAGACATGGGGGCTTATGGAATTTGTAAACAACATGAACCCAGATCAGCCTGTGCATTTGTGCAGTCGGATCAGGGTCTGCATTGTTCACTATTCAAACCGTGAAATATCCATTCTTTAAAGTTTAGTGAAACGACCCCCCAGCAGCTGGACTGGCCACAAATACCAAAACTCTTCAGTCACTTAGGAGACTTGTCATGTGATTTTGTAGAATTTCGTAAAATTTTGACGTCAATTACCAAAACTATCAGTTTCTGCACATATTCTTAGGTACAAAATCACATGACTCGTACTGTATGGTAAAATGCTCAGAAGCAAGTAATTTGGCTTATGGCTATGTTTGTCAATGTCAGAAGATAAACGATGCCTGAAATTTACATAAAACATACATTTACAAACGAAAACTGCAAGAAACTGCTCAACACACACACACATATACATAATCAAGGGGTGGGGGGCTCAAACGTGCAATGCAAAAATCATGAATGTTAACCCTTAAAAGTAAAAGGCGGGAACCGAAAATTGTCGTCTGCTGTTGTTTCTATTTTGTATTTTCTCTCTATATAAAAACATGGTTTGACAGCATTTTAGAATCATTTCCATTGGAAATGATTCTAAAGTTTTTGATAAGAAAAATGGAAATAAAAAATAAACAGCAGACGGCAAATTTTCAGCACTGTAAGGGTTATAACAGGTACTTGGTGCAAGTATCAAGATGCCAATTGGTTTGTTGGTTGGCCCATCAGATTCTGGGTAACTTCAACAAATGTAACGATGAGTGTTTGCCTGAATGGCCATCCAAGTTCTGGCTGATCTGTGACTACGCTGGTTGTTACTTAGTTTCTCATACAAGACCAGCCATGTCATTTTGTACCTAAGAAGATGATGCAATTTTTAGTGAAATCTTTTTATAAGATATTTCTCTGTAAATGAAGTCGAAAGTTGACAAAATTTTCACAGCAAATGTGGAATACAATTCCGCATTTGCCATGAAAATTTCATCAACTTCCAGTCATCGAGAGAAAATATCAGTTTCAGTAAATATTTTTCATGAATAATCTCACATCTTCCTGGCCTGTACGCAGGAATTAATTTATGGGGGGGGGGGGGGGGGGGGGGGGTTTGCGTTGTCATCGGATTTGCTAAAAATAATTGTTTATACATCCATGGACGGACCTCGGCGGATTAAGGGGGGTGGGTACGCACCCGTTGCACCCCCTCTGCGTACGGGCCTGTTTTCTTATCTACAAATCACGTGGCCCGTCTGATATGGCCACTATTGATGGCGACAATATTTCACCACTGATATATATCGGTATCATGTTACGAGCCGGCTCATCTGGAACTACAGTGTGTGAAAATGTTAGCTTTCTGGTCTGTAGAGGTGAAAGAGTCAAAATCACCACTGAACTGAACCCCTATTTCTGGCAGCAGCAAGGTTACAACCAAATTGTACAAGGTGACCGCTAGCGAGTGTCTCAGCCACAAAGGTCAGTCACATGGGCCCGTTTCACTAAACTTTGTACGACTAAAATGTTCGTAAGTGCAAAATTATGATGGTCTGTAAAATTTCACATTAGCAATGTTTTCTTGTAAAAAACTAGAAATGGACGCTTGTCGACAAGCGCATGTGTATCCCTTTGAAAAAAAGGTGTTCGAGTTATGCTCCGGAGATAAAATCAGTGACGGAAAAACAAAGGGAGATAACTAAAAAAATAGTGATGCAAGAGTTGTCATTCTTGCGTGACACACATTTAGGGTCGTGGTCTATGCATGTGTGAAGTTTCATGAAAATATTCCAAAGGGTGTTCGAGTTATGCTCCGGACACGAAATCAGTGCACGAAACAACAAAGGGAGATAACTAAGAAATTAACGACGCAAGAGTTGTCATTCTTACGTGCGACACACCTTTGGGTCGTCTTCTATGCATGTGTGAAGTTTAATAAACTAGAAAATGTGTTCATAGAACACGGATGTGTTAAAGTTTTTGAAGCACCAAGTATGTGACCTTGACCCTGGGCTTGGCGGGGGCAGGACGAACGTGTATTTGGCACAGGGCGGTAGAGGACCATTAGAGCAATGCATATGTGAAATATGAAGCTGATCCGTGAAAGAAAACAGAAATTATAAGATATTTACCTGAGCGTTAAAGTTTTTGAAGCACTAAGTATGTGATATTAACCCTGGGCTTGGCGGGGGCAGGACGAACGTGGATTTGGCACAGGGCGGTAGAGGACCATTAGAGCAATGTGTATATGAAATATGAAGGGAGATCGGTCGAAGGATGAAGAAATTACGAGACATTTACCCGAGTGTTAAAGTTTTGTGACGGACGGACGGACGGGACGACGGGAGGATGGGACGCACGTTCCTACGAATGAATACTTGTTGGGTTTTTACTCTATAAAAATACCCAACAAGAGTACCCAACACTATCCTAACCCTACCCAATAAGATCCCCGTACGCTTACAACAAGTACCCATTCGTGTGTGCGGACGGACGGATGGACAAGGGTAACACTAAATGCCCCCTCTACTATCGTGGTGGGGCATACAAATATTCCAAAGGGTGTTCGAGTTCTGCTCTGGATACAAAATCAGAGCACGAAACAACAAAGGGAGATAAGTAAACAAGAATTCCGCGGAATCAAATGCCTCGCCTTGTCCAGCCTGGACCTCGAGCCTAGGCCCGAAAGCAATTTTCACTGGCCCGAACATATTATACAATTATTGACTAGTGAGCCATAGAATATCAGATTATATTCTATGGCTCACTAGTCAATAATTGTTTTATTATATGATAATAGTCTGTATATTTACTTACGACCTTATGCTACTAGACAAAAATTTAAAAAGAATTTGAAAAAAAAAATAAAAAAAAAAAAAATGGAAAAAAAAAGTTTAAAAATTAAAAATAATAATGCTTGCTACTGGAGCCCAGAATTTGTTTTTAATAGTCCTATATTTATCTACATATATATGCACAGGTCCACATAATGCCACAATATTTTCAACACAGTTTACGGAAATGTAATATACAAAAAAAGAAATTAAAAAAATAATGCTCGCTACTGGAGCCCAGAATTTTTGTTAATAGTCCTATATTTATCTACATATATCTGCACAGGTCCACATACTGCCACAATATTGTCAACACAGTTTACGGAAATGTAATAATGTACCTGTATAAATTACCTGTAATAAGTTAGTGGTCAGTTAAAAAATCGAAAAAGAATGTAAAAAAAAAAAATGGAAACAAAAAATTAAATTTAAAAAAAATAAAAAAATAATGCTCCCTACTGGAGTCCAGAATGTTTTTTAATAGTCCTATATTTATCTACATATCATATATGCACAGGTCCACATATTGCCACAATATTTTCAACACAGGTTTACGGAAATGTAATATAATCATTTACCTGTATAAATTACCTGTAAGTGGTCAGTGGTCAGTGGTCAGTTGCACATGCTAGCACATGCACAGGTGAATAGTCCCTAACTATGGCCCTAATTCGCTCACCTGACTCCATGAACACCAGAGGAGAATGTGACATTGAGTTCATGTGTTTTAAATAAATTGTGCTATTTTTAGATGGCGGTCATCTTGGATTAAGCAATGACTCTCATTTTACCAAATCTGAAAATGCTTCACCCAAGGATCTTAACTTACTATGAAGTTTGGCCATCATCGGCCATGTGGTTTCTGAGAAAAAGACGTTCAAAATCTGGAATAAATGACCTTTTGGCGGCCATCATGGATGACATTATCATCAAATATTGCACCAGAGCAATCGCCTCATCGATACCTTCAATTTGATATATGACATTAGCATATTCGGTCAAAAATAAAATTTGACCCCACGGGCCACGCCCATTTTTGACCATGGGGTAACCACTTTCACAAATTTGAAAGACCATTGTATATCAATCATTCCTACCAAGTTTCATCGAAATCCGGCCAATGGTTCATGAGAAGAAGATTTAAGAATTTGTGCTATTTTTAGACGGTGGCCATCTTGGATTAGCGATGACCTACATTTTAACAAATCTGAAAAGGCTTCACCCATGGACCATAACTGTGAAGTTTGGCTACCATGGGCCAAGCGGTTCATGTGAAGAAGAATTTTGAAATCTCTAATAAAAGAACGACCTTTTGACCTTTCGGCGGCCATCTTGGATGACCTAACCATCCGATTTCGACAAAAAATGCACCAGAGTGATCGCCTCGTTGATACCTTCAATTTGATGTATGACATGACCATATTTGTTCAATAATAAAATTTGACACCAATTTGACCCCACGGGCCACGCCCATTTTTGACCCCGCCCCGGGGGTCACCATTTTAACACGTTTGAAAGAGCATTGTACATCGATCATTCCTACCAAGTTTTGTCGAAATCCAGCTAGCGGTTCATGAGAAGAAGATTTTTTAAGAATTTATGCTGTTTTTAGACGGCGGCCATCTTGGATTAGCGATGACCTCCATTTTAACAAATCTGAAAATGTTTCAACCATGGACCATAACTTTTAAGTTTGGCTACCATGGGCCAAGCGGTTCATGTGAAGAAGAATTTTGAAATCTCTAATAAAAGAACAACCTTTTGACCTTTCGGCGGCCATCTTGGATGTCCTAAACCATCCGATTTCGACAAAAAATGCACCAGAGTGATCGCCTCGTTGATACCTTCAATTTGATATATGACAAGACCATATTCGGTCAAAAATAAAATTTGACACCAATTTGACCCCACGGGCCACGCCCATTTTTGACCCCGGGGTCACCATTTTAACAACTTTGAAAGAGCATTGTACATCGATCATTCCTAGCAAGTTTCGTCGAAATCCGTCTAGCGGTTCATGAGAAGATTTTTTAAGAATTTATGCTATTTTTAGACGGCGGCCATCTTGGATTAGCGATGACCTCCATTTTAACAAATCTGAAACCATCCGATTTCGACAAAAAATGCACCAGAGTGATCGCCTCGTTGATACCTTCAATTTGATATATGACAAGTCCATATTCGGTCAAAAATAAAATTTGACCCCAATTTGACCCCACGGGCCACGCCCATTTTTGACCCCAGGGTCACCATTTTAACAACTTTGAAAGAGCATTGTACATCGATCAGTCCTACCAAGTTTTGTCGAAATCCGGTTGGCGGTTCTTGAGAAGAAGATTTTTGAAGAATTTGTGCTATTTTTAGACGGCGGCCATCTTGGATTACGTAAGCTGGTGAGCTAAAAAGGGAGATAACTAAAAAATTAGCGATGCAAGAGTTGTCATTCTTGTGCGCGACACACCTCCGGGTCGTGGTCTATGCATGTGTGAAGTTTCATGAAAATATTCCAAAGGGTGGTCGAGTTATGCTCCGGACAGGAAATCAGTGCGTGAAAACAAAAAAGGGAGATAACTAAAAAATTAGCTATGCAAGAGTTTTCATTCTTGTGCACGACACACCTTCGGTTCATGGTCTAATTGATGTGTGAAGTTTCATAAAAATATTCCAAAGGTGGTCGAGTTATGGTCAATCAGTGCGCAAACAAAAAAGGGAGATAACTAAAAAATTAGCTATGCAAGAGTTGTCATTCTTGTGCGCGACACACTTCGGGTCGTGGTCTATGCATGTGTGAAAGATTCATGAAAATATTCCAAAGGGTGGTGGGAGTTATGCTCCGAACACGAAATCAGTGCGAGAAACAAACAAGAAACGAGGCAAAGCCACGAAGGAGGCCAGGTTTTTTTCCAAGCATAGACACTTTGGATAACATAATTAACCCACTTTTTGTAGACTAGTATGGCCGTGGCCTGCATGTCGCGCCGTTGGGGCGAGGCATGGACACTATAAAAATAGATATAGTAGATGGAAAAACTTTAACCAAAAAACTTTAACCGGACACACGGACGAACGGACGGACGGAAGTATGCCAAAATGCTGACATTATCGCGCTTTCCGCAAGCAGGTGTGACAATGATGATAAAACACCCATGTGAAGTATCAACGTATTGGGTGAAGCAGTTGCAGAGATATAGTACACGAAAAAACTTTAACAAAAAAATTCAAAGTAATTTGACCTTGACTTGGGCACAGGTTTCGCGCTTTCCAGCAGGTCGGACAATGATGATAAACACCCAGTGAAGTATCAAGTCTTGGGTGAAGCGTTGCAAGAGATATCACGTAAAAAACTTTAACAAAAAAATTAAAGTCAATTTGACTTGAACATTGGGACGGATGCGCACCGCAAGCAGGTCACATGTGATAAACACCCTGTGAAGTATCAAGGTATTGGGTGAAGCAGTTGCAGAGATATAGTACACGAAAAAAACTTTAACAAAAAAATTAAAGTAATAATTTGAACTTGACATTGGGCACAGGATCGCGCTTTCCGCAAGCAGGTGCGACAATGATGATAAGCACCCAAGTCATGTGAAGTATAAGGTACAAGGTATTGGGTGAAGCAGTTGCAGAGATATAGTACACAAAAAAACTTTAACAAAAAAATTAATTCAAAGTAATTTGACCTTGACATTGGCACAGGATCGCGCTTTCCGCAAGCAGGTGCGACAATGATGATAAACACCCATGTGAAGTATCAACGTATTGGGTGAAGCAGTTGCAGAGATATAGTACACGAAAAAACTTTAACAAAAAAATTCAAAGTAATTTGACCTTGACATTGGGCACAGGGGCCGCACGGTTGGGGGTTAGAATGAAAATATGGATGATGATAAACACCCATGTGAAGTTTCAAGGTAATGGGCGAAGCAGTTGCAGAGATATAGTATAACGAAAAAGTTTTAACCAAAAAACTTTAACCAGACGTACGTTAAAAAGTTAACGTTGAAAAAGTCAATTACGTAGAAATAATAGTTGAAGGTAAAAAAATGGTCACATGTTGGATAGTTGTATGTGGTAGGCACCCCTTGGTTATGAAGCTGTGAAAGTTTGGTGGTCCTAGGTGGTACAGTACCAAAGAAATGGACTTAAACACGAAAACTTAACATTGTAAACGCGAAACTTAACATTGAAAATGGCTAAGTCGACTGCGCGGAAAAAATGGGTGTGAAGTTAAAAAAAAAGTAACATGTTGGATAGTGATATGTGGTGGGTACCCCTTGATTATGAAGCTGTGAAGTTTGGTGGTGGTCCTAGGTGGTACAGTACAAAAGAAATGAACTTAAACACGAAAACTTAACATTGTAAACGCGAAAACTTAACATTGAAAATGGCTAAGTCGACTACGCGGAAAAAATGGGTGAAGAATTAAAAAAAAAGTAACATGTTGGATAGTGATATGTGGTGGGCACCCTTGATTATATGAAGCTGTGAAAGTTTGGTGGTCCTAGGTGGTACAGTAACAAAGAAATGGACTCAAACACGAAAAACTTAACATTGATTGTGGACGCCGCCCGCCGCCCGCCCGCCCCCCCCCGCCCGGCTTTCGCCAATCCAATAGCCTGGATTTTTTTTCAAAAAACCTGGCTAAAAAGGGAGATAACTAAAAAATTAGCTATGCAAGAGTTGTCATTCTTGTGCGCGACACACCTTCGGGTCGTGGTCTATGCATGTGTGAAGTTTCATGAAAATATTCCAAAGGGTGTTCGAGTTATGCTCCGGACAAGAAGTGTCTGCGGCAGACGCGGACGCGGCCCGCTGTCAAATCCATAGTATCCCCCGACGGAGTCCGGGGGATACAATTATTGGATTTACATTTAATGAGCATATGCAGCCTTTGCTCAATAAATGTAAATCCATCAATTGAAATTTCCAGATGATCCTAAATTTGCACTTACAAACATTTTAGTCGTACAAAGTTTAGTGAAACGGGCCCCAGAATGTTACTGAATGCATAGCCATAAATGCGAGGAAGTCAATGAAGTTTGGTAATGATACGACAAACGGATCAGGAGATTTAGATGTACGTCCAAAATAGTGGGCGCCTACAACATATCATAGTCGTCGCCAACGCCAGAATTGTGACCGCTATGTCTCACTTTCACTAACGCGGGCGAGACTTTCAGAATTAGACTGATCCACAACTTGCCAGCCGTTGGTCCATATGAATAGAGCGTTACCTTTTTGGGCGAGGGGTTCGAGGGTTGTGGTGAGGAGCCCGCCCGCTGCATTCCGGCTCCAGACGGGGTCTTCGCAGTACCCGCTGGTCGAATTGGCGAGTCCTGCACATATAGAGATTGTCTACAATGGTTTCGGCTAATTTTGCTTTCCAAACCAATATGCATGTCATTGGCATACGCATATTGAGTTCAAATTGCCTAAATGCTCATGGCATTTCAATTGTGTGTTGGATGCCATCACCTGTGTGTTTGCAATAGCAAATTCATTCGGATAATTTTGCACACCTACTTGTGCACACAAAAATTGCAAACACAATACTGGCTAAAATTAATTGCATGTGGGGAGTGGAAGGCATCTGAAATTGTATTTATCGGTGGTGAAATCGAAAAAATCAAAGTCCTTGAAAATTCATCAAAAAGTTAATTCCATTAGGTTTTTTTCCATTCCCCCATACAATTAGTTCTGGAATTACCTTTAATTTCTTTGTTGAACTAATGAGTTAGTAAACAGTAGCTATTACAACAAGATCGAAATGCTTTTCCACATTTTGGCCACATTACTGAATAACTTATCAAATTACTGGAATGGGATAAAATATCGTAATGGACGGTCTCAAAAAATAAAATTTCCAAATTTTGAGCATGGTACATATCCTATTAAACAGGTCCCTTACAGACTGCCGTCGGAAAAGAACATTGGGCTACGTACCCCTGTGGCGCCGGGCGAGCGAGCCTTGTTCAACTGCGCATCATCAGGCACAATGCTGTCATTATGTACTCAACATCAGGCAGTTTGATTTGCCGAGACTGGGCTGTGCACAGCCAGTCTCGGCAAATCAAACTGCCTGATTTCGAGTGTGGTATATGCCCTAACAGGTCCATTACAGAGAATATTGTGCCACGTACCCCAGTGGCGCCGGGTGAGGGTGCCTTGTTCAACTGGGCCTGGAGCTTCATCAGGAACACCTGACTGTCCTCCGCCGTCACCTCCGCATCTCTCTGTATTGGCTGCAGGCAAACGGACACCGTTTATTATATACTTACCCATAAAATACCGTATTTACCCTATGTATGGGACACCCTTTATATTGGGACACCCCCGTTTTTGGGGAGAAATAATTATTTTTTAGGAAACAAGTTTTGGGACACATCACAATTTTAAAAAAAAATCAATAATTTCTGCACCTTAAGTATTGGGACATCTCTTTTTTCTTTAAATACTTTTAAACACAGTCAGGGATTCTGCTGGGGAAAATAAAAAAATCGCCACTCCAATTTTTTAATTTTTTTTCACCGGCTACTGGTCATGCCGACTATTGGCACGTCTCGCTATAAACAGAGACCGTCGCTGATTAACTAATATAACACAGTGCTGACGGTAAATCTGAGCTCTGTTGATTAAATAGATTACCAATAAACCGTATCATCGACAATGCCGCCTGTCAATGCCGGAATGTGATTTATTTGCGAAAATTATTTTGATTCACACGGAAATACTCCTGATACATCGCCCCGCCCTCTCATCAATATTCACGAGTTAAGTTTAAAGTACGGACATGTATCCGGTCACGGCATGCTCTCCATGCTATTATATCCAGACACTACCGAGGGATGGCGTTTTGATCGAGACAACTGGGTGGAAAGTCTAGTACAGTGCGACCCCGTTAGTACACGGAAGTCCGGCAACATACAACCTTCCGTGTTGCTTATCCGAACCGTGCTATATCCGTTCTCGCCCAAGACGCATCATAATGTCAACAAAAAATACATGTACACTGTACACTGTGACTGCGAATGAACGACGTCGCCAATGCCTATAATATGCCATAAGTTTTCACTGTTATCTTCGCATGTAATAAAATTATTGAATCCAAGAATTGTTAACGTCAGGTTTTATTTATTCATCATGTTCATGTAGAATGTAGATATACGCAGGTCCGTGCAATCCATTATTGAAAACGCGTGTAGAAAAAAGTGTAGTAAACACGTGTAGCCATCATTATTCGATGACGCAATGACCCAATGACCGATGATATCCTGTTCCATCAGCTGCAACGTTGCAAACTGTGTTTACTCATATGGTGAGCACAGGTGGAAGACTCGGACCTATGACACCAAAATAAATGCCTATTAAAAAAATCCCATTATCCCACCCACCTGGTATCGTACTGTACATGACGTTAATAATAGAACGAGATCAAGTGGGTGGGGTAATGGATATTTTTGTAATGGTCATTTTCTTTGTGTCACACGTCCGACTATTCCACCTGTGGGTTTGAGTACGCACATAGTTTTAACCCTTTCAACACCACAGACCTGTATAGACATGTTTTGCCCGACGTGTTATAATTTTGCGCCAGTTCATGAGGTAATCAGGCTTATCACGTGAGATTTTCGACGAAGATGAATCTGATAATAGTGTACATTTTCTGTAAACGATATCGAATGTTGACGAATATTAAATTAGTAATTATTACGCATTTGCTCTGAAAATGTTATCAACTTTCCGATATATTTGCAGAAAAAAGAAATCAAATCATTCTCGGCGAAAATCTCGGTTATATAATAAAGTTGATTATCTCATGCACTTGCTCAATTATGATGTAGCGAAACAAGGCCAGTTGTCACGTACACATTTGTGTACATGCGCTGGGGGCGTGGGCAGTGCTGTAACAATTTAGTTAATCTGGGTCGAGTTAATCTGCGCCACTGATACGCGATCTCCGATTGGTCAGCCTTTTACACCTAATTAATATTCCACCAATGGTGAGCGCGAACGCATGCCAGAAAAATTAAATTGCGCACATAACAATTAGCACTGCTTTGTTACTGGGACCAATAATTGTTATTCCCAGTTTGCTCAGATTAATTTACGAAATGTGCAAACGTGATCAGCTGCACATTCACATCGGTGAGATAAAAGGAGGCTATGCGTCCACAAAAAAAATATAAAAAAAAATCGTCCATTTTGGGTCTAATTTGGGAAATAATCGCAAATTTAACACGATTTCTGACAATAGTCGTGTTACAAATTTAACACGATTTTGATATACAAATAGGCAAACAATTCGGGAGCCAAGGCACAACCGTGTACTAACCGAAATTTCGAGGATACAAACTTTCAATATTAATAATTGGGACACCAAAAAAAAATAATTTATTTATTTTATATTATGTATTGGGACACGTAGAATTTTATTTATTTTTTACTGTCCCAATACATAGGGTAAATACGGTACATAGGTTTACGATGTAAATAGATAATTTTTGTTTATTTAATGGTGTTTAACGGCCTGTCAACAGCTAAGGTCATTTACGCCAGGTTAACTGGGACGAATACCATATTTCAAATAATGTTGTGTGTGTGTGGGGTGGGGGGGGGGGGGGGTGGGGGGGGGGGGGGGGGGTGGGGGGGTGGGGGGGGGGGGGGGGGGGGGGTGGGGGGAAGGGGGGGGGGGGGGGGGGGGGGGGGGGGGGGGGGGGGGGGGGGGGGGGGGGGGGGGGGGGGGGGGGGGGGGGGGGGCTACACAAAAAGAATGTTGACAGAAATAATTTGTATTCAGCCCTAAAATTAGAATAACCTGACCTGGTGTCAGGTCCTCGCCACACGTGAGTGACTTAGCCCCACTTTGTAAAAGGTAATAGCCAGACACAACTCTCGAGTAATGAGAAATAGACGATCTCAAACGAGTTTCCATTTATTATGAGATTTATGAAACGAGTCGCGCACAGTTTATGCACTGAGCCTCTGGCACTGAGCGTCTTGCGTAGGAGTTTCATAAATCTCATATCACATGGAAAGTCATTCGAGATTTTGTTTATCACATGACTTCACCCTCCTTCAAAGAGCAGCCAATGTGGAGATATCCGATATATTTCAGTGAGCAGACGCCATTGACTATTTTCGCATTTAGTTAAAATTTTCAGAGAAAAATAGTTTTGATCCCAGCAAGAAAATTATTATAAAATATGCCATATAATAAGTTCCTGTTTTTTGTAAACACTTCATATTATCAAACGGGAGCACATTCAAACACTTTCAGTTATTTTGATGTGATACTGACGCTGCTAATGATGTTTCAAACATGACGACGTCAACGTCAAAACATCATTGCATTATCGCGCCATTACGGACGTCATTTGGAACATCTCCCTTTTATTCGTTTGACATAACGTTGGCGCAAAATATGAAAACATAATTAGGGCGATGCGGCCAGCCAATCAAATTCTCTCCAGGTATTATTACAGTCGAACCTGCTCGGGCGGTCACCTTTAATCAGCGGTCACTGCCGTTAAGCGGCCACTTCAAATTCCTCCCGTGCATTTTTGCTATATAAAACGCTTTCATTCAACGGTCACTCGTCTAACGCGGCCAGCGGTCATTAATTATCGTCCCAAACTAGTGATCCAATTTCATTAAACGGTCACCTCTAATCTCGATTTCAATGTACCCTGCGGCGGTCGTTACCGAAGCGCGAATTAACAATGATGTCAGCAGTCAATGCGGGTAATTAAAACACCTAACACGTTGTAAAAAGGAACAGCCCATTGCCAGTTACCAAATTGACAAAACACGAATAGCTGCTGATATAATTGGTGTGTATTGCCCAGGACCGAGTGTAACCGGCTCAAATATAATTTAAGCAAATGGCCTCATATGTCGAATATGAGCCGAATGTCGCACTTATTGACTGCTTTTGCTGACATCGCCTATGCATTATTTACATACACAATTGGAAATGAATCCAAATTTGACTTGACCAATACCCGACAAATTTTTTTTAAAAATCGCACAACTTATCCCACACCATTTCCGATTATACCACATTATGCCCTATTATCTAGTACAATAAATTGTCTACAATATGAATCTTGCAGATCAGCAGTTGCAGTAGGCTGTAAAATAACAACAAAAACTTGAACATTGGTGTTTTTATTTGTTGACAGATTTTTTATTTCATTAAATGATATTATCCACTCATTACATGTTCAGGTTCAATTTTGAAAATATTAAATAAATATAAAGATACACATTTAATCAATATGGTACTCTAAATTAATCATTAATATTATTTATTACATTTGTATTATCAAGTCAACATACATGTCTATGTTATCTTTATCTTCATTTCAATTTTCAAAATTTACCTGAAATGTACCTGAAAACACAACCCTCTATTAAGAGGTCACCTCTGTTAAGCAGCCAGTTTTGTCACTTCCCTTGGGTGGCTGCTTAAGACAGGTTTGACTGTACATGTGTGTCATATCACATTTATGAAATGGGTTGCAGCACATGATAACATGTGATAACGCCAAATACATGTACCTGAGGGCCCAACCAGGGATATCAGGATTCCGGTAAGCAGAGCTCCAGATAAGCTGCGTATTTGCTTAAATACCCAATTAAAATTGCAAAAAAACAATATTTTAAATCAGAAGTAGTGAGTATCAAAAAGCAATACAAAATTTATGGTACCTTTATCATGTTGCAGAAAACAATAAACAGACCACAAATATAGCATATTTTTCTTATATTATATATGAACAGAGGTTTCGTCTTATTGACGTAATTTCCAGTGACGTGTACCATGTAACCGCATGTGCTCGATCGATTCGGTGTCAAACCGACAATAATAACATCGCAATTCCAAAGCACGTTTATGGGCGAGGCTTCATTTCAACAGACATGTGCACGCGAAGGGGCTGGGCCAACAATAAGTTCACATATTGAATTTTTAATAAACTAATCGCTCGAAATTAAATTATCAATATGTGAACTGTAACTATTACCAATTTATTATTTGATATCCATCGATCATATTTTATAATATGTCGATAAAAATATTTATTCAGACGACAAATTTAATTATTATAAACAAGTAAAAATGTCCTGCCACATTTGCATATCAAAATAACTTCATACAGATGCGCGTAACTATCAGTAAATTACACAATACTAAATCTCGAAAGCGGGCACTTGTAAGATTTAAAACTGTTGGAATAGTTACATATATATGCACTTATTTAATCAATTTTGTGCCTAATAGATGGGCCCCCAACTTTCAATTACCCTTCGCATGCTTCTGACCAACAGCCTGCGACCATCAATGAAATGGCTGACCTACCTTCCTAGTAATGAATTGGACTTTTACATCTTTATATGTGGTTGTACCTGGAGAAATGGCACTTATGGGACCAGTGTAGTTTCTGATCAAATAGCAGACTCCTGTAGCCTGATAATGAACACTAATGCTTGTTAGAGGCATAACAGGTGTTTCATTATTATTGGAAGTGCGAACAGTGACCATCAATGAAATGAATGTGGCTTAATGTACCTTTCATGCCCTAGAGTAGGTTTTGAACTCACAACCTTCCGCATTGAAGTCCTGTATTCTACCCCTGGGCCACAGCCCATCCAGGGGGCCGTTTCAATAAACTTTGTACGACTAAAACGTTTGTAAGTGCAAAATTATGATAGTCTGTAAATTTCACATTAACAATTATTGGATTTACATTTATTGAGCATAGGCTGCATTTGTAAATCCATCAATTGAAATTCAGACGATCCTAAATTTGCACTTACGAACATTTTAGTTGTACAAAGTTTAGTGAATCGGGCCGCAGACTATCAGTGCAATGGCTGACCTACCTTCCGAGTAATGGGTTTGACTATTACATCTTCATATGCATCCTCTGGCCGCATGCTGACTAAATTCTCAGACAAAATGGCAACCTTTTTGTCATTATCCCAACCCGTGGGTCTGAAATGCAACAGAATTTCACGTTAGAGGCACCGGGTAGAAGATGTAGATAGAAAATGATGAAACAAATGAGTACAACATATTTTTATTACATGTTTGCATCATATTTCTGAACCCAAATGCACAGGAGCCGCCCTATAATTTTTTTTTTTTTTTTTAAATACTGAATAATAATTATAATGGATGACGAAATAGAAGCGTATGAAAGAGATATCAAAGCTTACAGAGATTTTGTGTATTTAACCCTTTCAACACCACAGGCCTGTATAGTGGTACTGGCAAATAGTGTAGATCCAGATGAGCCGGCACGTGACGAGCCGTCTCATCAGGATCTGCACTTTTTGCAAGTGTGGTCAAACCTGTGAATAAAGGCCAGCCATAGGAAGAGCAAAATCTGGCCTTTGTTCACAGGTGGTCTTTGTTCACAGGTTCATTTAAGTAGTCATTGAATAATTGGGAAAACAAAAGCGTGGCTGCTATATACAGGTACATGCTATTCGGAGGTGGCCTTTAGCACAGGTTCAACTGTAATTTTCATATTTTTAAGAACAAAAACGCCTCCTTTTCATAAATGGACTAGTCTGAACCATTTTGTGATGGTTGGATTGGTTGCAAAATTAACATATCAAAATCCAATCCAGTTTCTTGGGTTGAAAGATTTAAACAGTTTAACCAATTTAACAAAGAGTTCGAACATACGCACCAACGTTACTGTGATCATAGTGAGTTCAACACAAGTTGGTTGGTTAATAGAATCTACTTACATGAAAACACAGTCTTTTTCTACAACATATGCAGGCGTGGTGAACGGGAATCCATATATTCTATGTAATAAATATTTATGTAATAAATCACAGTTCTTGTCTTCTTTCACTGACGAGTAGAATAATGCAGCACCATCTGTGTGTAGGTTAAGGAAGTCAAATGTTACCAACAGTAACTACCATAACTTTGCATGCTGGGAAACTTATGGGCTATAAATAGTTCAAAACTAGCGGACAAAAACGCATCATATTTTCTTGTATTTCTCCCTGTAAATATCATGAATATATCTTGGAATTTCATTAGAATTGAGTCCTGAGGACTCAATTCTAATGAAATTCCAAGACATATTTACAGAGAGAAATAAAACATATACTCCTAATTCATTTGGCGGATATTTTCACCGCTAGCATGCAAAGAGTTAATAACTCTATTGTCTGTTTCACGAAACCTGCCCAAATTTTACGGCCATATAAACAATGCAAAAATAATATTTTTTGGATATTAAATTTTATAAAAATTTACGAATGAGCCTTATTTTTATTTCGTGAAATTTTGTCAAATATTGATTTTAGTACGAAAAAAAGATTTAAGATGGGGGAAAATTAGGTGGAGGAGCTGTGGGACGAGTCAAAAACAAAATGTTTTGGAATTTGACTCCAAAAACTGGCTAGATAGCTTGGAAATTATCTAAGTAAGAAAACAAGTTAAATTTGAAAATCGGTCATCTTCACTCTTTTTTGCAACATTTTTATATACATGCAACACAGAGGTCTTACGAGACACACCATGGAATTTTGTACATCTGCGTAATTTCAATAAATACGTTCACAAAATGTACAATATTTTTTATAAATTAAGTCAAAATTTACAAAACTCTCACTTACATGCGGAATTATGTACTCCGAAAATTTGGTAAACTTTTGACGCCATTTATATACAAATATTGTAAATTTTGTAAACGTATTTCATGAAATTACGCAAGATGTCAGAAGGTACAAAATCCCATGGCGTGTCTCATATGTGGCTGTGACTGGAGAAATGTGGCTTATTGCGAAATAAATGATGTAAAGCTCAAGTAAATATTTGCTAAAGCTGTGCTCAGCCTCAGCGTATCAAGCTGCCTGATGTTGTATACAAATTCTGAGAACTTGCCAGGAGGATAAAAAATTCTGAGCAAAGTGAAAGTGAATGGGCTTAACCCTTTCAACACCACAGGTCTGTATAGTAGTATTGGCAAAAAGTGTAGATGCAGATGAGCCGTCTCGGCAGGATCTGCACTTTTTTCCCCCCAAGTAATTTTCATATTTTTGAGAACAAAAACAACCTGTTTTAATAAATGGACTACTCTGAAAATCATTTTGTGACAATTGGATTGGTTGCAAAATTAATGTATCAAAATCCATTCCAGTTACTTAGGGATGAAAGGGTTAATGTCCCTGCAACAGCTAAGGTCATGCAGAGACTGGACCACAGTTTAATGTCTCATCCGACAGACCATGGGATGGAAATACTATACAAGCGTATTTCATGCCTCGGGTGAGATTTGGTATTGAAGTCCAATGTCATCTCCTCTAGACCACTGCCCATCCCTAATTCCTAGCAAAGGAATGTTATGAACAGTAAAGGATACAATGTAAACAAAAATTTCTAATGTGTTGTTGGATAAAGTCAAAATGTTCTTCTCGAAAATCATTTTCTTTTTCCAATGTAGAGATTGCATCTGCCTGAAAAGTAAATAATAAACAAGAAATAAGTAACACTAATTGAGAATGTACCCCTCAGACATGTTAACACAAATGTCTAAGTCATTTGACCTTGAGTACAGCGGTCACTTGGGTGGGCTCTAGAATGAAACAAGAAAACTGAAAAAAACTGAAAACTGAAAAAATTTCAAACCAGTTACTAATAGAAGTGGGTATCGCCGGAAAAAACGTATCGCGATACGTATCACGATAGTATCGCGGATTACTCTGATAACCAGTTACACTGGTTTTGTACTGTGCAGCCAAAGTTGTGTACCATACATAGTTGTTGTGTGGTGTTTAACACTGTTTATAATTAGTTGTACGCATGTTCTACTCGTTTTTCTATAATACAAAAGAGATCAATTAGTTATATTGCATAATTAATTGGCCTCCAGACGGTTTTCAAATAATAAAAGAAATGCCCATGGACAGAAAGAGGTGGGGCTGTGGTGAGGGGATGGAGGGCGCTTGGGTAGGGAGGATTGAAAGTCTAGTGTCTCAAAAAAAGATCGCTAAATACACAATACTCATAATAATGATGCAGCTCAATTTGATTGATAATAACATTGTGATTTGGAGTTGAATTTCTTTTATTATTTTTATTGAATTGTTGAACATATATTCAAAATTAATCTACAAGGACCCACAAACACACAGAGGCATCATTAAACAACAATTGTGCACTTTAATTTTACACCAAAAATGGCTAGTTCTACTGTAACGCTGCCTTTTTCGATGTGGAAGTGAAAACAAATGGTCGCGAAAACACATGACACGGCTCGTGTTCCGAAATTCCGGTTTGATATGAGGTTAATAAAAACAAGAGGGCCATGATGGCCCTAATTCGCTCACCTGACTCCATGAACACCAGAGGAGAATGTGACATTGAGTTCATGTTTTAAAAAAAAAATGCTATTTTTAGATGGCGGTCATCTTGGATTAAGCGATGACTGTCATTTTACCAAATCTGAAAATGCTTCACCCAAGGATCTTAACTTCCTATGAAGTTTGGCCAGCATCGGCCATGTGGTTCCTGAGAAAAAGACATTCAAAATCTTGAATAAATGGACCTTTTGGTGGCCATCATGGATGACATAATCATCCGATTCAATTTAATATATGGCATGAGCATATTCGGTCAAAAATAAAATTTGACCCCACGGGCCATGCCAATTTTTGACCCCGGGGTCACCATTTTAATGTACCAGAGTGATCGCCTCATTGATACCTTCGATTTGATATATAACATGACCATATTCAGTCAAAAATAAAATTTGACCCCACGGGCCACGCCCATTTTTGACCCCGGGGTCACCATTTTAACAACTTTGAAATAGCATTGTACATCGATCATTCCTACCAAGTTTCCTCGAAATCCGGCTAGCGGTTCATGAGAAGATTTTTTAAGAATTTATGCTATTTTTAGACGGCGGCCACCTTGGATTAGCGATGACCTCCATTTTAACAAATCTGAAAAGGCTTCACCCATGGACCATAACTTTTAAGTTTGGCTACCGCGGTTCATGTGAAGAAGAATTTTGAAATCTCTAATAAAAGAACGACCTTTTGACATTTCGGCGGCCATCTTGGATGACATAACAATCCGATTTCGACAAAAAATGTACCAAAGTGATCGCCTCATTGATACCTTCGATTTAATATATAACATGACCATATTCGGTCAAAAATAAAATTTGACCCAATTTGACCCCACGGGCCACGCCCATTTTTGACCCCGGGGTCACCATTTTAACAACTTTGAAAGAGCAATGTACATCAATCATTCCTAGCAAGTTTCGTCGAAATCCGGCTAGCGGCTCATGAGAAGAAGATTTTTTAAGAATTTATGCTATTTTTAGACGGCGGCCATCTTGGATTAGCGATGACTTCCATTTTAACAAATCTGAAAAGGCTTCACCCATGGACCATAACTTTTAAGTTTGGCTACCATGGGCCAAGCGGTTCATGTGAAGAAGAATTTTGAAATCTCTAATAAAAGAACGACCTTTTGACCTTTCGGCGGCCATCTTGGATGACATAACAATCCGATTTTGACAAAAAATGTACCAGAGTGATCGCCTCATTGATATCTTCAATTTGATATATGACAAGACCATATTCAGTCAAAAATAAAATTTGACCCTAATTTGACCCCACGGGCTACGCCCATTTTTGACACCGGGGTCACCATTTTAACAACTTTGAAAGAGCAATGTACATCGATCATTCCTACCAAGTTTTGTCGAAATCCGTTTTTTTAAGAATTTGTGCTATTTTTAGACAGCGGCCATCTTGGATTACGCAATGACGTCATTTTAACAATTTTGTAATCCCCCTACCTAAGGACCATGACCATGAAGTTTGGTGACTATAGACCCAATGGTTACCGAGGAGAAGACGTTTGAAAATGTTCACGGACGACGACGGACGACGGACACATTGCGGTAACAATAGCTCACGAGCTTCGCTCAGGTGAGCTAAAAATACCATCAACTGCACACAAGCCAAACGGTTCAATAAAGTGTTTGTTGTTCACATTAATGATTGTTAAAGAAACTGTCGATGTCCTAGGATGTCGAATCCAGAGGTTCCTATAAAAATCACTTCAAATATGTACCTCTTTCTAGCAACAAAAACACGATCATTGAAAATGTGTTAATAATTACAATGTAGCTATCGTCAACTATCGATAGTTGGCAGTGTATCGCGATACATGTATCGTGAAGATATGTACCTCGATATATCGATACTATCGGTCCACCTCTAGTTACTAAGCAGTGGTGGATCCAGAATTTAGGTCTAGAGGGGCTGTAACAATAAGGAACCTCAAATCCTGATTTCAGAATATATCTTGAAAATTCCCATGCCTGGTTTGTTTGTTTATATTGGTGTTTAACGGCCTATCAACAGCTATGGTCATGTAAGGCCAGGCAAACGGGTTCGATCCCGTTTTAACCTGCTGTATTGGGGGGAAAATCCCAAAATCAGAACAGAATATTTACAGTATATATATTCAGCCCTGAAATTAGAACCTGACCTGGTGCCAGGTCCATACTACACCAAAGTCACTTGGCCCCTTCCCCTAAAATAGGATTACGAATAATCGTAATATTCACATAAGGACTATAACCAGATTCAACTGTCACATACAAAAGGCCAATGACGTATATGAGGGGCCAAACCAGGTTTCCAGTCGGAATTCCGGAAAGGACGAACCCCGATCGTTAAATTACCCATCACATGCTCCCACCTGCCACCCACTCCCACTCCTGAAAGATTCAATATTTACCTTTGTTATTACAACAACAATTGGGATTCCTAAATTCTGAATAAGTATGTTTTCTCCTAGGGGTAGTACAACCGAGTCCTCCTCCGATGTGGATAAGGATGAGTGTGTCGGGTGCAGCGGGTTCGCGTCCCGTCTCAGGCCTGCTGAACTGTTCTCGTCCGGCTCCGTGTATTCTTGGTAAAACCGTATCACTGAAAGTATACAAGATATCTCGTATTTTATCCCAATTCATTAATGTATGATCAATGATTGCTTCCAACACTACAGCCAGACCTCTATAGCGGTGTTTGCAAACAGTGTAGATCCAGATGAGCCGGCTCGTGACGAGCCGTCTCCTCAGGATCTGCACTTTTTGCAAATAATTTTCATATTTTTTAGGAAAAAAAAACAACAAACAAACCCTCTTTTCACAAATGGACTAGTCTGAAAATAATTTTATGATGATTGGATTGGTCGGAAAATTTATATATCACAGTTCACTCCAGTTATTTAGGGGTGAAAGGGTTAATGAATGATGAACCCACTGTTCCAATGTTTCGGAACGACCAGTGGGATGGAAACAGAATGAAATAAAAAAATTTCATGGGGAAAAAGAATTACTACATGTACCTCCGATATTGAAGTCCAATGCTCAACCCCTAGACCATCAAGCCACTCCTTATTTCATACACGGTCTGTGGCTTTTCGTTACATGTATATGGGCTTCATTATTGCATATTTGTGGCTGTGACTGGAGAAATATCACAGATCATGTAATTTTGTACCAAAGAACACATGCAATATTTCAGGACACATATTTACAGAAATTGTGATATTTTCAGTAAATGACGTTGAAAGATGACAAAAATGTTCATAGCACATGCAGAAATATATTCCGCATTTGCAAGTCGAGACGGTTCAAACGAGTGGTAACAACATATATTTTCAAGATGAAATAAAGAGAATATTTTTCTCTAAATAGTGTCATACTATAATTGGATCCCGTCTCTGATGTATTAACCCTTAGACCGCTACTCACAACAATTGTCGTCTGCTGTTGCTTTTATATCTTGCCTTATTTCTCAATAAAAACATGGTTTGACAGCACTTCAGAATCATTTCCAACGGAAATAATTCTGAAGTGCTGTCAAAGCATGTTGTAAATTATTCTAAAGTGCTGTCAAAGCATGTTTTTGATGATAAAAATGGAAAACAGAAAACAGCAGACGACAAAAACAATAAGATTGCGGTCTAAGGGTCAAGTGACTCATGAATGGATTACGAATGCCATAATATTGTCATAATTAAATACGGTCAAGCAGTGGACATACATGTAAGTAGATAATAACATTAGGGTGACACGCTGGCATCCTTATGACATTTGTGAACAGCGTAGCCCCAGACCAACATGCACATTTAATTTGATCATGGGATACACATCTCATTATTAGCTCCTCGAATTACTGTATGCATGCTTATTAACTCTTTCATGTAGTCGATATGCCATTTTGATTGTGGAAAATTGTAAATATTTACTTTAAATGTGTTTAGAAGTATATCTCGAGACCACCATTTGAACCGTCTCATTGAGACGGTGCAAATGAGTGGTCGCAACATATACTTTCATTGAGAAATAACAAAATTAAAATATTTAAAAAAAAATCAAACTACTAAAGGTGTATTCCACATGTAATGGTATAACACCACCATTCAATTGTGACTGTGACTGGTGAAATGGAATTTATAGCCCATACAACCTGTGGTTCCAGATGTTTCATCAGACTGAACAGAGTGATTCCTACAGCGAAACACATGCCGTGATTCTAACACACACTCAATGTTTACATCCCTATTGGGTATCAAGAGTGTGCCAGCAAATCAGCAGCTAGACTGGCTACAGATACCACAAGCCCCATTTCTCCTTGTGATCATAAACGAAGTGAGCCCAGGATTTCAAACAAACTACCACTGTTTACGACACCTATTAGGTTTCCTAAATTCTGAGTAATTATATTTTTTCCTAGAGGTAATATAATGAAACTGTCGCTTAAAGGTACATGTCCACTCAGTAGGCACAAAATGTTCTTTATAGGAATTAAATAAGTGTATAATTTTCGCTATTCCACCAGTTCTAAAAATTACGAGTGCCCGCTATACAGATATACTCGAGGCCAAAAGAAACTTTACAGTATATAAATGGTTCGATATTTCGTGAATAAGTATGTTTAAAAACCTTATGTAAAATGTTTTTAATGCTGAATCTAATCAGCAACTACAGCACCAAAACATTCGATGCATGTGTTTAACCCTTCCTACGCTGTTGATGAAAATTGCCGCCTGCTGTTTTTCATTTTTGCTTTAATTCTTAACAAAAAACTGGTTTTGACAGCACATGAGAATCGTCTCCACTGGAGACGATTCTCATGTGCTGTCAAAACCAGGTTTTTGTTAAGAAATATTGAAAATAAAACATTTCCAGCAGACGACAACATTTAATTCAGAGTAGTAAGGGTTAAAGAGATAGTGTAAACAATGAAACGACAACAATACCCTTCATTTCAACAAGAGTTGTCAGAAGACAACGAAGCTCGCCTGTTGGCAGCCTTCATTCAAACTTGTCACAGTCGTATAAAAAACATGAATATTATATAACTTGACCTTGGGATAAGGGATGTGCGGTGGACCTTGACATTGAGGTCAGTGGTGGAAGGTGGATCGTGGATTTGATATAGCATGATATAGCATATTAAGATGAATGCATGTATAAAATATCAATGCACTCCCTGAAATGAGAAGGAAAACAAAATTTAACCCAGCGTTAAGTTTATGAACACACTAAGTTGGTGATTTTCTACAGCATGATAGCTATTCACATGAGGAATGCATGTATAAATGTGCTAAGTTTGTGACCTTGGCCTTGGCAAAAGGGGTGGGGGCGGGTGGGTCATGGATTTGCTGTAGCACAATAGAGTATTATCAGATGAATGCATGTATGAAATATGAAGGTGTTCCCTGTAAAGAAACAGAAGTTATAAAAAGACATTTACTCCAACGTTAAGTTTATGATGTTGTGGATTTGCTACAGCATGATAGAGGGTCATCTGAGGAATGTATGTATGAAATATCAAGGCGTTCCATCAAAGGAAACAGTTGTTATCAGACATTTACCCCAACGTTAAGTTTATGAATGTACTAAGTTTGTGACCTTGACCTTGGGGTAAGGGATGGGCGGTGGGTCATGGATCTGCTATAGCAATATAGAGTATCATCAGATGAATGCATATTTGAAATATCAAGGCGTTCCATGAAAGGAAACAGATGTTATAATACATTTACCCCAACATTAAGTTTATGAATGTGCTAAGATTGTGACCTTGACCTTGGGGAAAGGGGTGGGCGGTGAGTCATGAATTTGCTATAGCACGATAGAGTATCAGCAGATGAATGCATGTATGCAATATGAAGGCGTTCCCTGTAAATAAACAGAAGTTACACAACATTTACCCCAACGTTAAGTTTATGAACATGCTAAGAGGTGACCTTGACCTTGGGGTAATGATTGGGTGGGCGGTGGGTCATGGATTTGCTATAGCACGATAGAGTATCATCAGATGAATGCATGTATGAAATATCAAGGAGTTCCATGAAAGGAAACAGATGTTATAAGACATTTACCCCAACGTTAAGATTATAAATGTGCTAAGTTTGTGACCTTGACCTTGCGGTAAGGGCTAGGTGGTGGGTCATGGATTTGCTACAGCATGATACAGGGTCATCTGAGGAATGCATGTATGAAATAACAAGGTGTTCCATGAAAGGAAACAGAAGTTATAGACATTACCCCAACGTTAAGTTTATGAATGTGCCAAGTTTGTAACCTTGACCTTGGGGTTAAGGGACTGGGTGGTGGGTCATGGATTTTGCTAACAAGCATGATAGGGGTCAAGGGTCATTTGAGGAATGCATGTAATGAAATAACAAGGCGTTCCATGAAAGGAAAACAGGAAGGTTATAAGAATTTATTTCCCCAATGTTAAGTTTATGAATGTTGCTAAGTTTGTGGGGAACCTTGTACCTTTGAGGTAAGGGATGGCCGCTGGGTCCATGGGATTTGCTATTTAGCATGATAGATTATCATCAGATGAATGCCATTGTATCGAAAATTTCAAAGTGAAGGCGTTCCATGAAATGGGAAACAGATGTTATAAAACATTTACCCCAACGTTAAGTTATGAATGTGCTAAGTTTGTGACCTTGACCTTGGGGTAAGGGCTGGGTGGTGGGTCATGGATTTGCTACAGCATGATACAGGGTCATCTGAGGAATGCATGTATGAAATAACAAGGTGTTCCATGAAAGGAAACAGAAGTTATAAGACATTTACCCAACGTTAAGTTTATGAATGTGCCAAGTTTGGGACCTTTGCCTTGCCTTGGGTAAGGGCTGGGTGGTGGGTCATGGATTTGCTACAGCATGATACAGGGTCATCTGAGGAATGCATGTATGAAATAACAAGGTGTTCCATGAAAGGAAACAGAAGTTATAAGACATTTACCCAACGTTAAGTTTATGAATGTGCCAAGTTTGTGACCTTGACCTTGGGGTAAGGGCTGGGTGGTGGGTCATGGATTTGCTATAGCATGATAGAGGATCATCAGGAAGATGCTATGATTACAGGTTAAGTCCGTTTGAGACAGGGTAAAGACATATACAGAAATACATGTAAGGTGTTCCGTGAAAGGAAACAGAAGTTATAAGACATTTACCCAACGTTAAGTTTGTGGACGACGCTGACGCCGACGACGCCGACGACGACGCCGAGGGTATGACATAAGCTCTTCTGCACTTCGTGCAGGCGAGCTAAAAACTGCAGTAAAGAGAACACATAAAATACTTTCATAGTATTTCCATCCCACTGGTCTGTCGGATGAGACTTTAAACTGTGGTCTCATTCTATATGACCCTAGCTGTTGGTGGGACTTTCACTTTTCACATTTTAACCGTAATAGGTAGGGACTTGAAACTTGGTGTTTGCCTTCCTTATGGAAGTGTAGATGCGCAAATTGAATTTTTATTTTTTTTTATTTTTTTTTCAGTTTTAAGTTTTTTATTTCCATACATAGTCATATACAAACAATAAATGAGTTACAAGCAGTTTAACAACATGAATTTATAGGTTACACTCCTTGTTTGCAATCAACTATGAGTACATGTATTGCAAATAATTATAGATTATAACGTATTGTTCATACATGGTTAGGTTGGATTTATTTAAGAATGTTATTTAGATGAGAGAATAGAGTTGAAAATGAGATATGGTGAAATAGGTTTGGTGAATAATAATTGAGCAACACATCACGATACAATACTATTACGGTATATGCTGTTATACCTAACTGTAATATTTGTATGTATAATCAGAAGGTTCATGTATCTCTAAATGAGTGTTAGTCTAATTGGATAACATTCCATTTTCGTTCATGAACTATGAGCTTATTTCTATTCATTGCAATTTCTTTTTCAATATTTTGTGTTGCCTTTAGGTAAGACATAAACTCTGGAAATTTAGGTTCCGTGTTTCGTAATTTACATGTATATATAAAGTATTTTCCTAGTATGATACAAAAGTTGAAAAACTTGTTGTCTTGCTCATATTGCCCGAAGCAAACAGTGTGCCAATCAAAATTACATACAATATTATTATTGTTTAAAAAGGTATTCAGCTGTGACCAAAAATGTTGGCTTATAGTGCATTCCCAAAAAAGGTGCTTATTTGTTTCTGGAGCCATGGCGCAAAAATCACACAAATTGGAGCTGACAATGTTACACTTAAGTAAATAATCGTTTGTTGCAACAATTCTCATCAAAAATTTGTACTGAAAATTCCTAAGTTTAGAACTTATAGTGTTTGTAAAATGATTTGTGTAGACTATCTTCCAATTTATATTTTTATCCGCGAATTCGTCATCCCATTTTGTCTTGGCTTTATGCATAACCGGTTTCTGTTGATTAAGAAACATGTTATATAGCTTCTTATTACATTTGGTCGTGGTTTTTATTTGTTCAATTAATAGTATCTTTGTATTAATCGTGTTTATTCTTTCATTTTTAATTCGTGTTCTCCAGTCTTGAGGAATGCACGAAATCAGTTTGAAGAATTTTAGGTAATCGTTATTACTTTTGATTTTTTATTCGAACCCCAGTCATGGATTATCTCCCCCTTTTCGACTTAGCATTTGGGAAAAGTGGGTACGGTATATTGCGATGGCGCTCCATCGACTGTGCTCTAGTTACAACATACAAACATACAAATACATTTGAGTACTAGCATCATTAATTATTTCTCATTTGCCATGAATGAATCATATTCTGACACATAGTTGTGGCCAGAATAAAGGGCATTGTGAGATTTTTGTCCAGTCGAGCTCCGACTCTGCTACATCACTCGTGCAGAATTATTCCGATCTACTAGCGTACTGTTTATCAGAGGCAAGACATGTGTTTACTCGCTGAACGGCGAATGCAAAGAATGATCAGGGTCTACACTAGTCACAAATAACATAAGCTTCGTTTCTCGAGTCAAAAAGATTGTACATGTAGCAGGCCGAGGGTTAATATCATAAATCCAGACATCATACCGTGGACATAGCCTTCATGGGCTCCAGATAAGGAATTAGTAATTGAGTATTTTCACTCCATCATATCTGAAGCAATTGGGTATTTCAATATTTTAATTGGGTAAAATAAAATCACACTACTGTTTACACATCAACAGACAGCAATTATTGAATAGTTTCCTTCAAAATGAAAACATATCTTGGCATTTCATTAATGAAATACCAAGATGTGTTTTCATGGAAAATAAGAAAAATATGCTATATTTGTGGTCTGTTTATTGGTTTCTGCAGCATGGTAAAGGTACCACAAATTCTTTATTGCTTATCTCGAGCCCTGGCTGTGACTGGAGAAATGGAGCTTTATGGGATGTGTGACCAGAGCAGCTCCTGATCAAATAGCACACTTATAATATAGCCTAATAATGATATATATTGCTTGTTAGAAGCATGTCAGGTGTTTCATTGATTGAATGGCGAACAGTGCAGATCCTGATCAGGCTGTGCGGAAGGCTGGATCTACACTGGTCGCAAATCCCATAAGTCCCATTACCCCAGTCACAGCCAAATATAAATCTCCAGGTAAATGGTATACTGTAAACATTTTTATGGCTGTTGTGATTATTGTAGATACAGATAACCCGGCACCAGCACAATCACACCAGGGTCTGCACTGTTCACCATTCTGCAAGTGAAATACAATGGAACCTCTCTAAACCGGACACCAAGCAAACACCTGTGATGTTATTTTTTATGAGTTTCTTGGTCATATATCTCAGGTGATAATGTCTGTTCGTGATCACATAGCTCACAACTATGGCACAGAATGAGCACATACCTGATTTACAGTGAAACCTCTCTCAATTGGACACCCTGGGGTCCTCCGAGGGTGTCCGGTTTAGAGAGGTTCCACTGTACCTGTTTTGTATAAATCATTTATAGTGTGCTAGTAGATCACTCTGTGAACTATTAAGGTGAATAATGCTGCATCAATGGACTGCACAAAAGTGCACTCTGATCAGGATCTACAGTTTGGAACAACAGTAACACGTGCTTCGTCTCGTGATTCACTGTATGCAGTGCCCATGAGCTATAGTGATTCATGTGCATGCTATTTCCTTAAACATGGACTCCCACATCATCGGTTGTAATATAAGAAGACATATCTTTTTTGTCCATTCTTTGGATATGACATTTATTCGGGAAACTAAACATTCATTTACCATTATTGGTAAAGTATTTATTCTCTCTACAGGTATTTATTTTTTAATGATCATACTTTACAATATGTTAATAAAACTATTTATTCATACGACACATTTAATTGATATAAATAATTTAAAAATATCCAGCCTCATTTGTAGGGCCTGAAAATAGCAGCTTTTACCAGTAGGTCCGGGACCTAACAAGGAAAAAAGTAAAAGGTCCAAGGAATTTTTTGGAAGGTCCGAGAGGATAATCGCTAGAAAAACAGTAGAAATAGGAGTCTGTTTCATGCGAAATAATTTGTCACACCATGTGTAAATCCTTGACTATGTCACCATAAATTATCTTATAAGACCATAATCAGAACGGATGTAGCATTGCCACTGAAAGATGATCGCAATTTCAATTTTATGACAGATCCGCGGACTTGTTGCTTGTAAAATACAAAGGTCAGACATTAAAATTTGCAGGTCCAGGACCTCGGACCAGTGCTATTTTCAGGCCCTGATTTGCATATTAAAACAGCCTGATACAACCGCCTGTAATGTTTAAAACTGGTGGAATAGTTACACAAGTATACACTTATTTAATTCCTATAAAGAATATGTTGTGCCTAATAGATGGGACCCCAACTTTAAGCCTTGTTCAAGTAATCCATCAAGGGATATAGAAGTTATGACAGAATTGAGAAACTCCGGCGAACTTCTTAATGTGTGAAAAAGTTTAAAGTTGTGAAGGTCAAAATGTCAAGGTCATATTAAGGGCAGCGTGGATGTGTGGCATTTGTCCACAAATTTGTAAATTTAGATACCTGTGAATGGATATCTGGCATGAAATGGGCAGGCCTCAACAAATACACTTGTCCGCTCATATTGGCGAGTGAATTTTCGATCTGGACGAGTGGTAATTTGAAGAGACAGTGTGGCATAAACATTACAACATATAGGATATGTACGAGTTGAAATCCAATCTGGACGAGTGGAAAAGTAAGAATTTGTCGAGGCCTGAATGGGTTCATGTCAGTATTGCGGTGTGTTATCAGCCTCTCCAATATCACTGGACAATTGGAGATTGATTAATTCTACACTTGTTATAATGGTATTTTTTCATTAGTGTGTGATGAGTTTTTGTTCTTTCTCCATGGAAGATGAAGCCAACTGTTTAGTATCAGTGTGGCTGTGACCAATCTGATCAAATTCTCCTATATCACTAGACAATTAGATAAATTTCATTAATATTAAGTGTTTACATCTGTTAACCCTTAGAATGTGGGAACCGAAAATAGTCGTCTGCTGTTAATTCATATTTTGTCTTTTCTCTCAGTAAAAACATGGTTTGGCAGCATTTTAGAAACATTTCCATTGGAAATAATTCTAAAGTGCTGCCAAACCAAGTTTTTGATGAGAAAATTGGAAAATAAAACATATTCAGCAGACGACACAAATTAATTCAGCATTGTAAGGGTTAAAGAACAAGGTCATACACGTATGTGGCTGTGACTGGAGAAATGCCTTATGGGGCTGTAAACAATGTAGCTCCTGATCAAATAGCACTCACATGGCCTGATTAATATTGCCAATGTTAAGATATGAATCATTAAGGTTGGATTCGCCATTAGGCTATGAATCCTTAAGGATGGATTCACCATGAGATATGCATACTTAAGGATGGATTCACCACGAGATATCATAACTTAAGGATGGATTCACCATTTTATTATGAATCCTTAAGTATGGATTCCCCATCAATATATGAATCATTATGGATGGATTCCCATGAAGATATGAATCCTTAAAGATTGATTCACCATTGATATATGACTCCTTATGGAAGGATTGAATATTGAGATATGAATCCATAAGGATGGATTCACCATGATATATGAATCCTCAAGGATGGATTCACCATCAATATATGAATCCTTATGGATGGATTCACCATATATGAATCCTTAAAGATGGAGTCAGCATTGAAATATGAATCCTTATGCAAGAATTTATAATTGAGATATGAATCCTTATGGATGGATTCACCATTGAAATATGAATCCTTATGGAAGGATTTATCATTGATATATAAATCCTTATTGATGGATTCACCATTGAGATATGAATCCTTAAGTGAGATATGAATCATTAAGGATGGATTCACCATTGAGATAAATGAATCCTTATGGATGGATTTGTCATACAGATATGAATCCTTAAGGATGGATTCACCATGAATATATGAATCCATGGGAATGGATTCACCATCGAGATATGAATCCTTATGGATGGATTCAGCATTAAGATATGAATCATTATGGATAGATTCCCCATTAAGATATGTTGTTGTTGGTGTTTAACAGCCTATCAACAGCTTGTGTCATTTCAGGCCGGGCCAACAGGTTCGATCCCGTATTCAACCTGCTGCATTGGGGGGAATATCCCAAAAAATATGAATAATCGCAACACTCACATAAGAGGTATAACCAGATTCGACTGTTGCATACAAAAATTCCAAAGATGTAAGCGAGGGCCAAACCAGGCCTACGGTCAGGATTCCGGTAAGGATGAACCCGATCGTTAAATTACCCATCGCATGCTCCCACCTGCCACCCACCCCATGAAAATATGAATCCTTAAAGATGGATTCCCCATGAATATATGAATCCTTAAGGATGGATTACCCATGAAGATATGAATCCTTAAGGATGGATTACACATGAAAATATGAATCCTTAAGAATGGCTTCCCCATGAAGATATGAATCTTTAAGAATGGCTTCCCCATGAATAGAATATATGAATCCTTATGGATGGATTCACCATGAATATATGAATCCTTATGGATGGATTCCCATGGCAATATGAAACCTTATGGATGGATTCCCATGAAGACATGAATCCTTATGGATGGATTTACCATGAAGACATACATGCCTGCCCATCCCTAGGACAACAGGAGATTTATTTATTTATTTAATGGTGTTTAATGGTCTGTAAGCTGATAAAAGTGAATATTTATATATATTCCTCACCACACCAGAGTCACTTAGCCACAATCCATAAAAGTAATATGATTAGTACTAATCTTACTACCATTATAATGGGTATAACCGGATTGAACTCCCAAGTAGCAAGAAAGCCAAAAATGTACCTGAGGGCCAAACCAGCTAACTCGGGATTCCCGTAAGGATGAATGTCATCGTTAAATTGGTCTTTCGTTTACTTCCAACAAGCCACCCAACGACAACAGGAGAATCATGACTGAGAATCTGGTAATGACAGATAAGCCAGGCAAGATAACAAAAGCGGGCAGTATCCCACACAGACCTAATTGTGACAACCATTGCTGAAAATGAGGCTATGGCCTATACGACCAGTGTAAACCCAGTTCAGACAGCACTTTGTGCGCAGTCTGAACTGGGTCCACACTGTTCGCAATTACCCTCAGTGAAACACCATCATTTTTCTAATAAACAAGAGCAGGAGTCGGCTATCAGATCAGAAGTGAGACTGGCGACAGATGCCACAGGTTGTGATTTCTCCAGTCACAACCAAACTGCGTCACAGACAGACAATCAATATCCGTAAACGCAACTCCCACATTGGGACACAATGCAATAGCTGATGCCATACGTGACTGGTAAATACTAGATGACAGCAGCCCGCATGTCGCGCCCGCTGAGGCATTGATATAGTATATGGAAAAAAATCAACCAAAAAAAAACTTTAACCATCGCAATATATCCACTTTTCCCAAATGCTAAGTCTAAAAGGGGGAGATAATCCAGGAGGGGGTCGAATAAAAAATTCACTTAGCCCATCTACACACCATAAGAAAGGCACACACCAAGTTTCAAGTCCCTAAGCTATTACAGTAAAAATGTTTTACTTCTTACAAGGCAAAATTGAGATATTCTAAGTTGAAAAGGGGGAGATAATCCATGACCGGGGGTTGAATAAAAAATCAAAATTCACTTTGCGCATCTACACACCATAAGGGAGGCACACACCAAGTTTAAAGTCCCTACATACTGTAATCGTCCATTTAAACGCCCCCCCCTGGAATTTTTTGAAAATAAACAACCCACTTACCATTAATTATAACAGATGCACAAGTCTGGTAAAATTTCCCAAAAGTTGCTTTCCAATCGGTAAAACTTAGTGCAAACAAATAATACGGAAGCGGTAATCCTCACATACAATCAATACTTGCGGTGTGGAAATATTCCTACCCTTTTAAAATGCACTTCCGCTCATGTGATTCAATGTGTATTCGTTATGACTGGTAACCGTTAGCGGCGAATTGCCCATAGCGAAATAAAATATTTACTGAAATTGCAATGAATTTTTGTTCAGGGTAATATCTAGGATAAAACTTAGGAAGATATGTATCGCTATATGTATGCGTACTATGACAATTCGGCCCGATGGGACTTTTCCTATAAAGACCATTTTGTGCCTGCTGAGTGGGCATGTACCCTTAATGGCGGAATGCGTGTGTTCCGAAACTTGTACCAACTTTTTGATGCCAAAAAAAGTGTTTTCGCAAAACTGTGAAGGCAAAAATGGTCAAAGTCATGTTAATGGCGCACGAGTGTGTTCCAAATGCTCACATGTATCAAGTGTCCAAATATTAAAGCAATCCATCAAGTAATATTAAAATTATACCATGATGACGACAAACTTTTTGACATTTTGGACGACGAAGGAAAAAGCGGCGACTATAGTCACGTCACGCCTTTTGCTAAAGCAGGCAAGACAAAAGCAAGAAATCAGTAACACTGATGGATGTACTCCTAAAAAAAACCTTCTCTAATACAAATTTTTAAGTCATTTGATATTGACCTTGAGCACAGGGGCCGCATGCGCGGGGCGGGAAATGAAAATATTGATGATGACAAACAAGTGTATGAAATTTCAAGTTAATCTGAATTCTGGTAACAGAGATAGTAAGAAGCTACAAATTATTAACGAAAATCTCGGACGGACAAATGTCAGATGAACACAGACTGACAAACAAGCAGACAGGGTAGCGAATATATGAACCCCCAACATATTTTTCAGTGTACACAATAAAGACAACAGGGCTCCAGATAAGGAATTCGTAATTGAGTATTGTCACACCATCATTTCTGAAGCAATTGGGAATTTCAAAATTTTAATTGGGTAAAATAAAATCACACTACTGTTTACACATCAACAGACAGCAATTATTGAATAGTTTGCTTCGAAATGAAAACATGTCTTGGCATTTCATTAGAATTGTCTCCTTGGAGACAATTTTAATGAAATACCAAGATGTGTTTTCATGGAAAATAAGAAAAATATGCTATATTTGTGTTCTGTTTATTGTTTTCTGCAGCATGATAAGGTACCACAACATTTGTATTGCTTTTTGATACTCGCTACTTCTGATTCCAATTGGGTTTTTGGCAATTTTAATTGGGTATTTAAAGCGCCTATACGGCTCAAGTTGCCGAATTTGGACTCCTATCGGGTTTTCCCGCACATAAAATCCAACAGGTTGCTATTTACAAGACTTGAGATGTATCTATTAGGCAGTATACAGTGCTCGATATGGGCGCTCGCCAAGTCGCCAATGCGAGTGAATTTCATCTTGGGCGAGCAGACTTTACCCGCCGCGTACTTGACACTCGCCCAACACACATATTTTGGAAGATGTTCGTCTTTCTTACCAAACTCAAAACATTTGCTGTTTCTGACGATTCGTCGATTGTAAACAAATCCTGGGTTATTTTTAATAAAAACAATCCTTGACCTTTGTCAAACACGCGTGTTTACGTTGCTGATTGGGTAGGCATACTTTTCCTCTTAACTGCGTAAATTATCCAATGAAAATGGCGATGTTACCCGGCGTTCGAAATCGCACCTTGCTTATTTCGTCCTCATTTGTTTTCGGACCCAATCTCTGCATTCTATAAAAAACAACTTGTCGCATGTTAATTAAGCGCAGAAATGCATTGAATGTAGCTGCATACCAATACTGATTACCTTTCAAATTATCTATGAATCGATTCTCTTTCGCGGAATTAATAAACGAAATAGTGACAAAACTATTAAGCGCGCTTTTGAAAATGTACGAACCGATTTGGGCGAAATAGGTATCATTCGGAACGTTCGGTTTTGTTCGTCGCGATAATAATGGCGGACGAGGAGAAAGTCGACGACTTGGCTATCGACCTTGAAGCTGTGCCGGCTCCCAAAAATGAGTGGGATTTCATGATGCGAAAGACAGTAAAGAAGAAGTGTAAATGGGCCAAGTAAGTAGTTGTATATATTTTTTTTTTATAAGTGGAACACGTTAAATTACGAAGCCAGAATAGTTGATCGTAAGGTTGTTTTCTCCATGACATAATCTCACAGTGTGCAATGTACACATCCGAGGTATGCCGATTGAACCAGGAAGTGATTGATTGTTTTCGCACTTTCGGTTTCACATTGGTTTTGAAACCTAGGGCGACCAACTGTCTGGAATTTTCCGGATTTCCCTTACTAATTTAAGATGCCCGCCAGCCCTGAATAATACCGGTTTGTGGGGTGGGGGAGGTAATTTTGTAGAATTATTTAGCACGAAAATACTATAGTGTGTTTTTTGGTAATTCACTATTGTGGGTAGTGTCTTGTGGGGCTTTTGTTGTACTTTTACTTTTCTTGTAGTGTTTATTGCGTTCTCTTGGTGATCGTACACCGCTGGTCGGGGAGTGCGTGTTTTCATGCTTTTAAAGGCTCTGAGACCACCGCTGTACGCGTGCCATGTATTTGATGCAAAGTGTTTGGTTTCTGGTTTTCCCTGGCTCTCTGATCTCCTTTGGGTATATACCACTTTCTATCTTAAGTATTCAGTCTATTGTTTTAGGTATGAGAACAGGGGTAACAGGGGAGTGAATTGGAAGAGGGACCGGCCCTGGCTGGAGCTCACAACAGAGGATCACATCACCGTGGACTATTATAAATATAAACATGTTAAATTGTACATTTAATTTTGTGTCACTCGTCCATCTCTGCCAGTGTAGATACGCCCCTAATCGCATATTTCACTAAATTGAGTCATACCTTTTTTGGGCTACCAACTTTTCATTTGGGCTAGTGAAATATGGGATTCCAAAATTTTTACTAGCCCAAATATGTTTATTTGGGCTACCATGCCGATTTGGCGAGTGTCAAGCACTGAGTATATGTTAGTTTTGTGTACTAAATCAGTTGCCAAACATGTTTTTGTGTTTGAAAAAATCGGAAAATTGTAATACTGAGCCATTCAGGGCCTTTAAGCAAATACGCAGCTTATCTGGAGCTCTGGAGAAAATACAAATAATCTGAGCAATGGAAAGGTAGAGAACAGAACAAACATTATTGAGAAGAAAGTCCAATGTATTGATTTATGGAAGACACAATAGATTTGTCATGAAGGATACTGGGGCCCGTTTCACTAAACTTTGTACGACTAAAAAGTGTCTGTAAATTTCACATTAACAATATTTTCTTGTAAACAATTATTGGATTTATATTTATTGAGCATAGGCTGCATATGCCTATGCTCAATAAATGTAAATCTATCTGGTTGAAAAGAACCCCTTCAACAAACATGATTGCGACTGGAGAAATGGGGCTTGAGGGATTTATGGGAAGTCTAGATCCTGGTCAAATAGCACGCTCCTGCAGCCCGATAACGATCTACATTGCTTGTTAGAAGCACAACGGGGGTTTTATTGATGGAAAGCCAAAAGTGCAGATCCTGATCAGACTGTGCGGATGCACAGGCTGATCTGGATTTCCAATAGCCCTGTTTCTCCAGCCACAGCCACAGTAATGACTGTCTTATATCCTCTGTATGGTCACACAAGCAGAGATTAAACTGTTATTCTGTAGTATACCATGCACTGGAAAATGGCGATTAGCAAAAGCTCTGATCAGACTGACCTGGGCCTAAGCAGATCATAAGCAGAAAAGCTGCAAAGTTCATTTTCTCTGCTTCCAGCCCAAATACACAAATGATACTTGCAGCTTTGCCAATACTCGGGTTAAGCAGGTTGTAAATCAAGACATTGAAAAGACAACAAGGGCATCGTTATCACTAAGCTAATCCCCTCGCTGGCAGTCTTGATAATAATTGTTTTTTTAAACATTTTTGCCTTACTACAAACAAGGTGAAAATATTAAGTCCTCAGTCACCTTGACCTTGGGTAGTCGGACGTGGGTCGTTTGCAAAACAAAGCACCATCCCTCGACACACAGTGTGGCCAAATATTAACAAAATCGGTGAAACGGTCATAAATGATTGAAAAATTACTAGCACACGCACACATACATACATAGACTAACACTATATCGCCTCTTGCCTATGGGCACGGGGATAATGAGAAGACAACCTAGAGCAAGTAAGCAGGGACTTAGCCTCGTGGACCAAATAATGAAATGTTAAGTTATGTTTTATGGACGGACAGGCAAAAATTATATATCACCTCGGCATACTTCTGAACATGGGGGTATAAAAATGACACTTACAGCTTTGTTCATAAGCAAGTCGCAAACCGAAACAGTTAGACGAGTTCAAGACAACGAGAGACAAGAAATTACACTTACAGCTTTGTTCGTACTCGCGTCTATCCTCGGGCAGCAGCTTTAAGCGGTCTATATGTTGCCGCAGCACGGACACCCATTTCTCCAGCGTGTCCAGTATGGACCAGGGCTGGGCCATCGACGCGACCAGGATGACTAGATTGTTCTCGAAGCTCTGCTCTGTGACGGCGAACTTCAGCAGGCCGGTGTGACTAGGGTCGCCGTCCATCACCCATATACCCAACCTCCCTTGGTCTGAAATAAACATCAGCAATATCACCAGGATATATAAAACATAATGGTATCGCTGTCACTATAAAACTAAACCCCACTCTGGTAGACTTAATAATACAAGAAATCAGTAACACTGATGGATGTACCCCTAAAAAATGTTCACCCTATCACCCCTAAGTAACCGACATGGAATATTTCATTGTTAATTTCGAGACGGTTCCATTATGCAAATGAGGTCACTTTGCAAAAATTAAAAAATATCCACAAATGGTGCAGATCCTGATGAGACGGCTCATAACGAGCCGTCTCATCAGGATCTACACCGTTTGCAAATATAGGAAAGAGGTATCCAGTGTTGAAAGGGCTAATGCAAAAAACAACAACTTTAACGCAAATTTGTAAGTCATTTGACCTTGAGAAAAGGGGTCACATACGTGGGCTATAGAATGAAAATGTGGATGCTGAAAAATGTGTATATGAAGTTTCAAGCCAATCCGAGTTACGGTAACAGAGATGTTAGGTAGCCGAAAATCTGTGAAGTGGGTCCAAGTTATCACTAAATGAAATATGTTATTAACGGAAGCAGGTACGCATGTATGTACATGGACTTGCTATAACTCCTCCTGCCTGTTGTTGAGGGGATGATGTGTGCCGAAGGTCAAAATATACGCCTGTCAAAGGCTTGGTCTATAAACAAAGGAAGTTAACTCGATGAAAACATTTCAAACTAATCGGACCATAATGCAATACAAAATGACCAGAGGTTTCAAAATGTGAATTCATACAGTGAAACTCGACCAAACCAGACCCCTTAGAAGGCAATTATGTAAATCATTAATTTCATTGTAAACTTTTTATTTTGGTGTTTGCGCACAACTCAAAACAGGGTTTACAATGGTCTCCAGACTTCAAGGGTCAAAATGGCCGGTCAAAGACTAAATTTAAGTGTAAAATACAAATTTTGTAACAAATTTGACCCCGTCAAAATCAAATTTCAAGGGACAAAATGCCCCAAAGGCTCACTACTGAAAACCCTGTCAAAAGCACACAATACATTTACCCGAATTAACACAGTGGCACCTCACCAAATCGGACAACCTGGGAACCTCCCACGTTGTCCGATTTGGAGAGGTTCCACTGTTAACAGCATACATAGCTCCAGTTAAGATGCATAATATGACCAAATATTCGAGGTATTTTTCTTAGTTCTTCACCAAAAATGGCAAGTTGGGAGTTCTTTAGAATCGTCTCAATGAGACGATTCTAAAGCACTTCCAACTTGCCATTTTTGGTGAATAAATAACAAAATTCCCCCTAAAGTTGATCAAATTACGCATCTTAACTGGAGCTCTGAGCATACCATCTCTGTATTCGTCCTTGACATTGAGATAGTAGTATTCCAGGCCAATCCCTTTCTTCGGCTCCTCCAGGCCAAGAAGTTTGGCCACGAGGGTTGTCTTCCCGCTCTCATTATCACCTGGTGGAATAAAAGAATCAATTGTAAATATTTATTTATTTATTTAATGGTGTATAACGGCCTGTCAGCAGCTATGGTTAACCTGGTGGAATAAAAGCATGGATGGAGAATATAATGGATATAAGCTTATCAAATTACAACTAACCGGGTTGAAGGTTGGGAGAGGATTCCGATTGTTAGAAGTTTATACACGTATAGGTCAAAGTTAAAAAAGGTCACATGTTGGATAGTAATATGTGGTGGGCACCCGTTGGTTATGAAGTTGTGCAAGTATGGTGGTTCTAGGTGGTACAGTGACAAAGAAATGGACCTAAACACGAAAACTTAACATTGTGGACGCCACCCGCCTGGCTTTCGTCAATCGAATAGCCGGGATTTTAAAACAAGAGGGCCATGATGGCCCTAATTCGCTCACCTGACTCCATGAACACCAGAGGAGAATGTGACATTGAGTTCATGTTTTAAAAAAATTGTGCCATTTTTAGATGGCGGTCATCTTGGATTAAGCGATGATTCTCATTTTAACAAATCTGAAAATGCTTCACCCAAGGATCTTAACTTACTATGAAGTTTGGCCAGCATCGGCCATGTGGTTCCTGAGAAAAAGACGTTCAAAATCTGGAATAAATGGACCTTTTGGAGGCCATCATGGATGACATAATCATCCGATTCCGACAAATATAGCACCAGAGCAATCGCCTCATCGATACCTTCAATTTGATATATGACATGACCATATTTTGTCAAAAATAAAATTTGACCCCACGGGCCACGCCCATTTTTGACCCCGGGGTCACCATTGTAACGACCTTTTGACCTTTCGGTGGCCATCTTGGATGACATGACCATCCAATTTCGACAAAAAAATGTACCAGAGCGATCGCCTCTTTGATACCTTCGATTTGATATAGACATGACCGTATTTAGTCAAAAATAAAAATGGACCTTAATTTGACCCCATGAGCCACGCCCATTTTTGACCCCGGGGTCACCATTTTAACAACTTTGAAAGAGCATTGTACATCGATCATTCCTACCAAGTTTCATCGAAATCCGGCTGGCGGTTCATGAGAAGATTTTTTAAGAATTTGTGCTATTTTTAGACGGCGGCCATCTTGGATTAACGACGACCTCCATTTTAACAAATCTGAAAAGGCTTCACCCATGAACCATAATTGTGAAGTTTGGCCACCATGGGCCAAGTAGTTTGTGTGAAGAAGAATTTTGAAATCTCTAATAAAAGAACGACCTTTTGACCTTTCGGTGGCCATCTTTGATGACATGACCATCCAATTTCGACAAAAAAATGTACCAGAGTGATCGCCTCGTTTATACCTTCGATTTGATATATGATATGACCATATTCAGTCAAAAATAAAATTTGACCCCACATGCCACACCCATTTTTGACCCGGGGTCACCATTTTAACAACTTTGAAAGAGCATTGTACATCGATCATTCCAACCAAGTTTTGTCGAAATCCGGTTGGTGGTTCTTGAGAAGAAGATTTTTGAAGAATTTGTGCTATTTTTAGACGGCGGCCATCTTGGATTACGTAATGACGTCATTTTAACAATTTTGTAATCCCCCTACCTAAGGACCATGACCATCAAGTTTGGTGACTATAGGCCCAATGGTTACAGAGGAGAAGACGTTTGAAAATGTTCACGGACGACGACGACGGACACATTGCGGTAACAATAGCTCACATGAGCTTCGCTCAGGTGAGCTAAAAAATATAGTATTTTGTCGTGGTTCTTCCAGAGTTGAACACAACTATGTCAATGCTCTCATCATGCATATTTTTGATGTTTGACAATGACGTCAGCATGAAAACAGTCCATGCTGGACAGCAAAATTCCACTCTGAACACGAGGAAAGTTAACAAAATGTAGGTAATGGGAAGGGGGGATTGAAAGTCACTGGGCATACATGTATGATTATAAAACTTTCAGAGCACCTTCATTAGTCTATACAAAACACTCAGAAGCAAGGTTAACCAGATTGAGTAGACCTCGGCTTCAGCCAACCAAACTTGCTGATTTTGAGCATGAAATTGGAGTACAGTACACATTTTTTTCCGTGATCGTCTTCAGCGCTGACATGTCACTGTGATTCGCGGTGATGATTAATCGCGGTGACCGTACATGTACCAATGAACCGTATTGCATGTGCACGTAAATGTACATATTACTCATGTGAATAGTCTTACAAAGTACAAAGTATAGCTGAAAGCGTGGTCGCAAAAACGCGAGATTGAATATACACTTACATAAATAGAATCTAGCATTTTCGCCTAGTGATTTCACCATCCATGTATGGTCGACGAAACCGGCGATGCAGCAACAAATAACAAGTATCAGGCAGCATGTCAACACCTTTTGTGCATTTCATTGATGTCATAGCTGGATAAAGATACTTCTCAAAACTGTTATTTTTTGTCAAGAAATATGTTTTTCTCTCTCGATAAACATGTTTTTGCAGCACATGAGAATCGTCTCTCAAGACGATTATCATGTTTTGTCAAACTATGTTACCGTAAGAAATATTGGTGTTTGTCCACATTTTTTTTTTTTATTAATAAAAACATCTTTTAGCAGAATATGAGAATCGTTCTCAAGTTTTAGGAGACAATTCTCATGTTTTGTTTTTAGTTAAGAAATAAGTTATTTTCCTAATAAACATGTTCTGACAGCACATGAGAATCATCTCCTAAGACGATTTCCATGTTTTTTATAATTAACTTGTTTTGGCAGCACATGAGAATCGTCTTCTAACACGATTTTTTTTTTTTTTTGTGTTAAGAATAATGTCATATGACGATTCTCCTGTTTTGTCAATGCATGCGTTTGTAAAGAAATATTGGCGTGCTTGTCAATATTTGCTAATTTCTTAATACCAGATGGCCGCCGCCCGCATGTCGAGCCCGCCAAGGCATTTGATGGTCTCAGAGTGTATTTATTTGAAGTTTGAATTAAGGTTTGTGGAGATATAAGGTATGTTAAAGCTTTAACGCAAACTTTAGTAATTTGACCTTGATCTTGGGCATGTGGGCAATAGAATGAAAATATGGATGATAATAAAGAATATTTGAAGTTTGAAGTACCGTAAATCGGAGTAAGTGTTGTGGAGATATGTATTGTAAGGTATGTAACAAATTTAACACAAATTTCAAAGTCATTTGACCTTGACCTTGGGCATATGGACCACATGGGCAGGCTATGGAATGAAAATATGGATGATGAAAAGAAGTATTGGAAGTTGGAAATAAATTGGAGTAACAATTGTGGAGATATAAGGTATGTAAAAACTTTTAACGCAGATTTTATAATAACGCAAACTTCTAAGTCATTTGGCCTTGACCTTGGGGCACAGGGGCCGCATGAGTGGAAGACAGAATGAATATATGGATGATGCCCAATAAGCATACAAAGTTTCAAGCAAATTTGACTTACGGTTACAGAGATAGTAGGTATGTGAAAACTTTAACGCAAATTTTGACAGAAACTTTAACGCAAACTTCTACGTCATTTAACCTTGACCTTGGGGCACAGGGGCCACATGAGTCAGACACAGAAAGAATATATTGATGATGAGTCATTGATGACCAATAAGTATACAAAGGTTCAAGCAAATCCGACTTGCAGTTACAGAGATAGTAGGTATCTGAAAACTTCAACGCAAATTTTTACCTTGCCCGTGTGCACAGGAGCCGCATGAGTGGGACACAGCATGAATATATGGATGATGACTAATAAGCATATGAAGTTTCAAGTCAATGTGACTTAGTACTGCAAAGATATAAGGTATTTAAAAACTTTAACGCAGATTTGGGACGGACGGACACACAGACGGACGTCATTGTGATCACTATGTCTCGCTTTCCGCAAGCGGGCTCGACAAAAAACATGCTTTAGCAGTACATGAGAACATGGGAATTAGCTCTAAGATTATTTTTCCTGTTTTTAAGAGACGGTTCTCTTGTTTTGTTAAGAATTTTTTTTCTTTCTTTTTAATAAATGAGGTCACATCGGGATAATCAACATTTTCAAAACTTTTACCGATACAGACACAAGTGTATGGCTTTGACATTTGTAAAGAAACGCAAGTATAGGTAATTATAAATATACATAGACCATAACCTGTCAACTCGTCATTGACGAACTGGTTGCTATTGTGTATTATTTTACGTTAGCGAGTTGGTGGATGGGCGAAACGGAGGTCGGTCATAAAATTAACAAATGATAACAGGACCGCATATATTATATCTGTATATGTAAATACACATTCGCGGTGATCCCCCGTGAACGACCACGGCGAATCACCGCGATAATGTTACGGCAGTGCATCACAGTGGCTGGGGATGCTGTCACCGCGATCCCACTGCCTGAGAGGGTACAGTTAGGCTATGCCCGCGGTGATCGACCACTTTAAAGTAGTTATGCCCACAGTGGCACAGTCACAAAAGACCATAAAAGCTGTAGGAGAACAGCATAGCTCGACTACGAGGGTTGTCGACGTACACATAGCTTGACAAAGAAGGTGGCCGCGGCCCGCATAAAAACTTAACTAAGGTTGACTAAAAACCTTAACCAAGGGAAATTAACTAAGTAATTCAAGGTTAAATGTAGGTCAATGTCAGATATAGGTCAGGGGTTATTGATGTACATCACTAGGAGATGAAGTTTTCCAAGTATGGTTGCTGTAGGCCCAGGAGTATTCCATATACAAGCTTGACTAAAAACCTTAACCAAGGGGAAATAAGTAATCCAAGGGTAAAAGTAGGTCAAGGTCAAATATAGGTCAGGGATTATTGATGTACATCACTAGGAGATGAAGTTGTCCAAGTATGGTTGCTGTATGCCCAGGAGTATTCCATATACAAGCTTGACTATAAACCTTAACCAAGTTTGAGTACAAACCTTAACCAAGGGGAAATAACTAAGTAATTCAAGGTTAAATGTAGGTCAAGGTAAAATATAGGTCAGGGGTTATTGATGTACATCCCTATGAGAAAAAGTTATCCAAGTATGGTGTCTGTATGCACAATAGTATTCCATCTACAAGCTTGACTAAAAACCGTAACCAAGGTTGACTAAAAACCTTAACCAATGGGAATTAACTAAGTAATTCAAGAGGAAATGTAGGTCAAGGTCAAATATAGATCAGGGCTTATTGATGTACATCCCTATGAGAAAAGGTTGTCCAAGTATGGTGTCTGTATGCACAATAGTGTTCCATCTACAAGCTTGACTAAAAACATTAACCAAGGTTGACTAAAAACCGTAACCAAGGGGAATTAACTAAGTAATTCAAGGTTAAATGTAGGTCAAGGTCAAATATAGGTCAGGGGTTGTTGATGTACATCACTAGGAGATGAAGTTGTCCAAGTATGGTTGGTGTAGGGCCAGGAGTATTCCATCTACAAGCTTGACTAAAAACCTTAACCAATGGGAATTAACTAAGTAATTCAAGGTTAAATGTACGTCAAGGTCAAAAATAGATGAGGGGTTATTGATGTACATCCCTATGAGAAAAGGTTGTCCAAGTATGGTGTCTGTATGCACAATAGTATTCCATGTACAAGCTTGACTAAAAACCGTAACCAAGGTTGACTAAAAACCATAACCATGGGGAATTTACCTAAGTATTCCAAGGTTAAATGTAGGTCAAGGTCAAATATAGGTCAGGGGTTGTTGATGTACATCACTAGGAGATGAAGTTGTCCAAGTATGGTGGGTGTAGGGCCAGGAGTATTCCATATACAAGCTTGACTAACCAAGGCGACCCAGACGCCGGGGTGACTACATAAGCTCTAACTATTCAAATTGAGACTATTCAAATCGAGCTAAAAATGTGTACTGTACAAGCTCAGAATATTTTTAAATCACAACCAGGATTAATCCTTGAATTAAATGAGGTCGTCTGGGGTTTTTTATATTCCTTTTTTTCACAATAGAGACAATTCTCATGTGCTGCCAACATATGTCTTTTCTTAAGTTAAATATTGAAAACAGGCAACAGTCAACAATATTCGGTTCCCACATTTTAACCTTTTCACCCCTAAATAACTGGAATGGATTTTGATGTTAATTTTCCAACCAATCTTCACAACATGATTTTCAGACTGGTCCATTTATGAAAAGGTGGTGTTTTATTTTGAATATGAAAATTACATGCAAAAGGTGCAGATCCTGACGAGACGGTTTGTCACGAGCCGACTCATCTGGATCTACAAACACCGCATTAGGGCTGTAGAACTGAAGGGTTAACCCTTACAATGCTGAATTAAAATGTGTCATATTATTCACCAAAACCATGTTTTGACAACACTTTAAAATCATTTCCAATGGGAATGATTCTAAAGTGTTACCAAACCATATTTTTATTGAGAAAGAAGAGAAAATAAATCGACCCCGGACGACAATTTACGTTACCCGCATTCTAAGGATTAAAGAAAATTTCACTTACCCAGAACTACTACCGAATTCGTAGTTGGCAATTTAGATGCTGACCTTGACTGTACTTCGCCCAGAATGGTTCCCCTACAACACAAAGCACATCTAGTGAAATAACAGCATTACGCAGTGGATTACAGTGGATTGTGATTTCTCTGCTATAACCCTTGCAATGCTGAAGTCAAGTTTTGTCGTCTGCTGTTTATTTTTTAAATTCCATTTTTCACAATGCAAACATGGTTTGGCAGCACTTCAGAATCATTTCCCTTGGAAATTCTGAAGTGTTGCCAAACCATGTTTGTATTGGTAGAAACGACAAAATATGGGACAGCAGCAGACGACAATTTTCGGTTCCCGCAGGGTTTAAGGGTTAAAGACGATGAGGTTTAATAGAAGTACAATGTAGAACTTGAGTTATAGTGCGGACAATGATACAGAACGCGAAGAGTTGTCAGAAGACAACGAAGCACACCTGGTGGTGCTTTAGTTTAACGAATATCAAGAAGCTGTGTGAAAGGAAACCGAAATTAAAAGAAATTTCCCCCAATGTTCAGTTTGAGAAAGCGCTAAGATTGTAACATTGACCTTGATAGGGAAACATTAGAGGAAGGGCTGTGTAAAATATTGAGAAGAGCGGTGAAAGGAAACAGAAATTATAACAAATTTCCCCCAATGTTAAGTTTGCGAAAGCACTAAGTTTGTGACATTGACCTAGGTGTTAGCGTGGGTCTGAGCATCGTGGATTTGTCACAGCATGATAGAGAATCAGCAGAGAAAGGCATGTGTGAAATATGAAAACGTTTGGTGAAAGGAAACATAAATTATAACAAATGTCCCCCAATGTTATGTTTATGAAAGCACAAAGACTATGACCTTGACCTTGGGGTTAGTGGCAGTTGGAGGGTCAGAGATTTGTCACAACATGATAGAGAATCCTTAGAGAAAAGCATGTGTGAAATATGAAAACATTGGTTTATATATAAAGAATACCAGGCTAGTTCTTCTGATAAGTTTATCAAGGTAGGCTAGGAAACAGGTGGGAATTCTGAGGTTTACTGAGGAATTCCTACCCTTTCCAAGCCGTGTCTGATAAACATGACAAATATCAATATGTCTGAATATATTATACAAACATCAGACTAGAAAGTCACTCAGATATAATATTATACAAACTCCATCAGACTGGAATGGCTTGATATAGTCATGATGGCTTACTCTTGTAAAGTGGCATTTTCCTGTGGAATTTTCAAAAACAGTGATAAAGTAACGAATTTACATATTTTTAAATTAAATCACTTTTGGGTTATTTCAATATGCATGTAAATGGTAGTTGTGAAATATTTTAAGCTTTTATTCTGTATAGAAAAAAACACATTTTTATTGATAAAATTCATGAATATCTGAGAAAAAAACAACATGTTTTTTTTTTGGTAAAAAATTGTATTGAAATCAACAATATAATGCTGGTGTATGTTTGTAATGTAAACTAGCGTTCAATCCAAGTGTTTATACAGATGCTGTATATGTTCAGTTTTATTGAAAAATATAAAATGCCAATAAACAAATAGCAGCCATCACAACCCAACTTGATTGGGTCGGTGATGTTCTCGACTATTTAAATAACTGCTCTGATGTGCAGGCCTGCCCATAATCTCTGCGAGTTGGTGTGGCAGTAACCATAGATGTGTACTACATCATGTCGGTGCTGGTATTTGAGGGCCCTTGAACATGATTCCAGGGTACTGTCATTTCGGCTAATTCTGCACATCGGCTAATGTCAAATTTAGCCTTGCGTACGTCATAAAAAATATGTGGATTTCTGAATAAACAAGCAGATTAATTGCTACAATGTGGCACAATTTTATCACAATCCGATAGTTTGGTAAACAGATATTCCGAATGTAGTCAAAATCAAAATGTGTAAAATCTTAAGACCCTGCTGATTGAATAGCTGTTTTATTTACTAAATTAACTGTTCAACTATGATGGTGGGTCTAGTTTTCGGGGTATTAACAAGTTCAACAACTAGCGGTTTTTATAAAACATAACATATGAGCTAAATTGTCAGTTCAATAGAATGATAAACATTTCTTTCAATGTTTCTTGCCTTCAAAATAAGATTGTTGTTAGATTAAAACTCGCGTTAGCGCGATTAACAACACATGAGTCAGCCATTTTGAATATTGACTTATGGTTGGAGTTTTCGGGGTATGTTCCGAAAGAGTCAATAAATTTGCTAATTCGTCCCGAGTTTTCATTGGATAAGATCATCTCGCAGATGAATGAGGCACACAGTGAAGGAACACTTGAAACTGTTTTATTTAATCAGATTTTAACAATATTAATGAGCAGATTTATGGCGGACGCAGAAAATCACGAAAATCACGGTATAGGTTCGTGAAAAATATGAACTAATTGGCAAAAATTACCAGTATTTGGTCCAAACATTGGATTTGGTGGCATTTTTTAAGAACTTACTATAGAGAATGTCATGCTTATTTTAATTACCTGACGTAAAGCACATCGCGATGCACACATGTCTACAAAATATGTGAATACCCCGAAAACTCCGACTACCCCGAAAACTGGCGTCATGACCATACAAAACAAACCTGTCATGATGTCACTGGATAGTTCTGCTTCAAGTTTAATACCAATTTTGCCATGCAGATCCAGTATGCTGTTTGCCATTTTGTTTACACTACCAGATGCGCAGCATTAGCAGAAACAAATGTGACGTTGCAAAGAGGCATGTGATGTCATACATCACACAATTTACGTCACTTACTGACGTCAGAAGTTCAGAACGTTATGACATTTTACCTGCACAGACATTTTTGAACTGCGTTGAATATTCAGGAAATTTGTACTGAAAATGGGGATGTTAGCAACATTTAAATCTGTTTGGAATGCTTAGTTGTGCAGATATAGCTGACACCATTGTACACTTACTCAATTTATTGATTAACAACAATCAAAGACTGTGGTCGGAAATGACTATGATATATGTCAACATGAGAAATATGGTCCGAAACGTCCTATGATGTGATCCGAAACATTCAGATGTGATCCAAAACCTTCAGGTGTGGTACGAAACATCGTGGTCCGAAATGTTCTTGGTCCGAAAAGACTAGCACCCAAATTATTTTACAAGGAAAGCCACAAAAAATATGACTGCAGATATTAATTTTATCGCATACGACATGTTAAAAATGAAACAACCTGTAGGAATATATCTGAAAGCAAGTAAACTAAATAACTACCATAAATTCTGAGAATATGACTCGTCTTCGTCTCCGACAGAGCCCATCCTGTCAGATCGATCTCCAATGTGCGCCATATTGAATCGAAAGCTGACTGACAAATGTCATGCGCGCATGCGCTAAAATATTAAGACTTGCTCAATCTGCACGGGAACTCAATTCGTCATGTTATGTTGATAATGTTCCAGTTTGCGAGTATTAAAAGTAACCTGATGTGTCTAAATGGCAGTACCAGTTCTCAAACCAATAAACATGTTTCTACGTTGACACTCAAATTAGTCAATATAACACAGGAAACTGAATGGATATTCTTAATTGTTTCACCATCTGGAACTGCATGTAGACATTCATCTACTCTAGTGACAAACTGTCTCAAAATCACAGCAGAAAACCTTTAAAAAAATTGAAACGATTTTTCATAAAGAAATAAAAATACAAATATTAAAGAACACCATTGTGTCCGTCTGTTACCAGAATCACGACCAATGACCTATTTATCCGTGCCAGAAGTGAGATCTAACGTTTCAACGGATCACAAATCTAATTGCAAATATGTGGCTGTGACTGTAAAATGGGATTATATGATTTATGGCGAGCGTAGCTCCTGATCAAATAGCACTCATATGTAGCCTGATGGAATGGCGAACAGTACATACCCTGATCACAAAGCTACACTGATCGCAAAACTTATAAGCCTCAGTTACAGCGAAATGTGTATAATAAACAAATACACAAACACATATTTATCATAATTAATTTAGCGACATGCGTGGCTTGAGCGCCCGACTGCATTTCCAACTGTCCCGTGACGGCTAACGACGTAACGTATAACAAGTGTATGTTTCAATGGCTGAAAGTTTGTGACGTCACGTCTTTGACCGGATGTCACAATTAACGTTACCAGGCGACGTCGTTCAGTTTGCAACAAGCAACGCAGAATTTAAGAGTCTAATATTTACGACTTACGACTAAATCAAGATGAGTTATCATTGGGGGCGAATTCCACCAATGACGAGGCTTGCCGACTGGAACCGATTGGCACCAAATGGTCCCACCGGCAGTTTCCGGGACGATGAAATTCGAAAGATGTTGCCGAATGGATTCAAAACGTACACGCTCCAACAGGAAAACGTAAGATGTGTTTTAACTTTTAAGTTATTAGTATTTTCTTGAAGTACTTGAGTGATTAATTAAGCATGTTCACCCGCATGTGAATGTAATGTGATATTATTATTCAGCATTATTTTCTTGAAATATTCCAAACAAGTGGTAGTTAACATGTTAGCAAGCAATAGAAATATACCATAAATTGATTAGTGAACTGTTGCTCATCTGGAGTTAACAAATTTCGCATTTGTTATCATTGCATTTGGGATATTTGGTCTGTACTTTTTTTAGAAGGTATCTATTCAACTTTCTCACAGCCAGTAATTAGCGGTGTGTGCTCACGGGGGATTAGCAAACACACACAATTATCACCGAAGCGGGAATTAGACAGTCTGAAGATTACTGTTGCTACGTTATATTCGGTGCAGCATTTATATTTGAAGGGCGAAGGCAATGTCATTGCCGTGCGAGGCTGGGGGTGGGGGGGGGGGAGGGGACGTGAACTAGTGAAATCAGCAGTCTAATTCCTACCTCTCGGAATTAAACATGTATCTAATTAGTATTACTTAGGACGGGAGCAGTGTTATCCCATACACTGAATAGTATGGAGTATGGACATACATATGGACATATCAACATCTAATACATGCACCCGACGAATTGTTTGGGCATTGGCCATCTTGCATCTGGTGATTTGTTTGACATCCAAATTACGCGTTCATGCTGCCACCACTTCGTGCGGGGATGACATTGATAAGTACATACATATATATAATACCGGATAATTTGTTTGCGAACGAATGTCTAGTCTATATTTCGGCCCATTCCCTTCCTCTCCATTAACTGTGGATGTGTTTGGAGAAATGGGGCTTATGGTATTTGTGGCCAGTGCAGATCCTGATCAAACAGCACACTGCTGTATTATATCCTAGTAACGATCTATATTGGTTGTTGAAGCATCACAAGTGTTTCATTGATGGAATGGCGAACAATGCGGATGCACAGGCTGATCTAGATCTACAATGATCGTAAAGCCAATACGCCCATTTTCTCCAGCCGCAGCAACATACGAGGAATAATTAAACTCTTCAAAAATAGTATAAATCTCTTAACTGTTCCACATAGGACCGTGATAATATATACATTCCAGGAGCTGACCGCTGCCCAGAGTGAGCAGATTGTCTCCATGGAGCCAAAGAAGACGGACACCGCGATAATATATACATTGAAGGAGCTGACCGCTGCCCAGAGTGAGCAGATTGTCTCCATGGAGCCAGAGAAGATTGACACCGCGATCGGCTCCCGCTATATAGAGGACGTGCCACTGCACACGGAGGTGGCCAATGTAGAGACAATCGTCACAAAGTACGACCAAGAGGTCATTGAGTTGGAGAAAGCAATCAAGATATTGGCTGAGGAGATTCGGGAGATGGAGAGAAAGGAAGCTGAAGCGCTCAGAATGGATGCCCGGGATGTCAATAAAGAGGAGGAAGATACAAAAGCGTACAAAGTGGAAAATAATGATAATAAGAAGACAAAGAAAACTATAAGTAAGAAGAAGAAGGAGGCAGATAGGGAAGGAAGTAAGACCGAGAAAGAGTGGGGCACTAAAGGTAGCAACGACGATAAAGAGAAAGAGCATAATGATAGAGCAACGAAGCTTGTTGCTGGTGCGCTAAAGGCAGACGCGGAACTAGAGGCAGGACTGAGCGTCGCCTATGTTGTAAAGAGCACATTAAAGATCACACAGGCAGATCACGAAGCAAATAAAACGAAGGTGATAGTTGATAATGCTATAAATGGCGCTGTAAATGCGATGAAGATGGAGAACAATGAAATGGATGTAAAGGCTAAAGAAATCGCCGATGATGCAATCAGGGCAGCTGTACATGATATAAAGGATGAAAAGGCGAAAAATAAGATGGAAGTCAGGGCCAAAGGAATCGTCGATGTTGCAATCAAGGGCGCTGTGAAAGTCATGCAGATCAAAAAGGAGAAAAATGAGATGGAAGTCAGGGCCCAAGGAATCGTCGATGTTGCAATCAAGGGAGCTGTGAAAGTCATGCAGGTCGTCGTTGCGGTCAAGAAAGAGGTCAGAAAGATTAGCAAGGTCTTGCGGAAGGTCGGTGCGGCGATAAACGTCAATGGTGGGGCTAATGCAACAGATGCTGGCGTGGATTACGGAACTGTTCTCGGTGCAATGCTGGGTCAGAATGGTATGTACACTATATTTTCATTTTCTTTACTACCCCATTACATGCAGAATACCCGTATACACAATTCAAAATATGATCCCCAGTATTTTCCATATTTCTCATATAAAGTATGCTGTTGCCAATGATTTAGTACGAGCAATAGGGATTATTATGTTTCAGACTAGTGCAGCTCATCATCAAAACCGTTCACTGGCACAATAGCAAACAGTGTAGACCATGACCAGACTGTGCGGTTGCACATGCTGATCTGGGTATAAACGTGTTTTATATTTCAAGCCCATTCCAGTGTAGCGGGTCATGCATACTTATTCAATCCATTATTGTCGGTGGGTGGCAAGTGTGAGCATGCGATGGGTAACTTAACGATCGGGATTCATCATTTCCAGAATCCCGAACGGAGACCTAGTTTGGCCCTCAGGTACGTCTTTGACATTATTGTTATACCCTTAATCTGGTTATACCCGTGTATGAGTAATATGAATATTCCTAATCCTATTACTTTTAGGGGGGGGGGGCCAAGTGACTTGGTGTGGTATGGACCTGGCACCAGATCAGGTTATTCTAATTGCAAGGGTGAATATATCTTTTCTCGATGTAAATATTCCGTTCTGATTTTGGGAGTTTCCCCCGAATGCTGCAGGTTAAATACGGGATCGAACACGTTTGACCGGCCTTACATGACATTAGCTGTTGATAGGCCGTTAAACACCAATAGACAAACATTACTGTCGTTTTTCAGGATATGACCATCGGCGGATACAAATACACATCGCACCGGAGAGGTTTACAGAGAAAAAAAGAACTGGTAAGTTCAATAGACACTTCTTAAAATATGGCTGTAACTGGAAATATGGGGCTTATTGGATTTGCGACCAAATTATATCCAGGTCAGCCTGTGTTTCCGCACAGTCTGATCGGGATCTGCAATGTTCACAATTCCGTCAATGAAACACTCGTCATGTTACTAACTATGAATATAGATCGGTATCAGGCTACATGAGTGTGCTATTTGATCAGGGGCTACACTAGTCAAAAATCACATACGCCTCTTTTCTCCAGTCACGGACTCAAATTACTATTAATCTGTTAGGTAGAACATCAGGCTGCGAGAGTGTGCTATCTGATCAGCAGCTATACTAGTCACCGACTCAAGGAGACCATCTTGTTGTGGTGGGTCACTGATTATTACAGTAAAATCCCTGTAAACCTGACATTGAGAAAACCTAACTGTGTTTAATATCGATGGAATTCACTGCCATTTGTGGCTGTCACAGGAGAACTGGGACCTATGGGCTATGCGACCGGTGTAGATCCAGATCAGCTTGTGCATCCGCAGTCTGATCCTGATCTGCACTGTTCGCCAGTCACTCATTAAATCACAGGTAATGTGTCATAGCTTTGATCTTTATCAGGCTTCCGGAGTGTACTAGAAGATTGGATAAGAAAGACGTTTAAATAGCCACAAATCCCATAAGCCATATTTCTCCAGTCACGGCCACATTCATTTCTCATGGTAACGTCCGTTTGTGATGGCAAGTTGGACAAATATGCATTAAAATACACGAATGTCAGTGGAACAAAATGAGCCGGATACCCGGGGACCTCCCTAGGTGTCAGGATGGGAAGGGTCTATTTCATTATTATTATTATTAATATTATTGTACCCACTATTTTGAGAAAAATGGGTACATTCTTGTCGTCACGCATAACTATGCGTCACGTATGTTATCTTTCTTGTAAAAAGTAAACCTTTGCAAACCGTAATAGCTGGAGATTTGGTATTTGGGATGTGACTTCCTTATGGTGTGTAGATGCACACATTGCAATGAATTTCAATTTTTGATTTGACCCCCGGGTTATGCATCATCTCCCATATAATGTTTGGCCTTAGCGTTTTGAATGTTTTCATTGTAAGTCGTAAAACTGTTTAACTTTTAACATGATTATTATTTCAAATTACCCATATTCCTGAGTTTTATTTGGAGAACGAGCCAAAGTACGGATATAGTGGGATACTAGTAATTAACTTTTTAAATAATAACAAGTCTTGTCCGTATACGGCCGAATATTCTCTCGCTATCACTCGCGGATTATATAATGGGTCTTATGGGTTTTGTGACCAGTGTATATCCAGATAAGTCTATGAATCCGCACAGTCTGATCAGGATATGCACTGTTCGCCATTCCAGCCGTACAGGCGGACGGATGGCAATCTAAGTACTGCTTGTTATTATTATTACTATAATTATTATTATTATTGCAGATATCTGCCAGTACTGGAGCGAGAAACTCGACATAGCCACGACGAAGAACACGAAGCTTCACCGTGACGTCATCTACTTCGGCCGAATGTAGGTGACCCCGTCGAAATTCTAACAAATAATAGAAAAAAAACAACACAAAAATCATAAAACTAAAGATGATTTGCAAGCCATACACTATAGTTATCGCGAAATATGTGGTATTTACTGACATTGGTATTTTGGTGTAATGTTCACGACTGCCCGCACCAAGATCGAACTATTACTACAATTGCAGATATATATGGATTCATCAAAAAAGTAAAATAATAAAAAAATATATATAATTGATGAGAAAATGAAAGAAATAAAAAGACATCACTATGTACATAATTATATTTATTGACGATTTGACAAATCAACTGCAAACGTATCAGCTGAAAACACAAACAAAACACAGGAACATTTGTCTGCTGAAGAACATTCGTAATTTCCTAAAATATTAAACAAGTCATTAACACTATCACAACTAACGATATCAACATTTGAAGTAAAAACGCCAAATCATAATGTCGGGTACATGACCACCAAGCGATCAACACAAGAACCCATAAACAGATACACCAAGAAACATGTACCGGCTGTTTGACAGAACACAGATTCCAAAGACGAACCAACAAACATTCCGGCAGATGTGAATAAGAATACATACACGTGCATCCACATAGAGAAGAGAATCTTAACACATGAGACAGGACAGTTGTATTATGACGGTCCATACAATGTGCATACAAATGAAATAAATATAGATTGCCAAGGCGATAACCAATGAGTGAAGAAAATAATTATCATGACAAAAATAAATACTAATAGTGACACCATACACTGTACATCTATACGTTGTATAACAATGGATGTGTTGATAACATAAAATAAGAAAAACTGTAGAGAGTGTGAACTGAGTTGGTGAATTACTTTAGCATAGCTTACAATAGGCCTATTGCGAATATTAGTGTTGCCTATTGTTAAATCCCTCCTCAAAATATGCAACAATGTATCTCCTAATCAGATAACATATACATGTATATAGGCATCCTGGTATAAAGATGACATTTTCGTCAGAGGTTTCAGGAAAGTTTCCCTAAAGCAACACTGAACAGTGTAGATCATACTAGTTGTATATCCTGAACTTTAAGTGGGCCACCGCTGAAGAAACGAGATTATGACACTATTCCGCATATTGCCTATGGTTTATGCCAGTGAATAATGTTATTTTACAATGTTGCTGATGGTCACTTGATCATCAGGACGTACACTGGCTGGTCAAAAACGTCTGAAGGTCAATTTTCTCAGTCAGCAGCCCGCGTGAATTCACACAGTCGGATTGGGATGTACACTGTTAGCTAGCAGCGATAAGATTTGTACTCCAGTGATTATCGATTACTGTAGGCCCTAAAATTCGCTGATATCATATGTTTATTGTCCCCTCGCCGATAGGCAACACGAGCTATAGCGTTAGTCCATGTATGTACATACGTACGTGCGTTAGTGACACATTTCATTTTTCAATAACGTATGAGCCGCTTCACCGATGTTGATATTTGGCCACAACGTGTATCTAGGGATGGTGCTTTGCTTTGCATACGACCAATGTCCTACCGCCCATGGTGAAGGTCACTGAGGACTTGTGTTCACCTTGTTTGTAAGTCAAAACTGCTATTTTTCATATTATCAAAGCTGCCAGCAAGGGGATTAGCTTAGTAATAACGATTCCCTTGTTTGTGTTGGTATGTGTCCCATGTAGTATGTTATATACTACTACTAGATCAAGCGAATCGATGGTTAATAACATTTGCTGCACCTCTGAAATTGTACCCCTGACATCAATGGTTTTAGAGAAAACAAATTCAGTAAAGGACATTTAAAGGTACATGCCCACTCAGTAGGCACAGAATATTTGTTATTGGAATTAATTAAGTATATAATTGTGAAACTATTCCACCAGTTCTAAAAAAATATATGAGTGCCCGCTATACATACATAATCATGTAGTAATATTTATTTTACTGATTGTGATTGTGATTGCGGTGGTATCAGGCTATTTTCATATGCAAATGAGGGATGGTATTTTTTTTTAATTATTTATGATATCAGGGGCGATAACCGTGTTTCCTTAAAATGTTGACGGACATTACTATTTATTCTCTGTATTTATATTTCATTGTACAATGATTATACTTTATAATCTGTCCAAAATATAATTGTTTTCAGGTAACGCATTTAATTAGTATAAATAATAAAAAAATATACCATGCCTCATTTGCATATGAAAATAGCCTGATACCACCGCGAGCTTGCGAGTTAAGTTATGTGCTGGATATATTACAACCATTAAATTTTATGTATTATCTTACAGTATGGCTATAAAACAAATATATATTACAAGTTGGGAACAGTGTAGACCCTGGTCAGATAGAATAAAAGTATCTGCTGGACATATAGTCTTAACCATTGTGGGGAAGATTGTAGAACCTGATCAGACTGTGAATGCAAAATTCCCCTATATCTATAGCCTCAACAAGTAATTATGTACACAATGGGAAACAGTGTAGACCCTGATCGGACTGAATGCAAATTTCCCCTATATGTATAGCCTCAACAAGTGATTATGTAGAATATGGAAAACAGTGTAGATCCTGATCAGATTGTGAATGCATATTTCCCCTACAGGTATAGCCTCAACAATTGGCTATGCACAAAATGGGAAACCAGGTAGAGCCTGATTAGATTGTGATTGTAAATTCCCCCCAGAAGGTATCGCTTCAACAAGTGATTATTATAAGATGGCTACACGTCATGGCGGGCGACACGCGGCTTGTATACGGTATACAGTGATACTGTACAAGATGGGAAACAGTGCAGACCCTGATCAGACTGTAATTGCAAATTTCCATAGAGGTATGACCTCAACAAGTGAGTATGTACAAGATGGCTACACGTCCTGGTGGGCCACACGCGGCTAGTATACGGTCGACACCTTCAAGAGACCAATCGTTGTTTGTAATCATTATAAATGTAATCTTGCTATCTAATCAATCAGGTATTATGCTTCAATTACACTTGAAGTCGTTATTTGATGTTCCATATTAAAATCATTAATTAGTGACACCGCATAAAGATTTTCAATGCAACATATTATAACGAGCACGGCTAATATAAATGCCATGAATCACTGCCTGGTAAACATCAGTTCCAGCGAGTAATCTACACTGAAATGTAAATAGATGTGTCATAACAAACTTTTACATACGGCTACCTTGGACGGAGCAGGTCGTGTTTTTATCGGCCGGTAATTATCTCAAGGTTACCGGCGGCGGCAATCTTAACTTAGTATTGCAAATTAACTGGTATTTCTATTGTGTTATTCTCATTCGCTGGATTGTGGCAGCCTGGATATGTGCTAAGGTAAGTCGGGGCTGGGTGGGCTCGGTGTGGTGGTATTCTGTTGAGCACGAGCTATATTTATGAAGTCAGTCGCCTGTTGTTCTCTGCCGAGATGGTGAGAAAAGATCATATTCTTATTCTTATTATTGTTCTTCTGCGTTGAAGCATTGCTTCAGGTTTACATGGAAAAAGTTATGTAGAACCGTTAGGAAAGAATGGTGAGGAGCAATGGTTCAAACCAACCGAGTTTGCCACTTGGGAGCCGATTTCTTTCCATCCGCAGTTACTTTAGTGGTGTTAGAGAAAGTGTTGTTATAAAGTGGTTCAAACAGATTCGAGTTTGCCACAAGTATGCGCCATTAGTAATCGTCATCAGTAATCGCCACCATGAATAGTCTTATTATATTAGGCTGTGGTGTGGTAGCGGTGTTACGGTGACATTTGACGGACCCTGGTAACACGGACCGCCAAGTGCCACTGGTCCCGCGTATTACCACCGCAACAGGCGACTTCTAATAGGCTTTTATCATATTCGAACCCACTGAATATATTATGGCTGTGTTATACTCGTTCTCAACTGAATGCTGTTCTCACCTTTTCCTGCTTCTGGCCCGGCTTGCTGAGGTGCTGCCGGGATGTTGCAACTCGGTGAGCGAGTGTCACGTGTCTTTACCGATTATATGGCACCAACTTGTGCGTCAAGTGCCGCCAGAGGTGGATTGGTTCTACCTGGGACCCGTTTTCCTCTGCATCACTGGTGCCAGGTTCTACCCAGTTACCACCTCTCTTCTTCCCGCCTCCCGTGCACCGGGACACTGCGCGGAATTACAGGACCGTTTTGTACCTAAGCAGTGTCCCATTTCGGCACACAAGTATACACATATGTCCGCATTGCACCAACATATCACACAGAACACTTCACAATTCGGCCTTTTTGTACTTATATGTCTGGGTATTGAAGGCCTTCGAGCCAATTCCCACCCTTAAATATAAGAGTAAAAAAAAAAAAAATCAAGCTTTTAATTGTACATACACCCAAGAGGGCGACTGTCTCGTTCACTCTCCCGAGGTAAAATTTACATTCTGACAAGCATCCTGACCTTCACATGGGAATAAGAAGAAGAATGTCTTCGCCCCTGTAGTAACCGTGATATATACCCTGAATACAACCAAAATACCGTGGAAATAGATAATACAATTGTAATAACTTCACACGAAACTATAAACTACTATATGGTTTAGTTATAGTTCAGATCTGCGACCGTTGTCCATTTCATTTATCATGAGGACTTCTTATGACGATTATTTTAACAATTGCAGTATAATAATTATATTCTTGAAATCACTAGACTGATCTAATCGCAACCTCCATATTCTGAACGGGCAGAGGAAATACAGGTAAAACTATAGTATTATCTGAAGTCGATTTTTATATTATTGTTTACACCAGAACGGGTCAAATAAGGTCAATTTCAAACACTTTTCCTGTATTTCTGTCAGCTATTTGTTATATTGTTTGTCTATTAGTAATTTCGATTTCTGTACACTCCCTTGTACCGAAGTTCTAAACGTGGCTGCAGCAAGGGCTTGAACTGGCAAAAGTGAAAACGCCCCCTGGCCAAAATGGCCCCAGTCATTAGGCTTAGCCCCAATTCTCATGGATTCTTGCCTTATCATTGATTCAGGCCCCTAGAACACAAGTGAATAAGCATATTCTAAGAATAGTGTTAATTGAAAATTATTTTAAAAATGTATTTTAAGTTGTTTCCACGGTTTTCTAAGTTACAGTTATGGTCATGACGCCAGTTTTCGGGGTATTCACATATTTTGTAATGTGTAGACAGACATGTGTGCAGCCGCGATTTGCTTTATGTCAGGTAATTAAAATAAGCATGACATTACCTATAGTAAGTTCTTAAAAAATGTCACCAAATACTGGTAATTTAGGTAATATTTTGTTCACGAACCTACCGTGATTTTCTGCGTCCGCCATTAATATGCTCTTTAATATTGTTAAAATCATAATCAATAGAAAAGTTTAAAGATTTCCTTCACTGTGCTTCATTCATCTGCGAGATGATCTTATAGCCAATGAAAACTCGGGACGAATTAGCAAATTTATTGATACTTTCGGAACATAGGCCTACCCCGAAAACTCCAACCATAAGTCAATATTCAAGATGGCTGATGCGAATTTTAATCTTAACAACAATCTTATTTTGAAGGCAAGAAACATTGAAATAAATGTTTAACATTCTATTGAACTGACAATTCAGCTCATATGTTATATAAAAACCGCTAGTTGATGAACTTGTTAATACCCCGAAAACTAGACCCACCATCATACATACAATTGTGATTTACCACCTATTTTGTGATTTTTCTACATAGTCCAGGGCCTGAAAATAGCACTGGTCCGAGGTCCTGGACCTGCACATTTTAAAGTCGGACCTTTGTATTTTACAAGCAACAAGTCCGCCGGACCTGTGATAAAGTTGAAATTGCCATCATCATTCAGTGTCAATGCTAAATCCATTCTGATTATCGTCTTATAAGATAATTTATGGTGACTCTTGAGTATTTACACATATTGTGACGAGTCATTTCCCATAAAAGACACATATTTCTACCGTTTTTCTAGCGATTATCCCCTCGGACCTTCCAAAAAATTCCTTAGACCTTTCACTTTTTTCCTTGTTAGGTCCCGGACCTACTGGTAAAAGCTGCTATTTTCAGGCCCTGTAGTCCCAATTCTCATGGATTCGTGCCTTCTCATTGATTCATGCCCCTAGAAAACAAGTGAATAATCACATTCTAAGAATAGTGTTAATTGAAAATTATTTTAAAAAGGTATTTTAAGTTGTTTCCAACGATTTTCTATGTTACAGTTACTGTCATTTCGGCTAATGCGCAATTCACGTAAAATTTAGCCTTGCGTACATCATAAAATATGTGGATTTTGGAATAAACAAGCTGATTAATTGCTACACTGTGGCACAATTTGATCACATTCCGATAGTTTGGTGAAAAGTTATTCCAATTATAGTCAAAAAGTGTAAAATCTTCAGACCCTGCTAATGGAATAGCTGTCTTATTTACTAAATTAACTGTTAAACGAAGAAACTGACCTGTCAGGATGTCATTGGATAGTTCTGCTTCAAGTGTAATACTAATTTTGCTATGCTGATCCAGTATACTGCTCGCCATTTTGTTTACACTACCAGATGCGCAGCATTAGCAGAAACAAATGTGACGTTGCAAACACGCATGTGATGTCATACATCACACAATTTACGTCACTTACTGACGTCAGAACTCAGAACATTATGAAATTTTACCTGCACAGACGTCTTTGAACTGCATTGAATATTCAGGACAGTTTGACTGTATATGGAGATGGTAATGACATATAAATTTGTTTGGAAAGCCTTAGGTGCGCAAAATTAGCTGACACCATTGTACATACAATTGTGATTTACCACCTATTTTGTGACTTTTTACACACTTCCTTAATCCGAAGAGGTCTGTTCGCAAATTATGTATAAAATGTGATATATGTTGATTTATAGGTGAATCTGGACTTTACCATATTTAAATTTGATGCATCTAGGTAGCAACACTTCGTTATTGTATGAGTGATCAAGGAATGTCACTCAAATGTGCAAACAGTTGTAGGGCACAAACCTGATGAGAAGTTTCAAGATCAATTAGGTGACTTGGATGGATTAATGCTAGGGACTCTAAGACCTGCATAAACAACAATTTTGGCGAATTCCTTATGTGCACTCATAGTCAAGTGTTTGAACTTTATGTTGATGTATACATTTTCAGGAATTAATCAGAATGTAGCACACAATATGAATTTATGTGCTTAGGGGCACGGATCCATGAGAACAGTGACTACTTCCTTAATCTGAAGAGGGTCTGTTCGCAAATTGTGCATAACATGTGATATATACTGGTCTACTCGGTTTTCGTGCATTTAAGCAGTCCACACTTCGATGATAAAACACATATTTAGAACATAACTGACAACATTATTTTCCATCTATGATGTAGAGAATAATTTACTTCATAAATACTGAAGGTTTTATGCGAATTTCAGTCTTTTCAAAACAGTTAAAACTATTAACTCCTTGTGAAACGAAAACTGAGTGCCGTCGATTACCGGGTGGGTGACTATGGTATATGTTGACTTTACCATATTTATATTTGATGCATCTAGGCAGCAACACTTCTTTATTGTATGAGATTTCAAGGAATGTCACTCAAATGTGCAAAAAGTTGTAGGGCATGAACCTGACGAGAAGTTTCAAGATCAATTAGGTGACTTGGGTGGGTTATTTCTAGAGATTCTAAGACTTGCATAAACAACACTTTTGGTGAATTCCTAATGTGCACTCATACATGTAGTCAAGTGTTTGAACTTTATGTTGATGTATACATTTTCAGGAATTAATCGGAATATAACACACCATATGAATTTATGTGCTTAAGGGCACGGATCCATGAGAACAGTGACTGTATGGCCTAAAATTTACACCCTGGCACAAAGAAAGTTATGCATTTGTCCCATTTGTTGAGTTTGAGAATGGGATGCACTATTGGTGTTACGATTCACAGAAAATTTGATGCACCACGATATTTTGCCTGCGATATACACAACCACAGCATGTCAGATTAACAATCGTATTTCCAACCTTCAACTTTACGGAGATCGATAACGAGGTGCGGTATGGCATAAATCGTAACCGTAAATATTGTCGGCTCCGTTTCCGGTTCATGTCTGAAATCAGGAAATGAAATGAAAATACAGTGTGACCCCTCTAATGCGCGGAAAACCGGGTCCAAAGAATGATCCACGTTAGTTATCAGCTCTGCGCAATAGCAGCCGATTGTCCAGACGACTGTATCCAATATTACAATACGATGATGTTTGCTCCTAATTTTATGTCAATTTCCGACGTAATTTACAGAAGTCAGTTGCATTTTAATATCTGCCACAGGATATGAATTCCAAATCCGAGACGCGATCACACCCGACACATATTACACAAATGAAATGTGTGTGTTGCTTTTCGATAACGCTCAGCCGTGTCAACTGACAGGTGTTTATCTGATGACATCATTCAGTGCGAGTCTGTATGTGTGACCTTTAGGCTATGTTTTGAAATTGAACTGATTGGTCAACAAGTCGTTTGATTTATGCCGCAGACATCGCGAACGTGTGACTTTCTCCCTCGCATCAAGGGGCAAAATAACCAATTTCATGGTGAGAATGCACTATTATGTTTGTGGAAAATCCTAAATATTTTTCTTCTATGCATGCGCTCAGAAGTATATGTCGCGACCACCATTTGAACCGTCTCATCGAGACGGTTTCAATGAGTGGTCACATCATTTACTTTCAAAGTAATAAAAATAAAATATTTATTAAATTTCATACCCGTAAAGGTGTATTCTGAAATGAATGGGTTAAAGATACACTCTCAATTATACGTAGATATGTCGCCATATTCGGCGATATTGATTTCGAAAATTTTGAAAAGTTGATAAAAAGTTCAGTTCAGAGTACATGCGGAATTGTCGGTGGCTTTAGATATGAAAGGAATATTTAGTCGCAGCGTAATCGTCTGATGATATGTGTGCTCTGGTTTCTGAAGTATATGTCGCGACCACCATTTGAACCGTCTCATCGAGACGGTTTCAATGAGTGGTCACATCATATACTTTCAAAGTAATAAAAATAAAATATTTATTAAATTTCATACCCGTAAAGGTGTATTCTGAAATGAATGGGTTAAAGATACACTCTCAATTATACGTAGATATGTCGCCATATTCGGCGATATTGATTTCGAAAATTTTGAAAAGTTGATAAAAAGTTCAGTTCAGAGTACATGCGGAATTGTCGGTGGCTTTAGATATGAAAGGAATGTTTAGTCGCAGCGTAATCGTCTGATGATATGTGTGCTCTGGTTTCTGGCAGACTTCAAAAGAAAATTGGGACCTTGTAGTATTCTTTGACGTACCAGTTCAAAGCGTTTGGAAGATTTATGATCGCGGATTCACGGTAGGAAATACATTTTCATTGGTTGCATCAATTATTGGACGAAATACTTGAATGAATGCGCGTGTGTCATTTGCGTTTACAATAACACCGATATGAAATAATTTGTTTTTTCTTACTCATTTCACCGAAGTGACCCGGGCAAGTTGTGTTACCGTAATACTCCTACATATACAGATAGTAATGATTGCAAATTCATATAACACATTTTAAAAATTTGTCGCAGTTACATTGCAATCTTGCCACAGCGATTCGCGATCTCCGATTGGTCAATAGTCGTTACACCTCATTAATGCAAACAATGGAGACTGTCAGGAAATTAAAAAATGCACGCCGTCACATTTACTCGCGGTGTTGGCATGGTTTCTAGACCAATTAAGGCTAATTTATTGGGGTAATTTATATCTGAAGAGACTGTTAGATAATCAATTGATCAAGCTTTTTTTTTTGTCCAGCATTCGTTTGATGACCCGCAAACTCGTAGGAACCCATAATTACAAAAGCCAGTCACCAACATGAAAGCCTTAATTTACTAAATCCAGTCAAAATTACCAAATCACGCTTTGTTAGTGGACAATATACGACCTAATTAGCTAAATCCATTTCTTTTATACCGACCCAGGGCTCCAGATAAGGAATTAGTAATTGAGTATTTTCATTCCATCATATCTGAAGCAATTGCGTATTTCAATATTTTAATTGGTTAAAATAAAATCACTCTACTGTTTACACATCAACAGACAGCAATTATTGAATAGTTTGCTTCGAAATGAAAACATGTCTTGGAATTTCATTAGAATTGTTTCCTTGGAGACAATTCTAATGAAATACCAAGATGTGTTTTCATTGAAAATAAGAACAATATGGTATATTTGTGGTCTGTTTATTGTTTTCTGCAGCTTGATAAAGGTACCACAAATTTGTTATTGCTTTTTGATACTTGCTACTTCTGATTTCAATTGGGTTTTGGGCAATTTTAATTGGGTATTTAAGCAAATACGCAGCTTATCTGGAGCATGTTTGATTGTCTGCATTATATTGAGTATATGAACCTTTGAAAATGTATTTTAAGAATGTGTCACGGTAAGTAACTCGCCATGGGGAGAAGGTGTGTATTTGGGCCCGGTTCGTTAGAGTGATGGTACGTTAAACCAGATGTCCCGGGTTCGAGCCCTGGGCCGGTGCACATTTTTCTCGCCCTGGGTCTAGTACGGTACTAGTATCATTATATGTATTCTATCGTGACCCAAAGTGTTATGAGGTAGGCATATCGTTACACCCCTATGTCGGCCTACGATGTACAGGAATGTGGATTTTCCTATTTTTATTTATACCCCCCGGAACGAGTTGTGGTGGGGTATACTGGAGTCAGGTTGTCCGTGCGTGCGTCCGTGCGTCCAAAGGACGTGCGTCCGTGCGTCCGTGCGTCCGTGCGTCCTTAAACTTAACATCAGAGAAATATTGTTATAACTTCTATTTCCTTCATCTAAAATGCTTGATATTTCACACATGCATTCCTGTAAGGCTCTACTACCATGCTGTGCCAAATCCACGACCGTCCAACCCCCGCAGATCCCAAGGTCAAGGTCAAATACTTAGTCTCTTTACAAAACTTAACATCAGAGAAATATTGTTATAACTTCTAGTTCCTTCGTCTAAAATGCTTAATATTTCACACATGCATTCCTGTAAGGCTCTACTACCATGCTGTGCCAAATCCACGACCATCCAACCCCCGCTGATACCAAGGTCAAGGTCAAATACTTAGTCTCTTTACAAAACTTAACATCAGAGAAATATTGTTCTAACTTCTATTTCCTTCATCTAAAATGCTTAATATTTCACACATGCATTCCTGTAAGGCTCTACTACCATGCTGTGCCAAATCCACGACCGTCCAACCCCCGCTGATCCCAAGGTCAAGGTCAAATACTTAGTCTCTTTACAAAACTTAACAACAGAGAAATATTGTTCTAACTTCTATTTCCTTCATCTAAAATGCTTAATATTTCACACATGCATTCCTGTAAGGCTCTAATACCATGCTGTGCCAAATCCATGACCGTCCAAACCCCGCTGATCCCAATGTCAAGGTCAAATACTTAGTCTCTTTACAAAACTTAACATCAGAGAAATATGTTATAACTTCTATTTCTTTCATTATGCTGTGACAAATCCCTGCTGATCTCGAGGTCAACGTCACATACATACCATATAACCTCGAATTAACGCCCCCCTCCTAATAAACGCACCCCCACCCCCCCCCCCCCAAATCCCCCCCCCCCCCCCCCCCCCCCCCCCCCCCCCCCCCAAATAAAAATAAAATATTTTTTTTTTTTTACCAATGACCGCCAATTTCAAACACAAATAATCCTTAAATCCTTATTTGTGTTTCAAATTGGCGGTCCTTGGATATTTTTTCTTTTTTTTTCTTTTTTTAGCTCACCTGAGCGAAGCTCATGTGAGCTATTGTTACCGCAATGTGTCCGTCGTCGTCGTCCGTCGTCGTCGTCCGTGAACATTTTCAAACGTCTTCTCGTCGGTAACCATTGGGCCTATGGTCACCAAACTTCATGGTCATGGTCCTTAGGTAGGGGGATTACAAAATTGTTAAAATGACGTTATTACGTAATCCAAGATGGCCGCCGTCTAAAAATAGCACAAATTCTTAAAAAATCTTCTTCTCAAGAACCGCCAACCGGATTTCGACAAAACTTGGTAGGAATGATCGATGTACATTGCTCTTTCAAAGTTGTTAAAATGGTGACCCTGGGGTCAAAAATGGGTGTGGCCCGTGGGGTCAAATTGGGGTCAAATTATGACTGAATATGGTCATTTCATTTTGATGAATATGGTCATTTCATATATCAAATTGAAGGTATCAATGAGGCGATCACTCTGGTGCATTTTTTGTCGAAATCGGATTGTTATGTCATCCAAGATGGCCGCCGAAAGGTCAAAAGGTCGTTCTTTTATTAGAGATTTCAAAATTCTTCTTCACATGAACCGCTTGGCCCATGGTAGCCAAACTTAAAAGTTATGGTCCATGGGTGAAGCCTTTTCAGATTTGTTAAAATGGAGGTCATCGCTAATCCAAGATGGCCACCGTCTAAAAATAGCATAAATTCTTAAAAATTCTTCTTCTCATGAACCGCTAGCCGGATTTCGACGAAACTTGGTAGGAATGATCGATGTACAATGCTCTTTCAAAGTTGTTAAAATGGTGACCCCGGGGTCAAAAATGGGCGTGGCCCGTGGGGTCAAATTTTATTTTTGACCGAATATGGTCATGTCATATATCAAATCGAAGGTATCAATGAGGCGATCACTCTGGTACATTTTCTGTCCAAATCGGATTGTTATGTCATCCAAGATGGCCGCCGAAAGGTCAAAAGGTCGTTCTTTTATTAGAGATTTCAAAATTCTTCTTCACATGAACCGCTTGGCCCATGGTAGCGAAACTTAAAAGTTATGGTCCATGGGTGAAGCCTTTTCAGATTTGTTAAAATAGAGGTCATCGCTAATCCAAGATGGCCGCCGTCTAAAAATAGCATAAATTCTTAAAAAATCTTCTTCTCATGAACCGCTAGCCGGATTTCGACGAAACTTGGTAGGAATGATCGATGTACAATGCTCTTTCAAAGTTGTTAAAATTAAAATGGTGACCCCGGAGTCAAAAATGGGCGTGGCCCGTGGGGTCAAATTTTATTTTGAACCGAATATGGTCATGTTATATATCAAATCGAAGGTATCAATGAGGCGATCACTCTGGTACATTTTTTTGTCCAAATCGGATTGTTATGTCATCCAAGATGGCCGCCGAAATGTCAAATGGTCGTTCTTTTATTAGAGATTTCAAAATTCTTCTTCACATGAACCGCTTGGCCCATGGTAGCCAAACTTAAAAGTTATGGTCCATGGTTGAAGCCTTTTCAGATTTGTTAAAATGGAGGTCATCGCTAATCCAAGATGGCCGCTGTCTAAAAATAGCATAAATTCTTAAAAAATCTTCTTCTCATGAACCGCTAGCCGGATTTCGATGAAACTTGGTAGGAATGATCGATGTACATTGCTCTTTCAAAGTTGTTAAAATGGTGACCCCGGGGTCAAAAATGGGCGTGGCCCGTGGGGTCAAATTTTATTTTTGACTGAATATGGTCATGTCATATATCAAATTGAAGGTATCAATGAGGCGATCACTCTGGTACAATATTTGTCGGAATCGGATGATTATGTCATCCATGATGGCCACCAAAAGGTCCATTTATTCAAGATTTTTAACGTCTTTTTCTCAGGAACCACATGGCTGATGCTGGGTGAAGCATTTTCAGATTTTGTAAAATGAGTCATCGCTTAATCCAAGATGACCGCCATCTAAAATATTTTTTAAAACACATGAACTCAATGTCACATTCTCCTCTGGTGTTCATGGAGTCAAGTGAGCGAATTAGGGCCATCATGGCCCTCTTGTTTTTTTTACTGGCTAATAAACGCCCCTCTTTTGTAAAATGTAACGCCTCCGGGGGCGTTAATTCGAGGTTATACGGTAGTCTCTTTGCAAAACTTAACATCAGAGAAATCGGTTATAACTTCTATTTCCTTGCTCGGATCTGCTTCACATTTCACACACTCATTGCTCCAATGGACCTCTACCACCCTGTGACAAATTCACGTTCATGCCGCTCGCGCTAATCCCAGAGTCAAGGTCACAAGCCCACACACTTGGAAATTTTTACATATTTTAGGGGTATGTGGGCCCACGCGGGGGGTATTCCGTAAGCCTCGCTTACTGACCAATCTAGTTTTTATAGGAGTTTGTGTTTTTTTTTACTAAATTTTTAAGAAAAAAATGTTGCTGAATTGTTTCCAAACTGCTCAAAAGTGATAAAGTTTTGGAGGGTTAGGCGTGTTTCCTCTATTTTTGGAAAAATGTCCTATTTTTTTACAATTTCCAGTTTACACACCTGGATGTATTAATCTAGCTGAAATTTAATATCAAGTGCCATCCATTCCCCATTCAGTTTGTTTTGAATTGATTTACTGCTTCAGTTGTACATTCTCAACACAATTTGTACACATTTTCATTTGTCTTTTGTAAAACAGATATGAACTACTTGGAGTGGACAGGAATTCGACCTTCACAACTTTCGGAAGAAGACTTGTTTTACTGCTTGCGTCTTGACGGAGCAACTGCTGTAAATAGAATTCGAGAGGAGCTGCACAGAGGCAACAACTTAGACTGTGTGTACAAGGGTTGGACATTTCTGACAGCAGTTTGCAGTTCAGGCCGGTGCGATATATTGAAAGTTGTGCTTGACCATGAAAGGGAGGTATGTATACAGAACTCTAGTTGAGAAAAGGCACCTTATTCAGGGATTCCGCTGGGGAAAATAAAAAAATCGCCACTTCAAAAAAAATAAAACAATTGGCTATAAAAAATTGTTTTCTTTTTTTTCGAAAATTGTAATTTTTTATCGCCAATTGTAATTTTTTATCGCCAATTGTTTATTTTTATCCCCAATTGCGAAAGTGATGATCGCCAGCGGAATCCCTGCTTATTACATGCACAACCAGCGTAACCCCAGATCACCCTGCAAATCTGCGTACTACCATCTGCAAAAAGATTAACTCTTAACCCTTACAATGTCTTCTTTCTCAATTAAAACATGGTTTGACAGCACTTTAGAATCATTTCCATTCTAAAGTGTTGTAAAACCATGTTTTGATAGAGAAAAAATGGAAAATAATAAATAGATGGCAGACGAAAAAAAATTAATTCAACATTGTAAGGGTTAACCAGATTGTATAACTTGCATTGGGATCAAGACTTCCAATATTTCAAGGTCCCTTTCACAGAAATGAACCCTTATACAGTGTATTTGCGTGAACATGCAATTTTAATATGCAAAAAAAACAAAACAATTAAAATCAGCAACACTACGTACCAAAAAAAACATTTAAAATATCTGGGGGCCGTTTCACTAAACTTCTTACGACTAAAATGTTCGTAAGTGCAAAATTAATTATGATAGTCTGTAAATTTCACATTAACAATGTTTTCTTGTAAACAATTATTGGATTTACATTTATTGAGCATAGGCTGCATATGCAGCCTATGCTCAATAAATGTTAATCCATCAATTGAAATTCCCAGATGATCCTAAATTTGCACTTACAAACATTTTAGTCGTACAAAGTTTAGTGAAACGGCCCCTGGGACGCAATGTCCCGTTTGTCTGTAGCGTACTAGTAGTTCTATCGGGTTTGTCTATAGATGGTAAGAAAGCCAACAAAATCATCATGAGAAACAGCCAATTATCTACCTGAATTTGAGCCTTCAAATAATCTTGGGTAAGTGCATTGACCCAGGTAAGCCTGATGTGTAGCCGGTTTCACCAAAATTGTTAAGCATACATATCTAGCTAAGTATTCTTTGAGGGAGTAATCATTTATTTTTCCTGAAATGTATTATTTCATATAGAACTAACGACTAATTTTGATTATACTGAATTTATTACATTATCACAGCCGAAATGGCTGTGATAATGTAATAAATTCAGTATAATAAAAATTAATAAATTTATCCTTAAATTGAAAATGTCTCCCTCAAAGTGTACATATCAAGATAAGTATACTTTGCAATTTTTGTGAAATATGTTACTGATAAATGACCTAGTTCTACATTGATCATTTTTCAGTCACTAAGCCTACTGCCATCACCCAAAGGATTTTAAAGGACCTCCCAGTGTTTACAACTGCATAGCCCCTGATCAGACTTTGAACACACACAGTCTGATCAACGCCTATGTCGGTCGCCACACAGTGTAACTGAATCTCTGATTGTTTCCACACACAATGACATGATAATCACGATCCACACTGGCCACAAATGTTTAACCTTTACACTGCTGAAGTAAATTTTGTCGTCTGCTGTTCTATTTTACATGTTTCTCGTCAAAACATTGTTTGACAGCACTTAAGAATGATTTCCAATGGAAATGATTCTAAAATGCTGTCACATCATGTTTTTATTGAGAAAAAGAAACAAAATATAAATCAACAGCAGACAACAATTTTCATTTCCGGCATTCTAATGGTTAATGCCACTTTTCCCACCGGAGGATTTAATAATCTATTTTTGTATATTTACTCGTGCCAGGTGCAGATCGCTCATTTGACGCGGTGTAAGCTGCAAAGCTGTTTCTCGTGCTCAAAGTTGCCACGGAAACATTTTATCGTGGATTCGTATGACGACAACGGGGACACACCGTTGATCGCCGGAATAAGAAGCGGCCATATTGACATATGCCGACTACTAATCGATGCGGGTGCTAACATTAACCTTCCCAATCAGACGTCACACCAGACTCCAATCGTCGTTGCCATCGAGTGTTCCCATGATGCAATAGTCTCGTATTTGTTGGAAAACCATGCCGACGTTCAAGTGACGGACAATGTCGGTATTACGCCCCTATACACAGCTATCAAAGGGAAGAAATACAGTATTGTGAATGATCTTATACGATGTGGTTGTGACGTAAACATCGGCAGCCAGGATCATGCGCCGATCTTCCTGGCAACACGGATGGGTGACCTCAGTTTGGTGCAGGTAAAATACAGCAGGGCTTGCGGTTATATGTGGCTGTGCCTATAGAAATGGGGCTGATGGGTTTTTGGGATGGGCCGTGGCTAAGGGGATATGGCATTGGACTTTAATACTTGGCGTTGTTAGTTCAATCCTCACCCTATGCGTGAACAATACTTACATAGTATTTCCATCCCACTGGTCTGTCGGATGAGACTGTGGTCTCATCTCTATATGACCTTAGCTGTTGCTGGGACATTAAACCCATTCACTTTCACTTATTTTTTACCAGTGTAGATCCAGATCAGCCTGTGCATCTGCACACTCTGATCAGGATCTGCATTGTTCGCCATTCCATTAATGAAACACCTGTCATGCTTCTAAAAAGCAATACAGATAGCTACCAGGCCACGAGAGTGTGCAATTTGATCAGGAGCTACACTGGTCACAAATCCCATAAACCCCATTTCTCCAGTCACGGCCACATATAGCTTTCTAAGCTCATATTCAGTTGTCCTGATGAAATGTGGCTGTAACTGCAGAAATGGGGCTTATGGGATTTGTTGGTGGGTAATTTATTGATGGAATGAAAAACAGTGCAGATCCTGAGCAGACTGTGCGGATGCACAGGCTGATCTGGATTACACTGGTCGCAAAACCAATAAGCCACATTTCACCAGTCGTAGCCACAAATCACAAATTTTGAGAGTGTACTCAGAAATCGTTTTCGTGTGTACTATATTTTAAAACTTGATCACATAAAAATCTTGTTATGCCATGTTGCAACCCACTTTATAAATGTGAATGAGACACGTGTAATAACACCTGAGGTGAACCAGGGCGGATTCACGTAGGGTAAAACACGGCGCGCGCCCCCCACCCCCTAAAATTCAGCGAGTAAACTTAGTAAAGATATTTTTGCTCTAAAATGGGGTGTAAATATTAAAAATATTCCGGATGGCATACCGCTAGTTCGAATTTATAGTAAACTATTTCAATTAAGAAGTCCCGCCCCCCACTAACCTGAAATCCTGGATCCGCCCCTGGTGAATTTGGCTGGCCGCATCACTGTAATTACATCTTCTTATTGCGAACTAATGTTATGTTAAACGTACCAAAGAAGACGTTCCAAATGATGTTCATAGTGACGTGACCAAGCAATGGTGTTTTGAAGTGGACGTCGTCATGTTTTAAATGTCATTGTTACATCACTGCTGTTGTTCGACACCGCTCACAGCCGTGTTCAAACATACAGCGCGTGCTGTTTGACCATGGCTGTAGACAATTCGCATTCCGGGGCCAAGCCAACACCCATGTAATGCATGTGTCTCATGCGCCATTACGTCACCAGACAAGTTCAAATTTTGAAATTGATGCGGCTGCATCACGCAACGTGTATTGTGGCCCCGGAATATGTATTTGTTAATCAACTGTTTGAATGGAGCAGATTATCAAAGTACCGAAAGTAACTGCATATATGCTCAAATTACACTTGGGAACTGTTTTAACCCGCGGCCTACGGCCTTGGGGTTCAAACAGTTCCCTCGTGCCACGGCAAACGTTTACCCACGGCTGGTCTTGTTCGAACCTTATATTAGAACCGTCTCGGGAACTGTTTTAACCCGCGGCCTACGACTTTGGGGTTCAAACAGTTCCCTAGTGCCACGGCAAACATTTACCCACGGCTGCTCATGGTCGAACCTTACATTAGAATCGTCTGTGACTTAGTAATATTATTGCAAGTATTACAATGTGCTCCTGTTTGGTAACATGAAGTGGTTACAAAGAACACGTACAGGCACCTATTATGTGGCATATTTATAATAGTTTTATTGCTAGTATTAAAACATATAAATAGTTTTTTCCCAAAACATCCAAATACACTGTTATTGTGATCAACCAGTACAACCATACTAACCCTAAATATTGGTGCACTCTTTGTTGTGAGAAACCATGAATGTATATGTGTTTCCCAGAATAAATGGCGTCCAAATATATAGGGTTATCAGGGCTCCAGATAAGGACTTAGTAATTGAGTATTGTCACTCCATCATTTCTGAAGCAATTGGGTATTTCAACATTTTATTTGGGTAAAATTAAATCACACTACTGTTTACACATCAACAGACAGCAATTATTGAATAGTTTGCTTCGAAATGAAAACATGTCTTGGCATTTCAATTCTAATGAAATACAAAGATGTGTTTTCATGGAAAATAAGAAAAATATACAATGTTGTGGTTTGTTTATTGTTTTCTGCAGCATGATACAGGTACCATTGCTATTGCTTTTTGATACTCGCTACTTCTGATTTCAATTGGGTTTTGGGCAATTTTAATTGGGTATTTAAGCAAATACGCAGCTTATCTGGAGCGCTGGGTTATTAAGGTAGTTGTTTATTCCAGTGTTTGTTTGAGGCTGGCTGTGAGATGGACATTGCCAACAAGTACGGGGTAACACCATTATATGAAGCCGTGCTCAAAGGTAGGCCTACTTCCCACAGTCGAAACTGACCGTACCCTCAAAAAAAGATTTTATCATACCTGTGACTGTGTCAGGAGAAATGGGGCTTATGGTATTTGTGACCAGTGTAGACACTGATGTTCTTGGGCTATGGTTAGAAAACTTTATAGGGTACATTCTCCTAATTCATATTCGATAGTTTGATTGACCGAGACTGAGCACAGCCTTAGCCTCAACCAATCAGGTTTACTGATTCCCATTTGTTTACATTCCCATATATGTTTGACCTCGATGTTGGACAGATGTAACATCCCAATGAATGAATCAATCAATAAATCATGTCAAGCCAGCTGCTAGCCAACCAACCAACCAACCAACCAACCAACCAATCTATTCCGCAGACCATATGGAGAATAGTGAAGTACGTGCTGTCTTATCAGGATCTACACTGTCAGTTTGTCAATGCTCTCCAGAGCTCCAGATAAGCTTTGTGTCTAAAGCGTACTATACCTCCTGATTTCAAAATCATTGCGCATTTTACTTTTACAAATGGAGTATTGATTTTCTTCATTCCTAAATAGGAAAAAATGATATAAAAAATATAACACCTTTAAACATTCATTTATTTGAGCTGCAAAAAGCAAACAATGCTCAACTAAGTGAATTTTCAACTTTATGACAGTGTTTTCACTACTCAATTTGAAAATCAATGCGTATTTTCACATTGCTGTGCATATTTTGTACTCCCACTTTTCATAATCAATGCGTATTCAACTAAAATAATTGTGTAAAATACGCCAATACGCACCTTATCTGGAGCTCTGGCTCTCCCCATAGGTACATTCCCATCTATATTTGACTTGATGTTGAACAGATATAAAAAAAACCAGTGAATGAATGAAGCAATCAATCTTGTCAACCAACCGAACCAACCACCCAACCAACCACAACCCACCAACCAACCCACCAACCCACCAACCAACCAACCAACCACCCTAATCCGCAGGCCATATGGAGATTGTGCAGTACCTGCTGCATGGCAAGTGTGACGCCAACAAGGTGGACATGTACGGTCAGTCGCCCCTCCATGTGGCCATCCTGTCTGGGGGTCTTGAGGCTGTCAAGCTCCTCCTTCTACACGGTAAATATTAGATGAGCCATGTGCTATATCTCATGAAAAAATATTTACAATATTTTTCGTAAATGATGTTGAAAGTTGACAAATTTTCTTAGCAAATCTGGAATTTTATTAATCTCAAATTTGGATGAATTATTTCCCCTTAGTGGCAATGCTTAATTTTGCTTTCTGTATCATTGCTCGCTCAATAACTTGGATCTTAACCAACTTCGGTACATGATTTTTAGTGAGTTATCTCCTCTTGTTGACTGGCCATGCCTCAACAGGCATATATTGTCATATTCGGCATTTTTTTTTTAATATTCATTTTGACCATTAAGACATGAAATTGCCAAAATATCAAATATAATTATTTTTCATAAAGAATTTAAAAAAAAATCACCCTCCCACAATCAGTCAGTCATTGGAGATGCATCTTGTGCACTCTCAACTCATGGTTACGTAACCAACAATAGCAGACGTTGCTCTTGAGGTTCCGTACTTCTTTTCCATCCGTACGTCCGTCCGTGTACATTTACGTCGAAAAGTGTGTAAGAGTTTCTCCAACATGTAATATCTTCAATATTACACGAAGGATTGCTTCCATACTAGGACACTTGATTCACCTGAACATTTGTCACACAATCGCGCCACCATTAACACGACCTCGACCTTTGTTACCTTCGAAATGTCACTGAAACACTTAGCCATTTTGTTACGTCAAAATGTGTACAAGAGTTTCTCCAGTTACAGTCCTGGGCCCGGTTGCTCAAAGCTTCAGTTAGCTTAACAGACTGTTAAATCCTTAACTGAATGGTTAAAATCTCTGTTTCTCAAAGCTTCAGTTAGCTTAACGGACTGTTAAATTCTTAACTGAATGGTTAAAATCTCTGTTTCTCAAAGCTTCAGTTAGCTTAACGGACTGTTAAATCCTTAACTGAATGGTTAAAATCTCTGTTTCTCAAAGCTTCAGTTAGCTTAACGGACTGTTAAATCCTTAACTGAATGGTTAAAATCTCTGTTTCTCAAAGCTTCAGTTAGCTTAACGGACTGTTAAATCCTTAACTGAATGGTTAAAATCTCTGTTTCTCAAAGCTTCAGTTAGCTTAACGGACTGTTAAATCCTTAACTGAATGGTTAAAATCTGTTTCTCAAAGCTTCAGTTAGCTTAACGGACTGTTAAATTCTTAACTGAATGGTTAAAATCTGTTTCTCAAAGCTTCAGTTAGCTTAACGGACTGTTAAATCCTTAACTGAATGGTTAAAATCTCTGTTTCTCAAAGCTTCAGTTAGCTTAACGGACTGTTAAATCCTTAACTGAATGGTTAAAATCTCTGTTTCTCAAAGCTTCAGTTAGCTTAACGGACTGTTAAATCCTTAACTGAATGGTTAAAATCTCTGTTTCTCAAAGCTTCAGTTAGCTTAACGGACTGTTAAATTCTTAACTGAATGGTTAAAATCTCTGTTTCTCAAAGCTTCAGTTAGCTTAACGGACTGTTAAATCCTTAACTGAATGGTTAAAATCTCTGTTTCTCAAAGCTTCAGTTAGCTTAACGGACTGTTAAATCCTTAACTGAATGGTTAAAATCTCTGTTTAACAGAGATTTTAACCATTCAGTTAAGGATTTAACAGTCCGTTAAGCTAACTGAAGCTTTGAGCAACCTTAAACAGAGATTTTAACCATTCAGTTAAGGATTTAACTGTCCGTTAAGCTAACTGAAGCTTTGAGCAACCGGGCCCAGTATGCCACGGGAGCATATCTATGTTTTACAAACATAATGTCTAGTTCATAATTATTTTACTTGTTCACACAAATGAATGTTTTGACAATGCATGAGAATTGGAGATGATTCTCATGCACTGCCAAATCATGGAAAATAGAAAAATAAACAGCAGACGTCTCATTTATCATGGCAGGTGGGTCTAATGTGAAGTTACGTAACCAGCAGCAGCAGACACCGGTGTTCCTGGCCATGCTGGTGGGCCGGGCGGAGATTCTCCAGTACTTCATGCAGCAGGGCATCGACGTCTTCCCGAAATACCGCCACCAGTACCACGACAGGGGCACCGAACTCTCTAGCAGCAGGTTGGTGTTGCTTATGTGTGGTTGTATCAGTAGCCTATTTCACCAACATTGCAAAGTATACTTATCTAGCAAAGTATACTTTGAGGGAGTAATCATTTATTTTTCTGAAAATGCATTACATGTATTTCATATAGAACTAACGACTGCATATACATGTATTTGATGATTAAAAGTAAGCAGAAATATTATACTGAACTTATTACATTATCACAGCCAAAATGACTGTAGTATACTTAGCAAGAAAAGTATGCTTTGCAATTTTGGTGAAATAGCTACTGGATTAGTGCAGCTTAAGGTCTCATGGGACAGTGGGCAGCTAGCTTTAAAAAGGGGGTGGACGATTTTCTATATACTTCACTACCGACGCTGTAAGTTACACCAGTTTGTCTAGAAAAATAGGTTTATGAATATTTCTTGACTTTGGGAGGCTTGACTAGGTGTATTTTTTATAGAGTATTTCATAATTCTACGAAACTGAATGTTAGCTCCAGTTGATTTTGACATCTTGGAAAATGTCGCCTGCTATGCTGTCTCGCTGGTACAGTTTCGCGTCATCTTCGGAATTTAAGGTATTTTTCGGGCATTTGTAGCGAAAATTTGAGCTGGTTATGACCCCGCTTTGAAATCATTTTCAGAAAATGGTGTGGTGTTACAAGTAATAAAACAAGACATAACAAAGTATCTGTGCCTCATATTTTCATGAAAACAATTCCGGTAAATTCAGTCTTGTTGAAATTTTTGGCAAAAAATAGGTGGGTGGGGTAACTTTGTAAAAAATTAATTGAACCATCTGATGCAGTTACTGAATTTTTATTGTGGCGCGCGATTTGTACTTCATTTGCGAGTATTTTTCAATACTTGTCGCAAGAGCCTCCTTAACTGATTGTGAGAGGCGGTGATTTTTATAAGTCACCCGCCGCCCTCAGAAAAGCAGTCAATTTTGGCTATTTTCAACCGTCCCGTGATGCCTAAGGCTCTTGTGCGTTTTGTGGCTAGTCCAGCTTCGGATCTGCTATTGAACTCTGCAGGTTTTTGTGGCTAGAGCATCTTCTGATCTGCTCTCGCTCATGGATTCTTGAGGATCTATACGGTTTCTTCTGCAGTTTGATAAGGATCTATATTGTTTCTTCTGTATGTTTTCTTCCCGAAATACCACCACCAATACCACGACTTGGGCACCGAACACACCAGCAACAGGTTGGTGCTGCTTACGTTTGGTTGTTGTAACTTGCATAGTTGGGCATTTGGCTTTTTGTGGCTAGTTAAGCTTCAGATCTGCTCTTGCTCTCTTGCCTTTTGATAAATCGAAGATCTGAAAAGAGTTTCCATTTGATGAGATTTTTGAAACGCATCAAGCACAATTTATGCTCTTTGTAAAGACTTCCTATCACTATACACGAGCCCATTCTAACAATTGCAGCTACTTTACTTACCGGTAGTCACTGACACTTATAATAACATTTGAAACATGATGACATCGACGTCCAAACAACATTGCTTAGTCATGCCTTTAGGGACATCATTTGGAATGTCTTCATTTGGCATAACATTAGCGCATAATACGAATACATACGTATGGTGATGCGACTGGCCAAATTATCTGCAGGTGCTATTACACATGTCATATCACATTTATGAAATGAATTAAGGTTTACATGTGATAAGGATCAAAACTGTTAGGAGCATGAGGATGTAGGAGCATGAGAAGTGCTTCACTCACTGAATGGCAGACAGTGCAAGCCCTGATCAGACTGTCGATGCGCAGGCTGATCTGGGACTACACTGGTCCCAAATTTCATAAGCCCCATATCTCACTCTACAGACACATTAGATTTTCCTAAATATCGATTTTAGAAATACTATATTTTCTGTAAATCTTGTTATTTATTGCCAAATGTGACTTTTTTGCTGTATCACATCTCAGATAAAATGATACATAGAGATACATTAGATGTAAATGACAGAGCACATGCGGCATGCACATTGAAATTGTTGTGAACATTTTACGTCATTTGCAGAAGACAAAGTGTTTCTATCCCACTGGTCTACTGGATGAGACTTTAAACTGTGGTCCCGTCTCTATATAACCAACCATAGCAATTGCTAGGACGTTAAGCCTATTCACTTGCAATTGCAGCAGTTTAAACACGGTGATAGAGGTATTTGAGAAGGGCCATACAGAAACACTGGCGGTGCTATTGAGAGGCTGCACTAAACTGCCCATACCAGATGTCTTGTCTGTTGGCTCACTATTCAGGTAAACCATTTTGTACCAAAGAATATGTGCAATTTTTCATGAAATACATGTACAGAAACTGTGATATTTTCTGTAAATGACGTCGAAAGAGGACAACAAATTTCGTAGCAAAATTTGCATAGCAAATTTCGTCAGCCTTCGATGTCATTTAAGGATAATATTGGAACTTTTGTACGAGATAGCTTGGAAGTGATGCAAATAAGAAAACAAAAGTTAGATTTTGAATAACCGGTCCACAAATAAATTGTTTTTTAAAAAGCCCCCACCATGTTAATTTCCTGTAGGAAAATCGTTTTTCTTAATTAAATCAATACATGATGGAATTTCATGAAATAATTTTTTTTGGGGACGGTGACTTTTTTGTTATTGATGAAAAAGTACTTTAATACAATTAAATATTTGTTAAATTTAATGTGTTTAATAGCCAAAAGTTCGTCGGCAGCAAAACGTGGAATAGACAGTAGACCATTGTGGTCGATTTACACTCATAAAGGTGCGAAACTTTGGTAATTATTTCGGGGACAAGACAGTGGTTTGGATAAATGAATGTTTGGATAATTTGTTCTACTGTACCAGGTTGGCTGAGTGCATATGTCGGCTCATCAGGATCTACATTTGTCGGAATTAAGCCATGTTTTGTCCGGTTGCAACCCATGTTGTGTAACTGTGATTGAAAACAGTGGGACTTTTGGAATTATTGGCTAGTCTTTGTTCCTGATCAGCTAGAACACAAACACAGACAAGCATTTATGTTGAGCACCGATTTTGCACTAATTTACCCCATGTGAGTGCGAATTGGTTCTGCCTAGTAGCCTGCTTGTAGGTGACTTCATTAAATGTTAACACTATTTAATCAATCTACCGATATTTAACCTGAATATCCATCTTCAACCTTGTATTTGGGCCGTCTGCTGAGAGAAGGGACTGTTTGTGATCAACATAGCCCCAGATCATCTTGTACACCTTCACAGTCTGATCAGGGCCTACCCGGTACATGTATACTGTTTGTTATGAAGTCACAGAAATTTCCCAGCATGCAAAGAGTTATAATAGTTGAACTTGTCAATATTTTTTTTTCAGGAAGATTAACAATGGCTGCTTACTTCAGTTGCTCCTCCTGTCTGGAATCAAACCAGTACCTAATTTCCTATTGGACGCCAGCTCCTATCCTTGTAAAGAGACTTCTGATTGGCTTACAAACTTTTCCCACAATGCCTCAAGTTTAAAAGATTCCTGTAGAATTACCATCCGAAAGTGCCTTGGAAATAAAGTCTTCTACCAAGTAGACAAGTTGCCATTGCCAACAGAGCTAAAGAGTTACATTACAATGCAATATTTGTGATTATTGCCTGATGTCTATTTCTCTTTAGAATGCAGAAACGAAAATTGTCGTCTGCTGTTGTTTTATATTTTGTCTTCTTTCTCAATAAAAACATGGTATGACAGCACATAAGAATCATTTCCATTGGAAATGATTCTTAAGTGCTGTCAACCCATGCTTTTGATGAGAAAATTTTAAAATAAAATATAAACAGCAGACGACAAAATTTACTTCAGCATTATACGGGTTATTACGGAACCGATGTACTTTGATACAAGACAGGTGAATGCTGTGTACACATGTGCTAGATTATTTATATACATGTACCGGTATATTTAACACTTTACAATCAGAATAGCGCTACTGGGATTTCCAAAGGTATTGTTATTAGGTTTGAGGCGGCTTTCAGCTGCGCCGAAAACCTATTGTATTCTTTTTTTTTTATTCAGCCGTTCATTCTACAGCCCAAACCGCTGGTCGGATCGACTTCAAATTTTGCATGCCGATTCGGATCAAGTGTGAGCAGAGACTCAGAGATTTTCAGATATCTTTTAATGCTACTTTCCACGAAAACGGAAATGACGTCATACTTCCTTAACTTCCTTATTTTCCAACCGATTTCAAGAATTCATTTTGCATTGGAAAGCTGACAAAATTCTCTATCTCAGAATTGCTGAAAGTTTTAGGCTATCTACTCAAATAAAAGAGCTATATGCATTTGAAGTTGAAAAATGTACATACTTTTCAACGATTTTGCCGAATTTCGGCTGATAACGGGTGGTCTTTACAAACGTTTTCCAATTTGTACAGTACTGTCAGCAACATAATTTCTTGCCAGGGTGATAGGGGAGTGTCAGCCGCATGAAAGATGATAATTTTCAGAGCTATATCTTGACTACTTACGGCTCTATTCGATGTCAAAGATGAACGTATTTTTTCAAGTTTTCAAAATAGAGCAAACGGATGTGACGTCAGCTTCGTTATTTATCATTCGATTTCAATTGTTTTTGCTGTAGTCGATATTTCAGTCCTTTAGCTAAAACTTTGGCTGAGGATCGAACCCGGTATCCCTCGTTCCGAGTCCATCGCTCTACCTCTAAGCTAACCGGTCCCACATCGGTGTGATGATGCGAACACAATAATGTTGGACTGTTCATTCTAAAACTTCAGAAATTCTTTTTGCAACCGATAGTTTACACCTTGGGCTAAAGCTTAGTTACACATGAAATCAATGTTTGAGGCTCAAACCGTTGATGCAGCTCAAGCTGCTCTAGTTGTCTTCTTGTTCTCATAAGTCTATCACGCGACTCATTTCGTAGCGCTGATCCAAATACATGACCCAGAGCTCGTGATAAGTTTTGTATCTAAAGAGTATTATACCCCCAGATTTTTAATTCAATGCATATTTTACTTTCACATATGTATTATTGATTTTCTTCCTTATTAAATAGGGGACAAATGATAAAAAAATACAACAAACATATTGCCCCGAGGTGATATGGACGACCCGAGGTACTATTGCCCAAGGCCGAAGGCCTCGGGCATAGTGCATAGGGTCGTCCACAACACCGAGGGGCAATATGTTTTGACCGAATGACCATGAAATAACTGTTTTATTACTCAACTTGAAACAGTGTATGCGACACAATGAAAGTAACTTTGGCGTATGGGATGCATCAACTGATCAATCTAAATTAAGTTGAATTTTATGACGTCATGATTTATCGGGAGTTTTGACTATTGCCCAGGCACACGGAACTATTGCCCAGGCACGCGAAAACCCAGGGAATTAGTAAAAACTATGAAATGTCAACTTATATAGAGAGTTAATAAAATATAGAGGTAATCAAATATAATATTTATCAAGTAATAATTTATGCTACAGGGTGGTTTACGTTGAAAATAATGTGAATTTATGTTGCATTATTACACTGACGTCATTTTGTTACGTCATATTTTTCGACCAATGAAATGTCAGCATAAGTACATGTACATGTAGTTTTGAATTTGTGACATGGATGTGTATACATTGTATCTAGTCAATACTGGAGACAACTTATCATTTAGTATTTGTCATGTAACAAGCTGTGTATTGACTGAATACATACTGACGGATAACATAATGTCATATCAGGCATTGACCTGATACAAATAAATGATAAAAAATAAAACAAATTTAAAAATTCACTTATTTGAGCTGCAAAAAGCAAACACTGTCTGCTTTTTGCAACTCAACTAAGTAAATTTTCAACTTTATTACAGTATTTTCACTTCTCAATTTGAAAATCAATGCGTATTTTCACATTGCTGTGAGTATTTTGTACTCCTACTTTTGACAATGCGTATTCTGCTAAAATAAGTGCGTAAAATACGCCAATACATGTACTCACCTTATATGGAGCTCTGTAGTCTCAGGATTTTTTTACATATTGGGTAGTGGTAATTTCATGTGATTTTTGGTACTCACTGCTTCTGATAAAAAAGCGTTATTGACATTTTTAATTGAGTATCTGCAGCTTATCTGGAGCTTTTATATTCAGTAGAATTGTTATGTTAACTGATAATGAATTATTATTACTGTTCACAACTATAATAATTATATTTGTGACATTTGCTTTTATTTGTGATTTGACTTGCTATGAAGCAAGTACCTGAAGCATGTATCAAAACACTTCAAATACTCACATATCGTCCACTAGGGACCACAGGCGATCGGCATTTTGATAGGGTAGTGGATATAGAGGATATTCCATATTTGAATAGCGAGAAATAATACACGGGTGTGCGTAGGCTATGATAAAAATTAAACATTTTGCATGATAGCTCGTGGCTTCCAAGAAAACAGGCGCGCAATTACGGGTGTTCTCTTCACGGTGTATTATTTGTAAGGAGTTGATTAGGGGTTTTCTTTCACAGCGAAACCGTGCAAATAATTTGCAAACGGGTAATAGACATGTAGAAAAAAAAATTGTAGTCATTCTGTAGTCAATGTATTTATAAATACATTGACTATAGAATGGCTACCTTTTTTTTTCTACATATCTTAAAAAGTATAATTTACTATCCTATCAACATCACCGATTGCCTGTACTAGGGAGGATACGGGAGTATTTGCGGTGTTATGTATCCGCAACTATCCAGCTGACTGCTGGGATATTGTATGAGCCTCTGTTCTGTTTCTATAGTTTTTCTAGCATTTGTTACAAATGCATGTACGTGACTGTGACTGGAGAAATGGAGCTTATGGGTTTTGTGACCAGTGCGGATCCAGATCAGCCTGTGCATCCGCACAGTCTGATCAGGATCTGCATTGTTTGCCATCCACGCGACGGCGTATGTTAACGGAAGGGGTTCCTACTTATAGGAATCATGATTTTACTGGTTTGGCCCTCGGGTACGTTTTTATCTTTGGCTCTTTTGTTACCTGGGAGTTGAATTGGGTTATTGCCCTTATAAAAGTAGTAAGATTATTACTGATAATAATTTGATTGCTTGCCAAGTGATTCTGGTGTGGCAAGGACCTGACATCAGATTAGGTTTATTCTGATTTCAGGGCTGAATATATAGTTTTTTCATTGTAAATATTCAGTTCTGATTTAGGGATCCCCCCCCCCCCCATTTGTACAGGTAATATATGGGATTTAGTACTAAACCCATTGACCCGGCCTTAAATGACCATAGCTGTTGATAGGCCGTTAAACCGCAACAAACAAACAAACAAACTGTTTGTCATTCCATAAATGAAAGACCTATCATGCTTCCAACAAGCAATATAGATCATTATCGGGCTACAGGAGTGTGCTGTTTGATCAGGAGCTACACTGGTCACAAATCCCATAATCCCAATTTCTCCAGTCACAGCCACATATGTTAAGCTTATTATCCCCTGGCCGATAGTCAGGAGGGGATATGGCATTAGTCCACGTACGTGTGTACATGTGTACGTGCGTACGTTAGTAACACTTCCATTTTTCAATAACTTTTTGCCACAATGTGTGTCTAGGGATGGTGCTTTGTTTTACATACGACCCACATCCGACTACCCCAGGTCACTGACGACTTGTTTGTAAGGTAAATGCGTTCAAAGTATTTTTTTGTTTATTCAATAACTTATGAACCACTTCACCTATTTTGATAATATTTAGCCACAATGTGTGTCTTAGGAGTCATTTGGAAGTGTAGACATAGTGACTTTACATTCTAATCATTAACCCTTTGAACCTTACATACCATAACTGAAGCATTTGCAACACTATACTATAGATCCGGATGAGCCAGCTTGCATCAGGATCTGCAGTGTTTGTCAGTATTTTTCAGATATTTAACCATTACTATGCGGGGAAACGAAAGCTGTGTCTGCTGTTGTCTCATATTTTGAATTTTTTATCTATGAAAACATGGTTTGGCAGCACTTTAGAATCATTTCCACTGGAAATGATTCTAAAGTGCTGTAAAACTATGTTTTTTCTTGATAAAATGAGAATTAAAAAAACAACAGCAGATAACAAAATTTAATTGAGCATTATAAGGGTTAAAAAATTCACCATAGCTGATTAATAATGGAATAGTGCAGACATGACCATGGGATTGTCAATGTCGGATATTTAGGGGTGAAGGGGTTAACGACATGAGACAATCTGTTGAACAGAGACTATTTGGAAATGTGTTAACAATTTTCATAGTTTTGTATGTTATTCGATTTCTAAAGTTGTTTTGTGTTTAAGAATGGCTGTTATAATGATATATTGCTTGGATCTTATGAATGATTTGCGTTCATTTGTAGCCGTTATAATTCCTGTGATTCAAGGTGTATGATCACGTGGTACTACTAACAACAACAAGTACCGATTCAAAGTACGTATATTTTTATAGTGTCCTTATTACGTAACGGATTTTGATGAAATATGGCGCATCAAACGTGTCTTGTTAAGCTGCATTTGGTGGTCTCTGTATTTTCGCCCAAACTTCTGTCGTTTTTGCGAAGAATCGATTTCCGTGTCTCCGACACGGAAATCGATTCTTCGCAAAAACGACATAAGTCTGTGCCTAACTCCATAGATCACCAAATGCAGCTCATGAAGATGCGTTTGCTGCACCATATTTCATCAAAATCTGTTGCATATTAAGGAAAATATCAAATAATGCTTACTTTGGAGTGGGCGGCGTTGTTGTTGTAACCACGTGATCATGCACCTTGTGATTGTGTTTCAGGGATATGAGACGCGTCCGAAGGTACAAAATCACATGACGTGTCTCATATTTGGAACATGTTCGACTGCTGTTGTACCATACATTATTAATTGTTCTGTTCTCAAACTGTATACAGGGATGGGTTGTGGCCTAGGGGTTAGAACACCTAACTTTCAATCCCGTGGGTGGCAGGTGGGAGCACACGATGGGTAATTTAACGATCGGGGTTCATCCTTACCGGAATCCCGACTGGAGACCTGGTTTGGCCCTCACATACGTCTTTGGCATTTTGTATGTGACAGTTGAATCTGGTTATACCGCTTATAAGAGTAATCCTACCGGTATTACTTTTAAATAGGGGAAGGGGCCAAGTGACTTTGGTGCAGTATGGACCTGGCACCAGGTCAGGTTATTCTAATTTCAGCCAGGGCTGAATATGTTGTATCTCGATGTAAATATTCCGTTCTGATTTTGGGATTTCCCCCCCGATGCAGCAGGTTAAAACGGGATTGAACATGTTTGCCCGGCCTTACATGACCTTAGCTGTTGATATAGGCCGTTAAACACCAATAAACAAACAAAACAAACAAACTTTCAATCCCGAGATTGTGGCTTCAAACCTCACTGAGGGCGTCAAATAGTACTTGCATAGTATTTCCATCCCACTGGTCTGTCGGATGAGACTTGAAATCGAGGTTGTGTCCCTAAATGCCCTTAGCTGTTGCTGGGATGTTAAACCATTCACTTTCACTTTGTTTATGATTATTTGTAATCCTATACCTTTTAGGGGAAGGGCCCAAGTGGCTTTGGTGTGGTATGGACCTGGCACCAGGTCGGACTATTCTAATTTCAGGGCTGAATATATTTCTTTTTGGATGTACAAATATTCCGTTCTGATTTTGGGACTTTCCCCCCAATGCAGCAGGTTGGATACAGGATCGAACACGTTTGCCTGGCACCTTAGCTGTTGATAGACTGTTAAACACCACCAACAAACAAACACTGCAAAAGCAAAATGTATAGTGTATGATCTTAAAAAAACAATCTATGATATTATAAGAAGAGGCTTATTTAATGTCATACCTGTGTGTATACATTGATGAAGTAGGACACTCACATTTGGTAATAATTATCGTTGCTGGATGCATAGCAATTAATTTGTGTTTCATTAACCAAATCATTTGAAATGGCAACCAGCGTAGACCATTGCAGGCTGATTTGAGTCAACACTGGTCGGCATTTATTGCTGACCCATTTACATGCTGATGAGCTAGTGCACTCACACCCTGATAATAATTATCATTGCTGGATGCATAATCAACGTTTCATTAACCGAATGGCAACCAGAGTAGACTCCGATCAGATTGCGCTGATGCGCAGGCCGTTTTGGGCGCCGTTTCACTAAACTTTGTACGACTAAAATGTTTGTAAGTGCAAATTTAGGATAGTCTGTAAATTTCACATTAGCAATGTTTTCTTGTAAACAATTATTGGATTTACATTTATTGAGCATAGGCTATGCTCAATAAATGTAAACCCGTAAATTAAAATTTCCAGACGATCCTAAATTTGCACTTACGAACATCTTAGACGTACGAAGTTTAATGAAACGGACCCCTGGGTCTAAACAGGTCAGCAAGGCCCAAAACCCTGTGGTTTCAGACCATGCCCCAAATATAATAATGATGGTGGACATTTCTGTCTCAGGAAATAGCAATAAATCAGGATTAGAACTTACATATCATATGTGCCAGTCCATTAGATTTTCTGCCATGTTTGGACCTCGAATCTGGGTTTGGGGAATTATTGTGCAGTTGGCTTGCCATAGCAGTTACCCTGCTGAATTCAAATCTATCATCTGCCGTTATTATCTATTTCTCATCAAAAACATACTTTGACAACACTTTAGAATCATTTCCAATGGAAATGATTCTAAATTGCTGCCAAACCATGTTTTTATTGAGAAAGTAGTCAAAATATAAAGCAACAGCAGCTGACTATTTTGGTGTACAACATTCTAAATACTTGAACATGCACATGTACTTGTACAGGTAATATATGGGATTTAGTACTAAACCCATTGACCAGGCCTTAAATGACCTTACTGTTGATAGGCCGGTAAACCCCAACAGACAAACAAACAAACAGCATTCAAAGGGTTAATGTGGCTGCGATTTAGAAATGGGGTGTAGTCCCAGACGATCCTGCGCTTCTGCACAGTCTGTTGAGTGGCTGCACTGTTCGCCATTCAGTCTCTAATGCTGCTAACAAACATTGTTACATGGTTTCCGTTGTGTTGTTTGCACATGGCTTTAGGCAATGCTCATTCCGGGGCCGCACGTAATGGAAGTGCCTTCATGACGTCACTACGCGGAAGTGCCTTCATGACATCACTACTTCATGACGTTCATGACATTCATGACGCGGCCCCGGAATATGCATACCGAAAAGTATCTACGTGAATGGGACGATTTTATAAAAGTACTGAAAATACTGAATATAATTCTCAAATTACATCAGTTTTTTGTTGGAAATGTAACAATAACGTTTGAGCAGCCTTGGGGTTCAAACAGTTCCCGAGGGCCACAGCAAACGTTTACACACGGCTGGACATGATCAAACCTTATAATATACCATAGATCCTTTCAAGATTGCAGGAGTGGGTGGTTGGTTGGGAGCATGTGAAGGATAAATTTAATGATGGGTTTCATCTTTAACGGAATCCTAATATCCCTGGTACATTTTTGACTTTCTGGTACATGAGAGTACCCATTATAAAACTACTATAATACATACTAATCCTATTACTTTTGGGGAGTGGGGCTAAGTTACCTGGCACCAGGTCAGGTTATTCTAATTTCAGGGCTGAATATAATTTTTTTTCCTGTAAATAGTCAGATCTGATTTTGGTATTTACCACTCATCACAACAAGTAACGAATGGGATTCGACACCGTTAACCCTGCGTAAAATGACCTTAGCTGTTGACAGGCCGTTAAACACTATTAAATCAAATCAAGACTGCAGGAAGATGCTGGCAGATAATGAGATGCATTGATCACGAAAGCCATAAGCCTGATTTCTCTAGTCACATCCACAAATCATCCATAATCCTGTTGATAATTTTTTTAATGGTAATCTGGTTGCATGTAATGTGTCAATTACTTGCTAGGAACTATGCTAATCATTTGGTTTGGACAACTGACCTTTACAATGCTGAATTGAATTTTGTCGTCTGCTGTATATCAGGTATTTTTTGTCAGCCATGGACACATTTAACATTTTTAATGATTGATTGTAATTTTGTTGATTGATTGTAATTAAAAAATATACCCGTCATTTGCCTCGTAAAATAAATATGGTTCACTATTTTATAAAATTACATGTAAAACGATATGTGCTTGCTTGTTATTTGTGATAATTCTTGGATAATAAATGATGCTTTACACATATTTGTTTACTTTCTTTAATCTCCAATGCCAACTCCAATGACAATGGAAGATGTGATTTTTGACCTTGAGATGACCCCATGAAGGTCACTGCCAAAATCAAAATCACTTTGTTGTTATAGTCACTTAACCCCTTGAACCCGAAAGCTGCTACCGGTACATCAGCAATGGACTAGTCTATAAAATTAGTCTGTGACGATTGGATAGGTCTGAAAATTAATGTGGAAAAGTACATGTTATATATTCAGGGGTGAAAGGGTTAAAATCTGTACCAGAGGCTGCAGGCGAGGGGATTTGCTTCATGTGGCGACACCATTCCTTGTTGAGTATGTGTTGTATACTATTGCCAACATGTATCATAGTAGACCCAGGTGTAAACATATATGTAGCTATATACTACCCTCTATCACTGTCTCTCTGATAGAACTGCAGCTTGAGAAATAAAACAGTTCATGGATTATATTGTTGCGTATTCTGTACCAGTTACAAATATCAAATACAGTGGTTTAAAATTGGAATTATTGGAGAGTTCAGTGAAAATAGTGAAAATTGGAGCAGTTACGTTGAACGTTTGGAACAATTCTTTATTGTTAATGAAATTCCAAATGACAAAAATGTACCACCCTTGCTGACCTTAATTGGAGATAGCAATAATACAGTTTGCTTCGTAATTTAACTGTCACAGATGAGCCGAAATCAAAATCATATGATGAAATTGTGGAATTATTGAGTGACCGTCTACCACCAAAGCCATTGGTGATTGCCGAGTGAATTAGTTTTCACAAACGCGACCAGAGTTCAACGTGTATGTGGCTGAACTGAGAAAGTTGGCCCAGCATTAATTGTGACTTCGGGGCAATGCTCAATGACGCTCTATATGATCGGCTGGTTTGTGGACTTGTTAATGAGAACATTCAGAAGAAATTACTCTCCACACAATACCTCGCATTGGCCAAAGCCACAGAGATTGCCATCGCCATGGAAAGCGCTGCCAAGAACGTCACCGAGCTTCAGCAGCAGCAGCAGCACAGGCCAGAACCTGTGCATAAAGTCAAGAAAACGCCTACGCACCAAGACACTCGCTGAAACCATGTTTCAGATGCGACAAAAAAAGGCAAACTCCAGCAGAATGTCACTTTAAAGATGCACGGTGCCATTTATGCAAGGAAAATGGACATATATTGAATCTGCTTGTCTCTCCAAGAATGGAAAACTAAAGAAACAAACAGCAAAAGTCAACAAAAAGAGTATATACTCTATACTCAGAAACACGAGATCTTGAGGAATTTATCATTTTGTACCGATCAATTCTGACAACTCAGATCCAATTACCAATTTCCACTGTACATAGATGTAATTAGACACTGGATCCGCGATATCAATGATCTCCTATGACCTGCACTTGACGTTGTTTAATAACAGGCAATTAGCTGAAACAACAACCGTACTGAGGACATAATATGGCGAAGTGATAAAACCAGCTGGAACAATTCAGGTCAATGTCCGATATGGGAACCAGGAATGTAATTTATGCTTGTATGTTGTGAAAACAAACAGTTCCACATTATTTGGACGTTCATGGCTGAAACAGATAACACTTGATTGGAGTACAATCAAATTGCTACAGACACAAACCAGAGCCCCAGATAAGTTAAGTGAACTACTGCAGAAATATGACACATAGGAAGTGTTAAACGTGTCAAGCCAAGCCTAACACACAGGTGGAAGACTCGGACCTATGACACCAAAAATATGCCTATTAAAAAAAAATCCCATTACCCCACCCACTTGGTCTCGTACATTACCATCTTCTGTAATGTACGAGACCAAGTGGGTGGGGTAATGGGATTTTTTTTTAATAGGCATTTTTTTGGTGTCATAGGTCCGAGTCTTCCACCTGTGGCCTTACACTGAGCGAAAATACACAGCCAAAATACTGCAAGGCACGGGAAATACCGTATGCATTGAGAAATAAGGTTGACACTGAGCTCGACAAGCTAGATAAAGATGGAATTATCTCAAGGAAGAACACCAGCGAATGGGCCACACCGATAGTCCCGATACCGAAATATGGTGCCACCGTCAGAATCTGCGGCGACTACAAAGTGACGGTTAACCCACTGATTCAAGTGGACCAGTATCCGCTGCCGAAAATAGAAGATCTTTTCGCGTCACTAGCTGGTCACATGGACACAAATACACAAACATAAACCTGCACCAAGCCTACTTACAGTTGGAATTAAACGATGAAGTACCTGACAATCAACACACGCAATTAAAGGACTCTGTCAATACAGCCGCTTAGTTAGTATACACTATTCTATATGTAAATACACATAGGCCATATTTACTCTCCCCCCATATAATGTTTTCACTACATATACAGGTAAATGATATTTTCTAATAATAGAATACAGTAGCGGGTATATATGGCATGTGCTGTGTGGTCAGCCATGTAAAGGCGACACAATGTGCCTTTTTCTGTGTACATTTACAGTTAGTGCCAGTAGTGGCCATTTGTGTTTCTAAAGTACCATGCACAAAGATGTCCATATTTTACAGTTTGATGCAATATAATTTATAGGAGTGTGTTTTCCTGGCTTTTCTATGCATGGTTAGCTACATTATATCATAATATTATATGTTTTACATTGCATGCTCCGTTCTCTGTCAAACGACACGATATGTGAAACTGATGGCTTGAACACACAACTTGTAGATGGCCGAGCTGGCCACTCCATCAACCATATTTGTTAGTATACAGTATCTAGGCAATGTTCACATGCATGTTATACATATATCCCATCAAAGTTAGAAGGAATTATGTTTGAATCAGATGATGATCAGGGATAAGATGGGTCCTTAACCCTCACTACGCGTGAGACGAACATTGTCGTCGGCTGTTTTTCATTTTTGCCTTAATTCTTAACAAAAAACCTGTTTTGGCAGCAGTCGAGACGATTCTCATGCAGGTTTTTATAGAGACATATCCTGCTGGCGACAACATTTAATTCAACATTTTAAGAGTTAAAATGCTATTTATTAAACTCGTTGACGGATTTCACAAGAAAACGTGACAGTGAAACGGTTTTACGTCTCAGCAACCGCTTGTTTATAGAGACTGGGCTTCATAAGAAACTCTGTACGTGTATCCTCGTTTCTTAACCCTTAGACCGCTACTCACAACAATTGTCGTCTGCTGTTTGCTTTTATATCTGGCCTTATTTCTCAATAAAAATATGGTTTGAAAGCACTTCAGAATCATTTCCAATGGAAATGATTTTTAAGTGCTGTGAAACCACGTTGTAAATTATTCTAAAGTGCTGTCAAAGCACGTTTTTGATGATAAAAATGGAAAACAGAAAATAAACAACAGACGACAAAAAAATTAAAATAGCTGTCTAAGGGTTAAATCAGTAACTCGTTTATCATATTAACCCTTACATTGCTGAATTAAATATTGTCGTCTGCTACTTATTTGTTATTTTCCATGTTATCATGAAAAATATACTTTTACAGCACTTTAGAATCATTTCCAATGGAAATTATTCTAAATTGCCGTCAAACCGTGTTTTATAGCGAAAGAAGGCAAACTATAAAACAACAGCAGTCGACAATTTTCGTGTGAAACATTCTAAGGGTTAAATCACCCAATAACGCGAGACCGTTCCTCACCTTTTCTGTCCTTATCGGTTGGTGCTGTTTTTAGTGTGACCCTGTATCCGAGCGGTGGTACTGGCCAGTGTAATCTCCGGCAGGGTCTATCACCCAGTTTCCGGTCAGGGTGCGTTTCCGCGCAGTCTGTATGCTCTGCCATGCAGTAAATATAATATTATTTAACAGTTGCTTAACCCTTACAATGCTGAATTAAATGTTGTCGTCAGTCGTTTATTATTTATTTTCCATGATTTTGATGAGAAAAATGGAAAATATAAAATAAACAGCAGACGACAACTCAGCACTGTAATTAAAGGTTAGTGTATTTTTGTAGAACAGTTTTGACCAGTCTGTTGACCGTGATCACGTCTGGGTCATAAGAAGGCAGGAACCGAAAATTGCCGTGCACTGTTGTTTCGTATTTTGTATTTTCTCTAAATAAAAACATGGTTTGGCAGCATTTGAGAATCATTTCCATGGAAATGATTCTCAAGTGCTGTCAAAACATGTTTTAGATAATAAGAACAGAAACATCAGACGACAAATTTTAATTTGACACTGCAATGGATTTTAAGTCTCTCTATGTCTCTGAACACTGAAAGGGTTAACATGTTCTAGGGCGCCGTGCACATACATGCGGTTGTGGCCTGAGCAACGGGGTGTATGGCCATAACGTGTGGCATGCGTATATCCAGACCAGCGTGCGTATGGATCCGCGCTGTCAGATGCTATTCGAAAGTTTAGTTAGTGAAACGCACATTATCAGTCTAGCTAAAATAACATTTGTGCATAAATTCCATACCAAAACACAGACGCACGGACGAACAATCAGTTGTAGACATTGTTACTGCTTTTAAAAAATAGGCTCTGTACTTTGATAGAAAGGGGGTTAAGGTACAATTAAAGTTAATGGAAAAGAAAAAAAATAAATTATTCGCAAGCCCCCAGTGAGGATCGAACTCACGACCCCTGGTTTACAAGACCAGTGCTCTAGCCACTGAGCTATGGAGGCATCCGTGCCCCATAAATTCCATACATACTATTCAAAACTACCGATACAATTATTAGACAGGTTACATGTAAATTTATTTAAATTTATATTATTTCTGTACCAACATAATTTATTTGACTAATACTACCGACTATAATCATACACTGAATTAATAATATTGATATACGACCAAACTCGTTCAATGACTCACGCCCGACACCATTTGTCGCTTCCGGTTACGTCGGACTCGTACCGTTTCGTACGCCGATCATTTTCAAAAAAAAAATCAAATTACCGGTTAGATGAATCATGTATATATGATTACGGCTGCTAACCCCAGCTGCACTGTGCACGGCAGGCAGTCCTTCTGTCTGAGATAACCGCCTTCTTTATTTCCACAGGCACATTCAGTGTTCTCAACCCACTACCGTGCATATTCAAACTGAAGTTATTATTTTCTATATCCACGGTGGTCGATGAACACGACTGCCAGTAAAACATTATGGCACTGTATGGTTAGTTTAAATTTCGATATTACTTGTGTCTCAGTTAAATTGTGCTTCGCTTATCTAATGGGGTTTTGGTGATATGGATTGTGACAATACTTGCACTGTCCGTGACACAAACTATAAATAAAACGTACGCACTACACTATGTTTTACAGGTAGTCGTGATCAGCGATTATTATGAATATCTTGATTATGTATTCAACTTTTATGGTACTATCAAGCTGGGTTTAACCACATTCAGGACAGTTCCAAAGAGTTGGTATCCTTATATATTGGCAATGTCGTCAAGTAATGATGTAGACAATCATTCATCTGAAATCACATATACATATCTAGAGTCTGCAACAGAGACCGAGGTACATAATAGTATGTCACTAAATGTGACCCGTCAATGGAAAAGGTATCAGTTAGGTGAAACATGCGAAATTTTGATGTTTACATTTTATGAATCTCCATTCCTTTCTGGTTTCAAAAATATATGCTTTGTTGTATATTAGGTATGTCAATATTGTTATTATGAAGCTGAAAGTACATGCTTTTGTTTTCTTAGTTACATCATTTCCAAGCTATCCAGCCAGGTTTCGGAGTCAATTTCCAAATCAAATTGTTTCGTTTTTTGACTCCACCCCCCCCCCCCCCCCCCTGCGCTTTCTCCTCTATTCCTCCCATGTTAAATTCCCATAGGAAAATCGTTTTTTCGCTATAAAATCAATATTTGATGGAATTTCATGAAACAATTTTTTTTGGGGAGGGTGACTTTTTTTGTTATTGATGAAAAAGTACTTACATTTAAATATTTTTTACATTTAATATGTTTAATAGCCAAAAGTTCGTCGGCAGAAAAACGTGGAACAGACAGTATAGGTGTTATATATTTTGCGACGGACAAAACAGGTTATGGGATTAAGAACTCTGTGATGGCTATATATAGATGTTCAAATGTCAATAGCTATGCATAAGTGGGTTTCAATTCTCAAGTTGACATTTTTGAGTTTGGTGTTGATGTTAGAATTGTATGGAATACATTTATCGACTGTGTTTTGAGAAACAGAGATTAAGTTGCGTAACGTCTTTTTGAGAATATTTCATTAATTGTTGGCGTTAATCACATAAAGCATGCTACGAAAAAGTGCCATATAGCGTAATTACTAATCAAACTATCTACTTCAAACATTTTGCAGATATTATAGGCCTACTTATAGAAAATAACACACATAAAATTGTGGTATTTTTACTACCTATCACATTTCAAAGTTTTTCGCATGATCAGGGAACGATCGAACAGGTCCCTTTTCAGGGGCAATGCAAATTTATGTGTAAACCCAATACAAAAATACCACCCTCACACAATAGATAATTATATATTAATCAGTCTGATGTATGCAACATATACGCCAGAAATAAATGGTTTATGCTCATTCTGGTAATGTTCAATTTTTATATTTCTGACTGGCTTTCAAAAACGAACCAGAGAGCTGAGGCAACCACCTGACACTCTTATACTGTCGAATACTAGCATGCCATGTCTCTATTTATCGTTGTTTCCTTTAGTTTGCTTTAATACTCTGGAATTTTTCATTATCTGTTGCTGTTAATGATTTGTCCATGTAGTGCTCTGTCTAATACAGTCGCTATTTTCAAATATAGTGATCGATTGTAGGTACGAGGTCTCACAGGCCGAGGTATCTAAGGCCGAAGTGTCGGACTGCCGAGTCTCTTGTGTCGGGTTCCAAACAAACAAACAACAACAACAATATGGCATCTCCGGCTGCACTTGCGATTTGTTTTGCTGCTGGGGTGTGTCTGCGTCTGTCATTGTTCCGAACTTCAGTAGTAGAATGGCTTGCATTGCGTCCAGAAATTTCCAATCCACTGACATCTTTTGAAAGAGGTGATTTTATCATAATCTGCAGTGTCGTCCGTTTTCGCGGTTTAGGAAGTATTTCTAAGGGGAAAAAGTGTCGTCCGATGTGGGGTTTGAACCCACGACCCCCGTAACACTAGCACGGCGCTCTTACCAACTGAGCTAACCGGGCGATCATTTCTCAACACCACATCGAACACTACACTCCTCCCCTTCTTATATTTGTAGGGATGTCGGAGTTTTTTCAAAAATAGAGATTTTTATGGATTGTTTGGTATCAAATTAAAGCTGAGGAATGTAGTTGTGCAATGCAAGTTATTTCATCAAGATATCTTCATTAGTTATTTTGAAATTGGAGAACTTCGGAAATTTTCTGACCATTTTCTGCCAACTTTGTATTTAAAGATTTTTTAAATGTGTAGAATGGAGTGTTTGGTATCCATTTAAAGGTATTGAAGAATGCAAAACAATGGAAGTTGTTTCATCAAGATATCTTGATTGGTTAAGAAGTTATTCAATTTTTAATTTCGAGAAATAAAAAAAATTGTGAACAAAAATAAATTGTTTTTTTAATTTAGCAGATATTTGTTCCGAAAAAGTGTGCAGTATGGAGTGTTTGGTATCAAATTAAAGGTATTAAAGAATGCAAAACAATGAAAGTTGTTTCATCAAGATATCTTGATTGGTTTAGGAGTTATTCAAATTTTCAAATTTGGGGGAAAAAAAGCAATGTTTTTTGTGCAGAGACCTTAAACCGGATAATATACATGCACCACTTGATAGTAAGTAGCTCAATTATTTTTTGCACAAAGATGTTCATGTCAAGATTATAATGTGTTAATGAATAGAGCTGTTTGGTGTGTTTATAACATTTTTTTATTTAAATATTACTAGTTATTCACAAACTGAATATTTATGGCCGAACTAATGAATGGACCGAATTACAAAAACTTTTTATCTACCGGTATCCAAAATACAAGGTCGGCGGTGAGATTAACTAAGATAGTGCGCTCTCATTTAATTAACCAACAATTAGTCAACAGTGGCTCTCGTACACAGATTGATTGATAATTTGTGTTTAACGGCATATCAACAGCTAAGGTCATTTAAGGCTTGGCCAACGGGTCTATCCCGTATTTAATGTGTCCATAATGAGAGAAATTCCCAAAACCAGAACTGAATATTTACAGAAAAATCAATATTCAGCCGTGAAATTAGAATATCCTATCCTGGTGCTAGGTCCATTCCACACCAGTCACTTAGCCCAACCACAAAAGTAGTATGATAAACACTAAAATAATTTGATCTGACATGTGGCTGCAGAGGAACAAGAAAATGTGGCTTGTCGGCACACAAATGCCCATGGTGGCAGATTGGAGAAACTGTGTCACAAGTTAATTAACCAAGTGATACGTATTCACAAGCGTATTTGTGAAGGTCAAAAGGTCAAAGCCATATTAAGGCCAGCATGGATGTATGGCATTTGTCCACATGTACGATGTATTAACATATTAAAGTAATCCATCAAGGGAAATAGAAGTGATGACAGAAATGAGAAACTTGGCAAATTTCTTAATGTGTGAAAAAGTTGTGACGGTCAAGGTCATAAAAATGGCAGCATGGATGTGTGGCATTTGTCCACAGGTATGCTGTGTTGAACTGTTTATGTTCAAATGATATAGAAGTTATGACAGTTTGTTGGTGATTAACGGCCTATCAAGCAGCTATATATGGTCATATATGGTCAGGCCAACAGGTTCGATTACGATTAATCATACTCAGATAAGGGGTACAACTCTCACATACAAGAAAACCAAAGACGTACATGAGGGCCAAACTAGGTCTCCGGTCGGATTCCGGTAAGGAAGAATCCCGATCGTTAAATACCCCACCGGTTACCCACGAAGAAATGAACAACTCTGCCGAACTTCTTAACGTGTGAAAAAATTCAAAGTTGTGAACGCCAAAAGGTGAAGGTCATATTAAGGGCAGCATGGATATGTGGTAGTTGTTCAGAAGTATGCTGTGTTTAAATATTTAACTATTTTAGCTGTAAAGTTCTACCTACATCTATTTGTGCCTGTTGGAGAAAGGAAGAATAGGAAGCTGCCCCACCCGCCACCGCCGGCGCTGTACAAATATATAATATAAATCCCCCCACCCCCACCCGCCACCGCTGTAGAAAAATCAGACATTTTTCTTGAATACAAAATAGATCAATTAGTTATATTGCATAATTAATTGGCCTCCAGACGCTTTTCAAATAATAAAAAAAAATGCCCACAGAAAGAGGTGGGGCAGTGGTGAGGGCGGGAGGGCGCTTGGGTAGGGAGGATTGACAGTCTAGTGTCTCAAAAAAAAAAAGATCGCTAAATACACAATACTCAATAATAATCATGATAATGATTCAGCTCAATTTGATTGATATTGTGATTTGAGTTGAATTTTTTATTTTTTTTGAATTGTTGAACATATATTCAAAGTGAATCTACAAGGAACCACAAACACACAGAGGCATCATTAAACAACAATTTTGCACTTTAATTTTACACCAAAAACGGCCAGCTCAACTGTAACGCTGGCTTTTTCGATGTGGAAGACCGAAGTGAAAATAAAATGGTCGCGAAAACCCATACCACGGCTCGTGTTCCGAACTTCCGGTTTGATATAAGGTTACTAAAAAGGTTTGCCACAGAGTGCGCACAAGCCAAACGGTTCAATAAAGTGTTTTTTGGGCACATTAATGATTGTTAAAGAAACTGTCGATGTCCTAGGATGTTGAATCCAGAGGTTCCTACAAAAATCACTGTTCAAATATTTACCTCTTTCTAGCACCAAAAACACTATTTTCCTCTCAGAAATTTCAACAGCAGACAACAGAATCGTGTAGAGGGTGCTTTTTTTCTTTCCGTTGACATGCCTAAATTAAATATCCATCAAGAAATGATCGCGTTATCAAAATTAAGCCACACCACCTATCACGTGATTTTTCAAAATGGCAGCGTCCACAAAAAAAGTGACCGTGCAAGTGATTAGAATTTATCGATTAAAAGTCACCCACATGTTACATATTTAAAAAAACAACATCGTAAATCATAAAATATACATTACACAATGTGCGTGTATGTTTTTTATTAACTAAATCGTCCAATATTGATAAAAAATCGACTTTGAAAACGGCCAAATTTAACATTGGGTCAGAAGGCAAACCGTAAATCGGGGAAAACTCCGACATCCCTAATATTTGGGAGCCAGGCATCAACCTCACAGCTTCATGAGGAGTATAGCCTGCGACCCAAAGTACACCCAGGCACAATCCTGTTTACTTCTGACACCATTGAAGTATTTCTAAGGGGAAAAAGTGTTGCCCGATGTGGGGTTTGAACCCACGACCCCCGTAACACTAGCACGGCACTCTTACCAACTGAGCTAACCGGGCGATCATGTCTCAACACCACATCGAACATTACATTTATTTTGCAACAGAAAATTACAGATATGATTACCTGAATACATGAACTTGGACTATGCATCATCAGTATGTCACTTTGAACAAAATATAATTCACAGCTCTATATCAGGCCGGCAAATCTGCATCATGCCGGCACCATCGCATCATATGTTCCGTATCAGATTGCCGTCCATAGCCTTCCCCAGCGGAGTAGCGAATCGAATCTGATTCACACTTTGCTGTTAATTATGACGCATTTGGACGACAATCGGAGGAAATGATAATTTGCACCTATCTGTCCGTCGGTCTGTCCTTCACACATTAGTTGTCCAGTAAACTACTTTTATAGTTACAGCCAATCCACACTTCATAATAATCACAACCATCAAGTGCTGGAGTTCATAATGTAAAATGTAAGCTGATTCATCCAGAGTTATGCCCCTTTTTTACTCTGAATATTACATTTCTTGCATGTCTACAGTTTTCGGCCCATCCTCTTCATACTCTGTAGCACGCCATACATGCAAAAAAAGTAGTTATGAGTACATAATTTTAATTACATTTCATTACATTATAATTTCAGCACAAAAATATTTACACAATTCCCTAACATTTGATTGGTCCGTAGCAAGTCTCTGTCCAAAATTTATATCCCAGTAAACTCCCATGCCGAACTACTTTCCGTAACCGTCAGGCGCAGTTAAAATAATTCTTAAGAAAACGGAAAATAAACACATTTTCTTGATGAATTTATTTCAAATGCTGGAATTATAAGGAATGAATGGCGTTTTTGTGGAATTTATTGGGGATATAAACTTGGAAAAGTCGCGGGAATACTGGACGAGGCCTTCCGTCCAGTATTCCCGCGACTTTTCCAAGTTTATACCCCGATAAATTCCACAAAAAGGCCATTCATTCCTATAATGACGGAGTATTTCCAAATTTACATTTGAAGTGTTCTTTGCTTACTTTATACTTCGTGGAGAGTGATCTAATAATTTTCCTAATTTGCTAATACACACTTTATTAGGTGAGTTTGTGTTAATATTTTTGTATCATATTGTATGAAATTTCTCTCGACAACAATATAGTGAAGTATGAATGTCAACACCCTGCAGATTTGTTCTATATGTTTGTGCGCGGAATGTAAATGCTATTACACAAATATTCCACGTTGACTGTTGTGTAACGATACAGTGCAACCTGTTGCCTATAAAGCGTAAAATGTGCAGCTAGCAAAAAAGGTGATTTCAGAGCTCCAGATAAACTTTGTGTCTAAAGCGTACTATACCCCCTGATTTCAAAATCATTGCGTATTTTACTTTTACAAATGGATTATTGATTTTTTCTTCATTGCTAAATAGGGAACAAATGAAAAAAAATAATAACAAATTTAAACATTCACTTTAAAATTGAGCTGCAAAAAGCAAACACTAAGTGAATTTTCAACTTTATGACAGTATTTTCACTACTCAATTTGAAAATCAATACGTATTTTCACATTGCTCTGCGTATTTTGTACTCTCTCTCACTTTTGATAATCAATGCGTATTTAGCTAAAATAATTGCGTAAATATGCCAATACGCACCTTATCTGGAGCCCTGTGATCTTATATATCAGGCTGGTAGCCAGTTTAGGAGAAGCTACCACAGCGGACAGCATCTGTGTCTTGCATACATCATTTTCTAGATGCTATTTTTTTTCAAACACAATAAATGTCAGTTTTGTGAAACTAGCATATTCCATTAATTACCATATCGTAAATTTACAAATGTACATGGATTGCTAAGTCAGTTTAAAAAAACATACCTGACAACACTTTAGAATCATTTCCAATGAAAAATGATTCTAAAGTGTTGTCAACCATGTTCTTATCGAGAATGGCTGTGATAATGTAATAAATTCAGTATAATAATGTAAAATGTAAAACAACACCAGGGGCCTATTTCATTAACATTGCAAAGTATATTTTACTAGCAAAGTATACTTTGAGGGAGTAATCATTTATTTTTCCTGAAATGCATTATTTCATATAGAACTAACAAATGCATATATTTCATGATTAAAAGTATGCAGAATTATTATACTGAATTTATTACATTATCACAGCCATTAAATGACTGTGATAATGTAATAAATTCAGTATAATAAAAATTAATAAATTTAAAAAAAAATGAAAATTTCTCCCTCCTTTGCAATGTTGATGAATTTTTTTTTTCGTTCCACTCTTTCTAAGGGTGAACATATTCTCCAATTTGTTCATTTGTTTTCGAAATAAACCTCAACCAATCAAACTCTGATTTCAAGTGTGGAACAGTATACATATAATGCCCTTAATGTTTGTTGCAATACCAGGGATGGGCCGTGGCTGTGAGTTCAATCCTCACCCTAGGCGTTAGAAATACTTACATCGTATTTCCATCCCACTGGTCTGTCGGATGAGACTTTAAACTATGGTCACGTCTCTATCAGGATGTGAATTTTCATCATTTTAGAGATTTAGAAATTAAAAAAAAATCGAAGTTGCTGAATTGTGTTCAAACTGCTCAAAAATGCTAAAATATTGGAGGGGGTCAGGGCTCCAGATAAGGAATTAGTAATTGAGTATTGTTATCCCATCATTTCTGAAGCCATTGGGTATTTCAAAATTTTAATAGGGTAAAATAAAATCACACTACTGTTTACACATCAACAGACTGCAATTATTGAATAGTTTGCTTCGAAATGAAAACATGTCTTGGTATTTCATGAAATACCAAGATGTGTTTTCATGGAAAATAAGAAAAATATGCTATATTTGTGGTCTGTTTATTGTTTTCTGCAGCATGATAAAGGTACCAAAACATTACATTTTTATTGCTTTTTGATACTCGCTACTTCTGATTTCAATTCGGTTTGTGGCAATTTTAATTGGGTATTTAAGCAAATACGCAGCTTATCTGGAGCACTGGGGGTATGGGTTTCCTCTTTTTTTTGCTCAATTTTCTGTTCACACCACTGCTCTATATGACCGCAGCTATTCACTTTTACTTTTTTGAATACATTCTGTAATCACTGCCCTTAACCCTTTCCCTATTTTGCGATATTTTGACTCATCCAAATCCAAAACATCTGAATAAAAGAATGAAATGCTGGGTCAAATGCTGGTTAAATTATCTGATAGAGTAGAAAACATTGTGGGAAAAGGAGAAATTGCTTGTTACAAGCAATTTCTCCTTTTCCCACAATGTTTTCAAAAGACATCTTCTGCAGAGGCGTGAAAAGTCGTCGCTATCAGGGAAAGGGTTAATGTTTGTTTGTAATATCATTCTGCTGTCACTTACAGCGATGGAGGGCGTATCGCTGTCTGACAACATGATATCTCCCTACACCGGGGACCTTTTCCACGAGGTAAGGCTCGTAAGGCAAGGTCATAGACAGAAGTAAGGACATAGACAGAGGTCAAGGTCACAGAGCTTTATTTTTTCACCCCTAAATAGCTCACATGGACTTGTCTTTTGTTGATTTTACAGTTCCTGTACATCTGCACTGTTTGAAAATTCCAACTGACTATTTAATTAATTATATAGGAAAGCGATAATTTTGTATTACTCAGAAATAACTATTCACAGGACGCAAAACCAGAACAAAGACCATGTGATCACACACCACAGAAATGACATAAAATGTATGACATAAAGGACCATGTGGGCTATATGTTTAGTAGAGAAATAATTCCTGTGAAATAATGTTAATCCATTACATTCGAAATACACTTATCGGTAAATTGTACGTAAATTATCATTTTCTATTTTCCTTATTTCTCATCGAAAGTATATGTTGTGACCACTCATTTGAACCGTCTTAATGAGACGGTTCAAATGGTGGTCACAACATTTACTTTTAAATTATTTTTGAATTTTTCATTCTTGAAATTGTGTGTCATCAGAATCCAATGGGTTGAATCACATTGTGGGTAATATTGGGGCGTATTTCACCTTTGCTTTCTTTCCAGACGCCATGTATGTTGCGGTTCCTGAGCTTTGTGACCAAATTGTTACCCAATCGCGTCCACTATGTCTTTGTGGTAAGTTTCCTGTAATCCGTTCAGCGAGAGAATAATCGTATACCAATAAATATAGAAATTATGTAGAGGATATTTGTTCGTACAATTTGAATAGCGGGAAATAATACACGAGTGTGCCTCAGCATAAACAAGTGAGCATAGCGATCAATTTGTTTGCATGGATGCTGATGGGTGTGAGTGTATTATTTCCGCTATCCAAACGGGTTTGACGGAAAATATATTACACTTCTATATTCTATATACAGAGCTCCAGATAAGCTGCGTATTTGCTTAAATACCCAATTAAAATTGGTAAAAACCCAATTGAAATCAAAAGTAGCAAGTATCAAAAAGCAATGCAAAATTTATATTACCTTTATCATGCTACAGCAAACAATAAACAGACCACAAATATTGCATATTTTTCTTATTTTCTAAGAAAACACATCTTGGTATTTCATTAGAATTGTCTCCAAGGAGACAATTCTAATGGAATGCCAAGACTTGTTTTCATTTCGAAGCAAACTATTCAATAATTGCTGTCTGTTGATGTGTAAACAGTAGTGTGATTTTATTTTACCCAATTAAAATTTTGAAATACTTAAGAAATGATGGAGTGACAATACTCAATTACTTATTCCTTATCTGGAGGGCTGCTATATACATGTACTTTGTTACATAATTTCTAAACACATGTATGGTAGCTTGCGGTTTTCTAGACAGTGGGGGAGGCAGTATGTGAGAAATTACCGATGGTCTCTTCACTGTATTATTTGTAAAGCACTGATACGCCTCGGTGAATAAAGTGGAATCTCTCTAAACCAGACACCAAGCAAACACATGTGATCTTATTTTTGATGAGTTTCTTTGTCATTTATCTTAGGTGATAATGTCTGTTCGTGATCGCATAGCGCACAACGATTGCTCAAAATGATCACATGCCTGATTTAATTACAGTTAAACCTCTCTAAGTCGGACACCCTGGGGACCTCCCAGGTTGTCCGGTTTCGAGAGGTTTCACTGTATATTATATAGTTTCAAATGGGCAATATGACACCATGTTGAATGTAGAATGACAATAACTTATATAATCATGATAAATGAACTTGTATTTCCATGTTATACAGAGCTCCAGATAAGGTGCGTATTGGCGTATTTTACACACTTATTGTAGCTGAATACGCATTGATTAAGTGGGAATACAAAATACTCGCCTATAAATGTGAAAAATACGCATTGATTTTCAAATTGAGTTGAAATACTGTAATAAAGTTGAAAATGTACTTAGTTGAGCTGCAAAAAGCCTTTTGCAGCTCAACTATGTATATTTAGCCAGGTTTTTCGAAAAAAAATCCAGGTTATTGGATTGGCGAAAGCCGGGCGGGCGGCGGGCGGCGTCCACAATCAAGTTAAGTTTTCGTGTTTGAGTCCATTTCTTTGTTATTGTACCACCTAGGACCACCAAACTTTCACAGCTTCATAATGGGTGTCCCACATATCACTATCCAAACATGTTACTCATTTTTTTAACTTGACCCATTTTTTCCGCGCAATCGACTTAGCCATTTTCAATGTTAAGTTTTCGCGTTTTCAATGTTAAGTTTTCGTGTTTGAGTCCATTTCTTTCTTACTGTACCACCTAGGACCACCAAACTTTCACAGCTTCATAATCAAGGGGTGCCCACCACATATCACTATCCAACATGTTACTTTTTTTTTAACTTGACCCATTTTTTCCGCGCAGTCGACTTATCCATTTTAAATGTTAACTTTTCGCGTTTACAATGTTAAGTTTTCGTGTTTAAGTCCATTTCTTTGGTACTGTACCACCTAGGACCACCAAACTTTCACAGCTTCATAACCAAGGGGTGCCTACCACATACAACTATCCAATATGTGACCATTTTTTTACCTTCACCTATTATTTCTACGTAATTGACTTAGCCATTTTCAACGTTAACTTTTTAACGTACGTCTGGTTAAATTTTTTTGTTAAAACTTTTTTGTTATACTATATCTCTGCAACTGCTTCGCCCATTACCTTGAAACTTCACATGGGTGTTTATCATCGTCCATATTTTCACTCTAACCCCCAACCGTGCGGCCCCTGTGCGCAATAAAATTACTTTGAATTTATTTGTTAAAGTTTTTTCGTGTACTATATCTCTGCAACTGCTTCACCCATTACCTTGATACTTCACATGGGTGTTTATCATCATTGTCGCACCCGCTTGCGGAAAGCGCGATATCGTCGGCATTTTGGCATACGTCCGTCCGTCCGTACGTCCGTACGTCCGTACGTCCGTGTGTCCGGTTAAAGTTTTTTCGTTAATGTTTTTCCATCTACTATATCTATTTTTTTAGTGTCCATGCCTCGCCCCAAGGCGCGACATGCAGGCCCACGGCCATCTAGTCACAAAAAGTGGGTATAATTATGTTATCCAAGTGTCCATGCTTGGAAAAAACCTGGCCTTCGTGGCTTTGCCTCGTTTCTTGTTTTGAACTTGACCCATTTTTTCCGCGCAGTCGACTTAGCCATTTTCAATGTTAAGTTTTCGCGTTTTCAATGTTAAGTTTTCGTGTTTTTTTAAGTCCATTTCTTTGTTACTGTACCACCTAGGACCACCAAACTTTCACAGCTTCATAATCAAGGGGTGCCCACCACATATCACTATCCAACATGTTACTTTTTTTTTAGCTTGACCCATTTTTTCCGCGCAATCGACTTAGCCATTTTCAATGTTAAGTTTTCGCGTTTTCAATGTTAAGTTTTCGTGTTTAAGTCCATTTCTTTGGTACTGTACCACCTAGGACCACCAAACTTTCACAGCTTCATAATCAAGGGGTGCCCACCACATATCATTATCCAACATGTTACTTTTTTTTGAACTTGACCCATTTTTTCCGCGCAGTCGACTTATCATTTTTCAATGTAACTTTTCGCGTTTACAATGTTAAGTTTTCGTGTTTAAGTCCATTTCTTTGGTACTGTACCACCTAGGACCACCAAACTTTCACAGCTTCATAACCAAGGGGTGCCTACCACATACAACTATCCAATATGTGACCATTTTTTTTACCTTCACCTATTATTTCTACGTAATTGACTTAGCCATTTTCAACGTTAACTTTTTAAACGTACGTCTGGTTAAATTTTTTGGTTAAAACTTTTTTGTTATACTATATCTCTGCAACTGCTTCGCCCATTACCTTGAAACTTCACATGGGTGTTTATCATCGTCCATATTTTCACTCTAACCCCCAACCGTGCGGCCCCTGTGCGCAATGTCAAGGTCAAATTACTTTGAATTTATTTGTTAAAGTTTTTTCGTGTACTATATCTCTGCAACTGCTTCACCCATTACCTCCATACTTCACATGGGTGTTTATCATCATTGTCGCACCCGCTTGCTGAAAGCGCGATATCGTCGGCATTTTGGCATACGTCCGTCCGTCCGTACGTCCGTGTGTCCGGTTAAAGTTTTTTCGTTAATGTTTTTCCATCTACTATATCTATTTTTTTAGTGTCCATGCCTCGCCCCAAGGCGCGACATGCAGGCCACGGCCATCTAGTCTACAAAAAGTGGGTATAATTATGTTATCCAAGTGTCCATGCTTGGAAAAACCTGGCCTTCGTGGCTTTGCCTCGTTTCTTGTTTTGAACTTGACCCATTTTTTCCGCGCAGTCGACTTAGCCATTTTCAATGTTAAGTTTTCGCGTTTTCAATGTTAAGTTTTCGTGTTTAAGTCCATTTCTTTGGTACTGTACCACCTAGGACCACCAAACTTTCACAGCTTCATAATCAAGGGGTGCCCACCACATATCACTATCCAACATGTTACTTTTTTTTGAACTTGACCCATTTTTTCCGCGCAGTCGACTTATCCATTTTCAATGTTAACTTTTCGCGTTTACAATGTTAAGTTTTCGTGTTTAAATCCATTTCTTTGGTACTGTACCACCTAGGACCACCAAACTTTCACAGCTTCATAACCAAGGGGTGCCTACCACATACAACTATCCAATATGTGACCATTTTTTTACCTTCACCTATTATTTCTACGTAATTGACTTAGCCATTTTCAACGTTAACTTTTTAACGTACGTCTGGTTAAAGTTTTTTGGTTGAAAGTTTTTTGTTATACTATATCTCTGCAACTGCTTCGCCCATTACCTTGAAACTTCACATGGGAGTTTATCATCATCCATATTTTCATTCTACCCACCAACCGGCCCCTATGCCCAATGTCAAGGTCAAATTACTTTGATTTTTTTTGTTAAAGTTTTTATCGTGTACTATATCTCTGCAACTGCTTCACCCATTACCTTGATACTTCACATGGGTGTTTATCATCGTCCCAATATTTTCACTCTAACCCCCAACCGTGCAGCCCCTGTGCGCAATGTCAAGGTCAAATTACTTTGATTTTTTTTGTTAAAGTTTTTATCGTGTACTATATCTCTGCAACTGCTTCACCCATTACCTTGATACTTCACATGGGTGTTTATCGTGATTGTCAGTGCGATATCGTCGGCATTTTGGCATACGTCCGTCCGTACGTCCGTACGTCCGTGTGTCTGGTTAAAGTTTTTTGGTTAAAGTTTTTCCATCTACTATATCTATTTTTTTAGTGTCCATGCCTCGCCCCAAGGCGCGACATGCAGGCCACGGCCATCTAGTCTACAAAAAGTGGGTATCATTATGTTATCCAAGTGTCTATGCTTGGAAAAAACCTGGCCTTCGTGGCTTTGCCTCGTTTCTTGTTTCAACTGTGTTACAGTATAATAAGTGAATAATTAATAATTCACTGGAATAAGTGAAAGTTTAAATTTGTTTTGATCATTTGTTCCCTATTTATTAGTATTTAATAATGAAGAAAATAAATAATCAATTTGTAAAAATAAAATACACAGTTAATTTGAAATCAGGGGGTACGATACTCTTTAGACACAAAGCTTATTTGGAGCTCTGTTTATCCCATTTATTTCCAGGCGGTTGATATTCTCAGTGGAATCATCCTGGTGAAACTTGGAAAACATTTCAGCCGCTACTTGGTAAGTATTGATTCCGATGATCGACACTAACACATGTTCAGTGGTCCGAGACCACCGGATTCTCAGATGGAGGATGGGAGGGTGTGCAGATCTTAACCCTTTCACCCCTAAGTTTTTAACTGGAATGGATTTTTATATGTTAGTTTTGCAATCAATGCAACCGAGGCAAAATTTTGTAAATGTTTTGATTTAACAACGGCACTGGCTCAATGAACTTGCATGTCGGGACCGACTATTTAAGTCCCTGTCGGATAGAACTAGGCTAGTACGAAGTTGTCTTGCCCAAAGACACACCGAATCGGCCATTCGCAGCAGGTCATGGTGGGAATCAAACCCGGGGTCTCCCGATCCGCAGTCCGACGCTCGACCTACTGAGCTAATCCGGCCACCTAATGTTAATTTTGCAAACAATCCAATTGCCATATAATGATTTTCAGCCTAGTCCATTTATGAAAAGGGGGGTGTTTCAAAAGTATGAAAATTACTTGCAAAAAGTGCAGATCCTGATGAGACGGCTTGTCACGAGCCGGCTCATCTGGATCTACACTTTTTGCCAATACCACTATACAGGCCTGTGGTGTTGAAAGGGTTAAAAATGTATCTGAAAAATACTGAGAAACGCTGCAGATCCTGATGAGATGGCTTGTTACCAGCCGGCTCATCTGGATCTTCATTGTTTGCAAATGCTCGCTTTATGATCTGTAGGGTTGAAAGGATTCACAATTAATCAAACCTTCTCAATGGTGAATTGTACTGGGATTCAGATATGTATAGTGTCGGAAGTTTATAATTGCCATGTTTCTGCCAGAATTGAACTGATCATGTGCAGTTTGAATTGTATATTCCTTGGACTGACTGTTTAATGCGGTTGAAAACTACTATAGGAATGAATGGCATTTTTGTGGAATTTATCGGGGTATAAACTTGGAAAAGTCGCGGGAATACTGGACGAAGGCCGGAAGGCCTCGTCCAGTATTCCCGCGACTTTTCCAAGTTTATATCCCCGATAAATTCCCAAAAAATGCCATTCATTCCTTATAATTCCAGCATTTGAAATAAATTCATCAAGAAAATGTGTTTATTTTCCTTTTTCTTAAGAATTATTTTAACTGCGCCTGACGGTTACGGAAAGTAGTTCGGCATGGGAGTTTACTGGGATATAAATTTTGGACAGAGACTTGCTACGGACCAATCAAATGTTAGGGAATTGTGTAAATATTTTTGTGCTGGAATTATATACATGTATATATTTATATCCCACGATGCAAGACATAAAGGTCCATTTGAGAAAGTTCCAGGCGATTTGATTACATCATTGTTTTTGCTCTGAACTAAGGTTATCAAGCACCCACCTTGCTGAGATTTTTTCTCATTTTAAAATTCTTTGTTAACATTATGTAAAAAGATGCATTGGACACGTATGTATAAGCAGTCTATTCCAGTATTGCTCACATTGCTGTGCCACTTATTTCTTTAATAAGTCTACATACATGTAACCTCCATCTGAAATGGGCCACTCTCATGTGTGGCTGTGATTGGAGAAACGGGTCTTATGGGTTTTGCGACCAGTGTAGATCCAGATCAGCCTGTGCATCCGCAGTCTGATCAGGATCTGCACTGTTCGCCATTCCATCAATGAAACACCTGTCATTCTTCTAACTTCTTCTAACACAGGAGTGTGCTATTGTATCAGGAAGTACTCCGGTCACAAATCACATAAGCTCCATTTCTGCAGTCACGGTCATGATTAATCATAGTCGCACAGATGTTTATTTTGTTCAGGACTATCACTGATCTATTGGATGAAATTTGAAACTGAGGTCCCCTCCAGAGCTCCAGTTAAGGTGCGTAATTTTTATGCGACCGGGATTCGAAGAAACGTGCGTCATATAGTGTTTGGACTGTCCGTCCGTCCGTCCGTCCGTCCGTCGTCCGTCCGTCCGGGCACACATTAGGGTACTTATGGGGTAGGGGGCATGGCCTAATACAATAGAAGACAATGGAACTTATTCCGTACCCCGTAAGCCTATTGTGTCTTACGGGGTATTTCCTTTGATCTTTTATATAGCAAGTACCCCCTAAGGTCCGAAATGTAAGTTCGTCCGTCCGTCCGTCCGTCCGTCCGTCCGTCCGTCCGTCCGTCCGACGGACACGTCCGTCCGTCCTTACGTCCGGGCACACATTAGGGTACTTATGGGGTAGGGGGCGTGGCCTAAGACGATAGAAGACAATGGAACTTATTCCGTACCCCGTAAGCCTATTGTGTCTTACGAGGTATTTCCTTTGATCTTTTATATAGCAAGTACCCCCTAAGGTCCGAAATGTAAGTTCGTCCGTCCGTCCGTCCGTCCGTCTGTCCGTCCGTCCGTCACACTTTTCGGTTAACCAATTTGTCACAGTTTCTCAAATATGCTGCAGGTGGCATCCGCGTTCGACAGACGCATTTCTTGTTTCAATTTGTGATGAAATTTTCTTATTTCTTCACCAAAAATGGCAATTTGGGAGTCCTTTAGAATCGTCTCATTGAGACGATTCTAAAGCACTCCCAATATGCCATTTTTGATAGAGAAATAAGAAATTTGTCCCCAAATTACGCACCTTAACTGGAGCCCTGCCCTCTGTAGTTGACATTGGCTGTTGTTGGGACATTAACCCTTTCTATGCTGAATTAAATTTTGTCGTCTGCTGGAAATGTTTTATTTTCAATATTTCTCGACAAAAACCTGGTTTTGACAGCACATGAGAATTGTCTCCAGTGGAGACGATTCTCATGTGCTGTCAAAACCAGTTTTTTGTTAATAATTAAAGCAAAAATGAAAAACAGCAGACGGCAATTTCCGTCAACAGCGTAGGAAGGGTTAACCCTTTCACCCTATATACATGTATTATAACTGGAATGGATTTGATCCAATTGTCATAAAATATTTTCAGACTAGTCCATTTATGAACAGGGAGGTGGTTTTGTCTCAAAAATATGAAAATTACTTGCAAAAAGTGCAGATCCTGATGAGACGGCTCGTCACGAGCCGGCTCATCTGGATCTGCACTGTTTGCCAATAGCACTATACAGGTCAGTGTTGAAAGGGTTAAACACTTTCACTTTTCACTGTAAAGTCTCTTCGCATCCAGCGGCCCAATGGTGAATCGTAGTCGCACAGATGTTTCTTTTGCTCCCAATCAGCTGAAGCAGCAGGTGGGTGACGTGAAGGATTATGCGACGGGTGTAGAGAAGATAATCCTGAAGAAAGACGACGTAGACAACATCCAGCTGGCCATTGTTGCCACGTAAGTCCGGCTCCACTCTGTCGTCCACTCTCTGTCTATCGCCAAACTCTTTCAGTTGTGAAATATTTATGAATGTGGTTTATGGTTGTATCATAAGAAGGGAATTTGACAATAAAACATGAAATAACAGTCCTAATTATGACAATTACCATTCTATTTCGACTCCTAAACATGTTCTTTATATGTGCCTACAAGTATATGTCGTGACCACCATTTGAACCGTCACGGAGAGACGGAGAGACGGTTCAAATGAGTGGTCACAACATATACTTTCATTAAAAATAACAATAATAATGATAATAAAATATTTTTAAAATTTCATACACGTAAAAAATTATTCCGAATGTAATGGGTTAATCAATCAATCAATCAATCAATCAATCAATCAATCAATCAATCAATCAATCAATAAATAAACCAACCAATGATTTCCTCTGTTCCAGGCACTTCTTGAACCCGTACAGTATATGCGTGTGTCTCGGCAAGTCTACAGCCGTGTTCAACAATCTGTTTGTGTTTGCAAGTTTCATGTTTATGGTACAAGGTATGTAAACATTGGTAAACCTTATTTATTTTTATAAGAATTCCAACTCCAAATAATTATTCCCTCGCCGATAGGCAAGAGGGGGTATAGCGTCCATGTCCATGTACCGATTTTGATAATATTTGGCCACAATAGTTTTGCATACTGACCACCCAAGGTCAAGGTCACAGAGGTTATGTTCACCTTGTTTGTAAGGCAAAAATGTTAAAGTTTTATTTTTTATTATTATCAAGGCTGCCAGTGAGCGGATAATCATTAGCTTAGTGATAACGATGCCCTTGTTTATATGATTTTGAGAATTTTCTTTAGCTGCAGTTCTCTTCATCGAGGCACATGACAATCTTTTATTCATCGATAAATACTAAACTACTAGAACCATGGAAAGTTGCAGTGTTTCAGTGCAACAATATTGCGAATAACCCACCCCCTCCCCCTCACCCCTTCTCCTACTTTTGCTTACTTTCTGTCTATTCAGATCAACTGAAGTAATATGTCATATGATAGATGAAAAATAGGATTTAGAAAATAGAATTCTTGTGAAGGATTGAACAAGTTTGTAGAATATATTTCTGTTTTCAACCAATATTGTTGGTTTATAGATGCCACAATATATTCTCACAAATGTCATTATGCTCTGTTAATGATTTTAAAGTATGCATACATTTGCAATGATAGTAAATAAATAAAGCTGATTAAAATTGCACAGCAAATATGTGGCTATAACTGGAGATATTGGGCTTATGGGTTTTCAACCAGTGTAGATCATCTGGATCTTCATTGTTTGCAAATGCTCGCTTTATGATCTGTAGGGTAGATCCAGATCAGCCTGTGCATCCGCACAGTCTGATCAGGATCTGCACTGTTCGCCTTTCCATCAATGAAACACCCGTCATGCATTTAACAAGCAATATAGATTGTTATCTAATATCAGGCTACAGGAGTGTGCTAAATCTGTTTGATCAGGATCTACACTGGTCACTAATGCCAGAAGCCCCATTTCTGCAGTCACAGCCACATTATGAATATTTACTTTGCTACTCTGACGTGTCTATTCGTTTTTTACCCGGATCATTAAAATCAGCCAGTTTGACTCTTGTTTTCAAGCATGAGATTGGAGTATTTGCTGTTATAGTTATACAACCTCAAAACCAAGGACCCATGCCACTAAACTTCGTACAATTAAAAAGTTAAGTGCCAAACTAAACTTTTTAGCGAAGTTGGCATTAGCAGCCGAACTTGAGAAATATTTTGTGGACGTGTTCAGATTTAATAACATGTAGGTCGTGTATGGTAGCATTAGTGAAACACATTAAAGTGTTAACTAATAGTATAATAAATCTTTTTTTGACACTTTTTTTAATAACACTTTTATTGTCGCGCCCACTTGTAGACAGCGCGATATAATCGGCACATTGGTGTACATACATATGCACATACGTCTGTCCGTACGGACGTGCGTCCTGGTTAATGTTTTTTGCTATACTATGAAACCCTCAGCGGGCACGTGGTATCGTACAATGTTTAGTGAAAGGGGCCCCGGATTGATGCTAGACAAGCTGCCTAGATGTGAATGTTGTGTCCGTTGCTGCTTTACAATCGGTGTTACTACATCTTAGTAGAGTTATACCCATTGGCTGCCACCTCTACTGTGACTGTGTTATTCTTTGCTTTCCGCTTCCTTTTGTACCTAGAAAGTGTAAATAGAGAATACCAGGCTAGTGTCTTTTGATATCAAGTTTACCAGGCAGGAAATGCATAGAAAATCTAATGCTTGTCAAGAAATTCCTACTGTTTCCGAGTCTGACAAAACTTGTTATTCACTCTTTCAACACTAAATACCTGGAATGATATGTTAATTTAAGGACGAATCCAATCGTCACAAAGTAATTTTCAGTCTATTCCATTTATAAGAAGGTGGTGTTTTTTTCCCATAAAGATTACTTGCAAAAAGTGCAGATCCTGATGAGAATGCTCGTTACGGGCCGGTTCATCTGGATCTACACTGTTTGCAAACACTACTAAGAGGTCTGTAGCATTGAAAGAGTTAGCAGACACTTCCATATGGTTCTATTTATCAGTGAAGAACGTTTTCATATGATAGACTATCTGACATACCCTTTGAAGACTTTTGCCTCGTCGATGGTGTCTGGCAGTTTCTGGTATAGGGTTTCTGGCAGCAGTAGAGACAGCAGGCCAGCTGTGATGGCCGTCACACCAAATATGGCCAGCGGCAGGGCCTTACCAAAGTCCCCTCCTATTGTGTCGCCCTGTAACAGGCCAGGCATAGTTATTGACAGATAACATGTCAACATTCTGTGTGAGGCAATAGAATTGGGTTTGACTTGTTAAGAAGGCGAATACTTTTAAAAGTGCCAACTTTTCTGGATGAAGGCCAGAATGCATTTATCCAGAATAGTTGGATCTTTAAAAAATTATATCCCCGATAAATTATCAAACAAAAGGCAGTTATTCCTCAGGCGACATGTAGTATAGTTGGACCAGATGGATCTATCTAAGTGTGGAATGGGGGTGAGGCGTTCAATCGCCTGTGTTAAATGACCTCAGCTGTTGATAGGCCGTTAAAGACCAATAAACAACAAACACTGATCGCCTGTGGTTATAGCTTACAATTTTGGCGACATATGGCGCCACCATCCCCCCAAACCGGGCGACACAGGAACTGGCCCCCATCCCAGCATTCCTCAGTAGGGTCGGGTAGATCTCCAGGGAGATTATGTAGATCACAGCAAACGCTCCCGACGGCCCCAACTTGCCGATCAACGTTAGCGTCAGTGTCAGTGGGTGTAGATCTGTAAGAGGAAGTATTATAGGAATGAATGGCCTTTTTGTGGAATTTATCGGGGTATAAACTTGGAAAAGTCGCGGGAATACTGGACGAAGGCCGGAAGGCCTCGTCTAGTATTCCCACGACTTTTCCAAGTTTATATCCCCGATAAATTCAACAAAAAGGCCATTCATTCCTTATAATTCCAGCATTTGAAATAAATTCATCAAGAAAATGTGTTTATTTTCCGTTTTCTTAAGAATTATTTTAACTGCACCTCACGGTTATGGAAAGTAGTTCCGTCGTGGGAGTTTACTGGGATATAAATTTTGGACAGAGACTTGCTACGGGCCAATCAAATGTTAGGGAATTGTGTAAATATTTTTGTGCTGGAAGTATTGGTACATATTGTTTGCCCTAGTATCTCGACCAATGAAAGCATAGCATTTCATCTAAATTAATCGCATATTGCAATGTTTTCACCAATATCTATTAAATTAATCATTAAATGTTGAAATATGTACAGCTCTATATTTGTAATTCAAATTGATGTTGCGCCTTGTTGTCATCAGTTCACGAGAGACAAACCATATTACCACCCATACAATGCAGCTGGGTATTACCATAGGCACAACATTCAGGATCTAAAATTGTTTCAAAGCTGGCTTAGAGATGGTTTGGAGGTATTTCAACCCTACTGGACTTTTGGATGGTACCAAGGCCCTGTTTTTATATGTGGCATGACTGGACAAGGCCTTTTTTCCAGAGAGGGCCTGGGCTTCCTGATTTTGTGAAAAATAAGCTCGATTTTCGCCAAAATTGTGAAAATTTGCAACGCATTGACATTCAAATATTGCTACATGACTGCCATTGTTTGACATTGCTCATATCCGTTCAAACGTACAGAGCATGATTTTTTTTCCATAGCTGTAGACATGCTCATTCTGGGGCCAAGCCAACATCTACGTAATGCATGTTTCTCATTACCTTACTAGAACGCGTCATTATGTCACCAGACCAGACCAGTTCACAATGTATAAATCGGCTGTTTGAATGCAACGAGTTATCAAAGTACTGAAAGTACTCCATATATGCTCAAATTGCATGATATTTCAGACGGAAATGTAACAATAACGTTTGACTATGTCCAGCCATGGGTAAACATTTGCTGTGGCACGAGGGAACTGTTTGAACCCAAGGCCGTTTACCCATGGCTGGATATTGTCGAACCTTATAATTAATTGTGATTGAATGAGGATGGTGTATGTAATAAAGATCATGTAAAGTCCTCCATACCTTCCCCTCCATATACGACAGTAAACATAGTGCCTAGGCAGGCGGTCCCACCCAGCACCATCATCACTGTGTTGGTCCATTTCCTACCGATCGTGTTGAGCATGGGGAACACTATAAAGCCAGGGAACTCTATGAGCGCGAGCAACAGGAAGTTGAGATAGAAGTCGCCAGTGAGTCGACTCGCGTACATCGTCACTCCGTAGTACAACATGCTCACTATAATCCTGCAATGTAGCCATTGTAACGGAGCTCCAGATAAGGTGCGTATTGGTGTATTTTACACACTTATTATAGCAGAATATGCATTGATTATCAAATGTGGGAGTACAAAATACTCACAGCAATGCAAAATATGCATGGATTTTCAAATTGAGTAGGGAAAATTCTGTAATAAAGTTGAAAATTTACTTAGTTGAGCTGCAAAAAGTAAACAGTGTTTGCTTTTTGCAGCTCAAATAAGAGAATTTTTAAATTTGTTTTATTTTTTATCATTTGTTAATAAGGAAGAAAGTCAACAATATATTTGTAAAAGTCAAATACGTATTGAATTTGAAATATGGGGGTATAATACTCTTAGATACAAAACTTATCTGGAGCTCTGTTGTAAGCCATTGTGTTAGAATGAACCACGGCAGTCAAGTGGGGATCACTGATTATCCCCTGTACCCTGGGTCTCCGATGTGGATGAAATGTGAGCAATAGGATTTATGTCACTGCTGTCAAGGTTTTGGGATAGATGATGCATTACAGCTAAGTTAAATCTAGCATGGAATTTAATTGAATTATTTACGACATCGAAGGCTGACATACAAAGGCGATTTATCCCATTAACACAGTACGTATGTGCCGTGAAACATTTTTGATATCCTGTCGCTACGACCTAATCACTGCGTATGAATATATGCGGTGGCTGGCGTTATTTGTAGGTGTTGTCGGGAGAGCCTCACCCATCCCGTTTCCTAAGCCTTGCCAGATATTTCTTCCCATTCACGGCACTAACCTACTATTCTCTATATTGTTCTGCTCAGATTTCAATTGTAGTAATCCATATGGACTACCGACTGCAAAATGCACCTTACGCGTTTGTCACCAATGTGTCGCAAGCTCAACTTGTCAGTCTGTAAAATTTCACACACGCATTGCTCCAAGGGTCCTCTACTGCGCTGTGGCAAATCCACGTCCGTGCCGCCCCTTCTAAGCCAGGGTCAAGGTCACATACTTTGTGCATCTCGAAACCTTAACGCTCAGTCGCTCGGGTAAATAATGGCCTATATTTTCTGTTTCCTTGCTGGATTTGCTTCATATTTCACACATGCATTGCTCCAAGGGTCCTCTACTGTGCTGTGGCAAATCCACGTCCGTGCCGCCCCTTCTAAGCCCAGGGTCAAGGTCACATACTTTGTGCATCTCGAAACCTTAACGCTCGGACGCTCGGGTAAATAATGGCCTATATTTTCTGTTTCCTTGCTTGCATTTGCTTCATATTTCACACACGCATTGTTCCAAGGGTCCTCTACTGCGCTGTGGCAAATCCATGTTCAAATGTGCCCTCTGTTCCTTTGCTGCCACCGGGCGCGTTTCGTTGTCCTCTGACAACTCTTGTTATTCGAGCGCTAGCGAAGAATTATACAACCAACATCTAAATTTGAGATCTCACAACTTTTATGCAAATGAACATACATATTTTGCGAGTTGAACTTTTTAAAAACACGGGTCTTACGCCATAAAAAAACAACTTAGCTTGATCGCCTTTTCTGTGTGATAAATGTTTTATTTGCTTCTTTACTGCTAAACTCAGTTATTGCTCATGTTTCCGTAGTCTAAGGGTGCGACGATTAACCGCCATACTCGATTATTCGAGATTCGTAACTTCATGGGTTGGTGCACGAATACAATCTTCGATTGCGGTTCCGAATATGTCTATTTATCATTTTGGGTTTTTCAAAAATAAAAATACCCGCGTATATTTTTCGTCAAACACTTTCCACTCTAGATTCATTATTAGCGTGCCTTCCGAAGGAAGAAGTGCTTATGGCATACCCTTGGCGTCGTAGTCATCCGTCTGTCTGTCCGTCCGTCGTCCGAGCTTACAAATGGATACATATGTGGCTAGGAAAACAATAGGTTATGTAATATTCTATTGTTCCGTGATTTTATGTGGCTAAAAATGGGTTTATGTGGCTACAGAACAATAGGGATGAACAAATGAAAAGGTTAGGGTTAGCCACATAAGTATCCATTTGTAGGAACGTCCGTCCATCTGTCTGTCCGTCTGTCTTCAAAAAATATAATGCTCCAAGGGTCCTCTACTGTGCTGTGGCAAATCCACGTCCGTCCCGCCCCTTCTAAGCCCAGGGTCAAGGTCACATACTTTGTGCATCCCGAAACCTTAACACTCTGGTAAATGGCCTATATTTTCTGTTTCCTTGCTTGGATTTGATTCATATTTCACACACGCATTGCTCCAAGGGTCCTCTACCTCTGCTATGCTCAGGGTCAAGGTCAAATACTTTGTACGCTCGAAACCTTAACACGCTCTGGTAAATGGCTCATCAATTTTGTTTCCCTTATCCAGCACGTTGTGTTTTCAAATGTGCCCTCGGTTCCTTTGCTGCCACCGGGTGTGCTTCGTTGTCCTCTGACAACTCTTGTTAGTCTATGTGTCATCCACAAACACATACTACTAGTAATTTCAGGACGTTCAGTCCTTTGATCTCAGAATGTTCTGTATAGTTAAGTTTGTAAAATGGGCCAGCAATTACCACAGTGATAACAAAAAAATGAATTAAGTTCTTACCAATTAAAGAAGATGATCATTGTCCGTATAAATAGCACCCTCGTTGTAAACAGTTGCCATAGTTTCCCGCCCTTTCCTGCTGTGACTGTGGTCTCGTCGAATAGCTTTTCCGGGAGTGTGGCTCGGTTGACCACGGCTGCACGCCGCAGTATTTGGTCTGCCTCCTCATATCGACCCATTGTCAGCAGCCATCTTGGCGACTCGGTGATGAACCTGCACAGCAATCAATCGCTTTACTACCATTCGCAAAAAGATCTTAACCCTTTCACCCCGACGTAACTGGAATGGATTTTTATATGTTAATTTCCGGACCAATCCAGTCGTCACAAAATGATTTTCAGAATACATGTATATGAAAAGAGGGTATTTTTGTTCTCAAAAATATGAAAAATACTTTCAAAAAGTGCAGATCCTTATGAGACGGCTCGTTACGAGCCGGCTCATCTGGATCTACACTATTTACCAATACCACTATACAGGCCTGTTGAAAGGATTAATAAGATCTTTTTGCGAATAGTAGTAAAGCGCTATAATAAGATCTTTTTGTGAATGAAGGCAATATAGTAAGACCTTTTTGTGAATGAAGGCAATATAGTAAGACCTATTTGGATATTGTAGTAAGCAATTGTCTATTTTGCAGGTTCATTACAATATGTAAGTGTGATTGTGCAAAAGGAAGAAAAACTAGAATTAATTTATCGCATAAAATGGGCTTTCACAGTGCAATAACACAGATTATTAAAAATCATAATGCACTTTTTGTTTTCATGTTGTGTGAACATAGTAAATATGACCCTTTGCTCCCCACTACTATGATGGACAAGGTCAAAGACTTAGTGCATTAAAAAAACTTACCGAGCAAAATTTCACATAATTTCTATTTCCTTTCATAGAACTTCTTGATATTTCACACATGCATTACTATGGTGGTTACCATGCTGTGACAAATGTATGACCCGTATTTCGGCCTCTGTCAAGCTTACATCCGGATAACAATTTGGAGCCTTGGTATTCTGTATGCCATTGCTTACAGGGAACCTAGTTTTATCAGGTAACCTGCCCTGTATTGACCGAATACTTACTGACCGTTAACATATTGTTGTATCAGGCATTGACCGGATACAAACATCCGGGTTACAACGAAGTTAAAACTGACATTCCATTGGTCGGATGATGTAACGTGATGTTACCGAATGACTTCAGTGTATTGACGCAATGTAAACAAGTCTGTGTTCTGCCCATAGATAACGACGTCATCGAGCATACAACGTTACCTAATAAATAGAATACCAGGCTAGTGTCTTTTGATATCATGTTTATCAGGCTTGGCTCGGAAACGGTAGGAATTCCTCGGCAAGCCGAGGAATTCCTACGTGTTTCCTAGCCTTGCCTGATAAACTTATTATCAAAACTTGTCAAGGAATTCCTACGCGTTTCCTCGCCTTGCCTGATAAACTTGATACCAAAAGACACTAGCCTGGTATTCTCTATTTATGGTCGGGCTCACATACCACCAGTAGGGTAAGTAGAGGGCGCAGGGAGCGGCGATGGCCATCTGTATGTAGTGCCAGTCCCGCAGTAGCCAGGCCACGCCCGACAGGTAACACAGGCCAATTGTGAAGAAGGCATGGATCACTAGCCCTGCCCACACACGCTTCGACGGGCCAACCAACTCCAGCCCTGCATACAAATACTGCTGTAACTAAGGGTTATACAATTTCATGTAGTAGCACTTATAGCCTGATCATGTTTATTCCACCGCAATATAGTCGGGGGGGGGGGCATATAGTATTTACCCTGTCTGTCAGTAGACAATTTTCCTTTCCATGTGATAGTTTTACTACCATATATGCGGTCTTCACAAAACTTGACATGTACATCATATCAACCATGGGAAGAACCTTATTGAGTCAAAGTGTTCATTGCGCATTTCTTTTGTTTCCGTGCTTGAGTACCATCTATCCGATACTATAAACATACATTCATATCAACCCTGTGAAGAAAATTACCTTCATTTGTTCACTTCCCATTTGTTCTGAACCAAATTCTGCTTTCCAACATTTTGTTATTTTGACGTTACCGCTCTGACTTTCATGATATGAAATGTTTTAAAAGAATGCATTGGCGTGCACTTTTGTTGAAATGTGGAAAAAGTATGAAAAATGGATTTAAATGGATTTAAAATCATTTTAACCCTTACACCGCTGTCTTAATTTTTTGTTGTCTGCTGTTTATTTTATATTTTCCATTTTCATCATCTAAAACGTGCTTTGACAGCATTTTTAATAATTTACAACATGCTTTGACAGCACTTCAGAATCATTTCCATTGGAAATGATTCTGAAGTGTTGTCAAAACATATTTTTATTGAGAAATAAGGCAAGATATAAAAGCAACAGCAGACGACAATTGTTGTGTGTAGCTGTCTAAGGGTTAATCTCTTTGAAATAGAATTGGGTTGGAAATAAGGAATAAACAACATTATTTTTCAGAATTTATTGGGGATATACAATTTTGAAAGTCCAACAATACTGGCTGAATCCGACCTTCATCCAGTATGGTTGAACTTTTTAAAAGTTTATACTCTAAATTCTCTAAAAATGTATTCCTATGATATTATATACTTGTGAAGCATTTTTGCTTACCGAGAAAACACAGCTCATAAATGATGAGGAATAAACAGTATTGTTATTGGGTATATCATTTTAAAAGTCCATCTCAAGTCCATCTCTTGATGGACGTGGGTAGTTGGTTGGGCGAACGCGACGGCGTAAATTAACGGTATGGATTCCTCCTTATAGGAATAATCACGATTTGCCTGGTTTGGCCCTCCGGTACGTTTTTATCTTTGGCTTTTTTGTTACTTGTGAGTTAAATTGGGTTTTTGCCCAATATAAAAGTAGTAAGATTATTACTGATCCTACTGCTTTTGGGAGGGGGTCAAGTTATTCTGGTGTGGCGAGGACCTGGCATCAGATCAGGATTATTGTGATTTCAGGGCTGAATATATAGTATTTGTCGAGCCCGCTTGCGGAAAGGGAGACATAGTGATCACAATGATGTCCGGGTGTCCGTCCGTGCGTCCGTCCATGCGTATGTCCATCTGTGCGTCTGTCTGTGCGTCCGTCCGTCCGAAATCTGCGTTACAGTTTTTAAAAATAGCATCAAATGCCTCGGCGGGCTCGACATGCGGGCCACGGCCATCTGGTTTTATTGTAAATATTCAGTTCTGATTTTGGGACGTTCCCCCCATTTGTACATGTACTTAAACATGTACATGTCCTTGTACAGGTAATATGACATTCAAACTTTAAACTCTGGGATGGGCCGTGGCCTAGGGATATGGATTGGCCTTCAATACCGGAGGTTGTGAGTTCAGTCCTCACCGTGGCTGTAAAAAATACTTACATAGCATTTTCATCCCACTGGTCTGTCAGATGAGACTTTAAACTGTGGTCCGGTCTCTATATGACCTTAACTGTTGCTGGGACGTTAAACCGATTCTTTTTACTTTTACTCTGATAAATTCTCTAAAATAGTTTTTCGTACAATATTATACACTGTGAAGCAGTGTTGCTTATCTAGAAAACACAGCTCATAAACAATACGGAATAAACAATTATTTTTTTTATCGTGGATATGAATTTTTAAAAGTCCATCTCTTGATGGTCTTTTAAAAGTTGATATCCCGATAACTTCTCTAAAAAATATTTTTTCTATAATATTGTACACGTGTGAAGCAGTGTTGCATACCGAGAACGACACAGCTCATAAAGACACCGTGACACGCGGCTCCGACCACAAACTCCAGGATGACGTAGACGAGGAAGTTTGGCGACCATGCTGCACCGAAGGCTGCGGCTACCTGTATAACGCTCGCTATCGTGAAGCTCTTCTTTCGGCCAATACTGAAACAGTCAATATGATTTTAGTTAAAGGCATTTCTTTCAAATACTAAAGCGCAATATTGATTTGACAAAACATGTTTTATTGTGACTCTTTACATTATTTTCAACTGATTTCTTTCAAATACACAAGCTCATTATTTATTTTCACAAAGCATGTATTATTGCTACTCTTTACATTATTTGTCAACTGGATTATATTTATTAACCTTTTCACCTCTAAGTAACTGGAATGGAATTTTGCAACCAATCAAATGGTCACCAAACATTTTTAGACTAGTCCATTTATCAAAAGGGGGTGTTTGTTCTCAAAAATATGAAAATGACTTGCAAAAAGTGCAGATCCTGCTGAGACGGCTCGTCACTTTCCAGCTCATCTGGATCTACACTTTTTATACGCCCGTTTGAAAAAACGTTATGTATTATGTATTCATCTTGTACGGGCGGGCGGGCGGCCCGGGGCGGGCGGCCACAGCTTGTCCATGCAATAACTAGAGTTCTACATGACGGATTGTAACCAAATTCGGTATACATGTTTATCACGGCGAGACGAAGAAGCCTATTGATTTTGACTTACCTCCCCTTGGCGGCCATTTTCAATTTGCGCACTCTGTATCATTGTCCACACAATAACTCAAGTTCTACTTCACTGATCGTAACCAAACTCGGTATACATGTTTATCACGACAAGACGAAGAAGCCTATTGATTCTGACTCTGTATCCTTGTCCACGCAATAACTCGAGTTCTACTTGACGGATCGTGACCAAATGCCTCGACGGGCACTCTTTTTGCCAATTATGTAACCACTATACAGGCCTGTAGTGTTGAAAGGGTTAAAAGAGTCTTTGATAATGTGTATCCTTTCTAATATTCCAGCCTTTAATTCAAATAATTGCATTGCTTTAGTGACAACATTAAACTGCAGTTATCATTGTCTACCATTGGTGTTGGACAGAACTCTTAACATACATGTCTGAAAGTAGACCAAATCCCAGGTCACCGACCAGCACTCCGAAGTAGAAGATGAGCTGGGTGTGAGACGTCTTCAGGGACTCCCCACACACAAAGTTGTGCTGAAACACACAATGTTGTTAGTCCAGGCAGAGATTTAGGGTACGGGATACGAAACCTCATGTTTTCTCTGAAAACCAGGTGTGCCTACCACGCGTTATGAATACTTGTGAGGATTAAGTTGACGCATACACATCTCGTTACTTTACACATTGAATACCAGTTGACGCATGCGCGTCTCGCTACTTTGCACATTAAATACCTACAACGGAAATCTGACACATCTATTCAAAAATGGATAAAATGCAATATTAATTGTGCATTAATATTGAGGATATGAAACAAAATGTACATATTTCTTGCTTAAAGTAGCTAATCGATTAATACCTTATATAGAGCTTCCCATCTTTCAGACATTTGTCTCTGGTCTGAACACATATGTTCTTGTTACCAGTTACAATTCAGGTGCGGAATTTGTTGATTTTAAATTTGATCAATTTGATTTTCATTTGTGCTTTCATATATACAATGTAGTAGTATTGTATATAGTAATTCACTTTGGACACCAGATTTACAGCAGATGATTTAATTCACTCGCTACAAAAACAGTTTGCCTGCTGTGAAGTTTGTGCATGTATCAATAACTAGTCAGTGTTATTGTTGACCCATAGAACCTGAGGAATGCTTATATCGTACCTTGGATGTGAACGTCTCTGTGAATGTTTCCCTGTCATAGACCCATTTTTGACATTCATACAGACTCGCGTTGAGTGGGTGGTCATGTTCATCATATACAGCTCCGATGTCGCTATAGAGGTGACATCTGTCGTATGGGTGTTCGGTGGATGGCGGTATATACTGGGTGATGAGTCGCTGATGGTCCGTACCCTGGACCTCCCACGTGTCATTCGGGTAGTCGGTTAGCTTACACCTAGCAGTATTTCACTCATTATTAACCCTTAGCCTGCTGAATGAAATGTTGTCGTCTGCTGTTTATGTTTTATTTTCGATTTTTCTCATCAAAAACATGGTTTGACAGCACTTTAGAATCATTTCCATTGGAAATGATTCTAAAGTGCTGTCAAACCATGTTTTTATTGAGAAACAGGGCAAAAAATAAAGCAACAGCAGACGACAGTTTTCGCGATCAGCAGGCTAAGGGTTAAAGTGAGAAAAATGAAAGCAAGTTTTTTTGTGATGTTGATATCTTCGCAAGAAAGCAAGCAGCTGGACATGACAATGTAATATGACCGACCACATTTATTATGTGAATAACGGCTGTGCATTGATCTGTTAGACAATTATGTTGGTATGCATATCCCGTTCAGTTCTGACTTTCCTTTACTCATAGAATGTGTCAAAAATAGTTAACTACATGTAATAGAATAATATTGTTTCGTATCGGCATAATTATAATGTTTCAATTTGAGAATGTGCCGGATTCCTGACGAATTCCCTTTCAGCTACATGCAGATGATACTGTATAAACACATTTTCATCTAGTAGCCGGCGCAAGAAATTTGCGCCGGTTACTAGATGAAAAATTAGTTTATGCGATAGCTCTATGGACAGCTGAGTGACATCTCATCAGGAAACCGGTACATTTTGCAGCATCAGTGGTAAAACCGGCACGGAATGCAGCATCAGTGGTATGCCTTACCTGTGTTGTGGGGTGGCCAGTAGGACAATGTTCCCCATCATGAAACATCCGACAGTAATGGCTGGCAGACACAGTAGGAAGTAGAGTCGTTTCTGGTAGCGACCAAACTCACCCAGCTCACGTAGAATATCGTCAAACTGCATACTGTGTGCCGATGGCTGTTGTGCGTACTGTCAAGGAATGATTACTTGTACTTACTCTCCACCTAAAACAAAATGTGGGCGGTTGGTTGGTTTGCTTTTGCAACAAGTGACTCCAGTAGCCGATTTCATCAAAATTGCAAAGTATATTTATCTAGCAAAAGTATACTTTGAGAGAGAAATTTTCTATTTAATGATAAATTTATTAATTTTTATTATACTGAATTTATTACATTATCACAGCCATTATCACAGCCAATTCAGTATAATACTGTCAAGGAATGATTACTTGTACTTACTCTCCACCTAAAACAAAATGTGGGCAGTTGGTTGGTTTGTTTTTGCAACATTTTTATTATACTGAATTTATTACATTATCACAGCCATTTTGGCTGTGATAATGTAATAAATTCAGTATAATAATTGGCTGTTGTGCGTACTGTCAAGGAATGATTACTTGTACTTACTCTCCACCTAAAACAAAATGTGGGAGGTTGGTTGGAAGTATGTGACGGGTAAATCCCGATATCCCTGATTAGGCTCTGGTAAATTTTGTCGCGACCGCTTGCGAACAGCGCGATATAGTCGGCACATTGGCGTACGGATGTGTATGTACCTGTATCCGGGTTAAAGTTTTTGGTTAAAGTTTTCTTGCGCTTCATGTTTTTCGATATACTATCAAAGCCTCGGCGGGCGCGATATCTGGGCCATCTCATTAGCTTTCTTGTTACTTGGAAGTTGAATCCAATTATACCCATTACAAAAAGTAGTAAGATTAGTACTAATTGTATTACTTTTAGTGAGTGGGGCAAAGTGACTCTGGTGTATTGATGACCTGGCACCAGGTCGGGTTATACTAATTTCAGGGCTGAATATATATTTTTTCTTTAAATATTAAGCGCTGATTTTGGGTCAGTGGAAGAACTGATAGAGTTAGCCTGCTTCTCCCACTGACACCTTCAATTGTAAAAATACTTCATTCACTTCTAGACTGTAAATACAGAATACAACATAGAATGTTAAACAGTGGAACCACTCCAAACCGGACACCCTGGGGACGTTTAGAGGTGTTCCACTGTAATTAAGCACTTGATTACCAATTTGTGTCATTTTCCGTCATGAACAGACAGGACAATGAACTAAATTACATTGAAACCCGTATAGGAATGAATGGCTTTTTTGTGGAATTTATCGGGGTATAAACTTGGAAAAGTCGCGGGAATACTGGACGAAGGCCGGAAGGCCTCGTCCAGTATTCTCGCGACTTTTCCAAGTTTATATCCCCGATAAATTCCACAAAAAGGCCATTCATTCCTTATAATTCCAGCATTTGAAATAAATTCATCAAGAAAATGTGTTTATTTTTCTTAAGAATTATTTTAACTGCGCCTCACGGTTACGGAAAGTAGTTCGGCGTGGGAGTTTACGGGGATATAAATTCGGGTCAATCAAATGTTAGTGAATTGTGTAAATATTTTTGCTGGAATTATTAACAAATAAACACAATGGGGTTCCCAAGGTGTCAGGTTGAGACTAGTATCAATTACCGATCATGAGTTACTTCAACGTGAGAGTAATTCAGGTACTCGGTAACATTATATTCTTGACATTTTACAATGTTCAGGTTATACTCTTATGTTTTTAACTTTACAATAATGCCTACTTCGTGTGTGCTTATCATTCAACATATATGACAAAACATTATAAAAATATACCTTTAAAGATTTATCCCAGATTCACAATTATTGTAACACTGTTAATTATACTTAAATATAACGTGCAGTCTGTAACAATGATAAGTGTCCAGGGGCCCGTTTCATTAAACTTTGTACGACTAAAATGTTCATAAGTGCAAATTTAGGATCGTCTGGAAATTTCAATTGACGGATTTACATCTATTGAGCATAGGCTGCATGCAGCCTATGCTCAATAAATGTAAATCCAATAATTGTTTACAAGAAAATCTTATTCTAATTACAGACTATCATAAATTTACACTTACAAACATTTTAGTCGTACACAGTTTAGTGAAACGGGCCCCATATGTCTATATTGTACCATTACGTATCTTACAAAAGTTCAACCCTCGCAATGCTGAAATAAATTTTGTCGTCTGCCATTTATTTTTATTTTCATTTTTCTCTTCAATAGAAATGATTCTAAAGTGCTGCCAAACCATGTTTTTTGAGAAAGAAGACAACAGTAGGCGACAATATACATTTCCTGCATTCTAAAGTTGATTTTCATGAATGCATGGATAATGCATGTTATACTAACCAGCTAACTGAATGAATTGTGCTAACACTGCAGGTTAATCCTTACTAATGCTGTCGTCTGCTGGAAATGTTTTATTTTCAATATTTCTCGACAAAAACCTGGTTTTGACAGCACATGAGAATCGTCTCCAGTGGAGACGATTCTCGTGTACTGTCAAAACCAGTTTTTTGTTAAGAATTAAAGCAAAAATGAAAAACAGCAGACGGCAATTTTCGTCAACAGCGTAGGAAGTGTTAATCTATCTAGGCTATAATGGTGACAAAGGCATTGACCCTTAGACCGCTATCTTATTTTTATCTGCAATTTTATCATCAAAAACATGCTTGGAAAATTATTCTAAAGTGCTGTCAAAGCATGTTTTTGATGATACAAATGGAAAATAGAAAATAAACTGCAGACGACAAACAAATTAAGATAGCGGTCTAAGGGTTAAGCATAATTTTCTCTAGAAAATACCCCATAATGACGCCATTTACTGAGATAGAAACACTAAACTTCGTACGACTAAGAAGCAAAACTAAAATGTACTACAAAGTTCACATTAGCTGCCGATTTTAGGAAATATATTGCTGGATTCGTTAAGATTCTATTAACCCTACATGTAGGTGAAAAATGGTAGCATCAATGAACCAAATTCATGTGTGAATTGATTTTATTGAAATCTTCATACGAACATTTTTGTCGTACGAAGTTTAGTAAAACGAGCCCCAGGTTTGTAGCAAGACCAGCATAACCTCTGTGAACAGTCTACACTGATCATTCTGGCATACATGTTGGCAATATGTACACCACAGCGTTTCTGAACATCTATTGGCAAAATCATCTCACAATCAAGCAGTTTGATTTTCTGAGCCTGAGCTTTGCTACATCTCAGGCTCAGACAATCAAGCTGCTTGCTTTCAAACGCAATATTCAAGTATTTTGTAATAAACACATTACAAATAGTGGGTGGCATGTGGAAGTATGTGATGGGTAATTTAACGATCGGGATTCATCCTTACCGGTATCCCAAATGGAGACCTGGTTTGGCCCTCAGGTACGTCTTTGGCATTCTTGTATGTGAGGGTTTAATCTGGTTATACCCCTTGTACGAGTAAATATTCCGTTCTGATTTTGGGATTTCCCACCCCCCCCCATCCTCTAATGCACTAGGTTGAATGGTACATGTAATATTTTGCTGTCGTATTATAGAATAGTCTGTCAGTAACAATTTAGCGACGTATGAACATCAACGCCCTGCAGGTTGTTTTGCGCGAAGTGTAACTGTTATTATGCAAATTTTGAACTTTGACGGTGGTGTAGCGATATAGTGCAACCTGCTGCCTATAAAGCGGAAAACGTTCAGCTACCTCCAAAGATGCATTTCACAAAAACGTTATAGATTATATTTATAGGTTATTTGATTTGTATGTGGATATATGCACAAGTTCTGCAGCGTGCGATATTGATGACTTTAGGAGCACAATATCGTTGCTCGGCGGAACGAGTGGCATATATCCACATACAAAGCAAATAACCTTTTATTATATACGTACATCATTCGCAATTTATCTGTGCTTCAAAAAATATACACAATATAAATAAAATAAACAAATTAGTGGTGATTTAGAAGGAACTATTTTGCGATATGAAGCGTAGTTCCGGCACTGACCAATATGAACTCGCAAGATGTCAATATGGAAAAATATTGACGTCTTGCGTTGCATTGTGTTTCAATGGGAAACGAAAGTAGGTATATAGTAACAATGAATATTGCATGAAGATAGATGCATGTTGTCGTAGGTAAATTATTTTCAGATTATATTTAGGATTATAATTTCTGTTTCCTTGCTCGGATCTGCTTCACATTTCACACACGCATTGCTCCAATGGCCCTCTACCACCCTGTGACAAATCCACATTCATCCCGCCCCCGCTAAGCCCAGGGTCAAGGTCACAGATTTCGAAACCTTAACGATCGGGTAAATGGCTTATAATTTAAATATGCCTCGTTTTCTTTGGCTGCCTGTGGGGGCATTCGTGTGCCGACAGGCTACATTTCTAGTCTTTATGATGGTGGGTCTAGTTTTCGGGGTATTAACAAGTTCATCAACTAGTGGGTTTTATAAAATATAACATGAGCTAAATTGTCAGTTCAATAGAATGATAAGACATTTCTTTCAATGTTTCTTGCATTCAAAACTGGTTTGTTGTTAGATTAAAATTCGCGTTAGCGCGTTTAGCAACACATGAGTCAGCCATCTTGAATATTGACTTATGGTTGGAGTTTTCGGGGTATGTTCCGAAAGTGTCAATAAATTTGCTAATTCGTCCCGAGTTTTCATTGACTATAATATCATCTCGCAGATGAATGAGGCAGTGAAGGAAAACTTGAAACTTTTCTATTGATTATGATTTTAACAATATTAAAGAGCAGATTAATGGCAGACGCAGAAAATCACGAAAATCACGATAGGTTCGTGAACAAAATGACCTAAATGGCAAAAATTACCAGTATTTAGTCCAAACACTGGATTTGGTGGCATTTTTAAAGGACTTAATGTACGTCAAGTCATGCTTATTTTAATCACCTGACATAAATCACATCGATGCTGCACACGTGTCTATAAATTACAAAATATATGAATACCCCGAAAACTCCGACTACCCCGAAAACTGGCGTCTCGACCATACTATGACCATTTTTATTAACGGTACGTATTATGTTTTACCGCGGGGCTAGCGGGCGGGCGGCTGACAGAAAAAGTGCATAGTTTGTGTACACAACTCCTCCGAAACCGTTCTGTCGATCGTTCTGAAACTATACACATGTCTTCTACACATATTGAAGATGTGCACCTTGGTGTTTTTATGCCAATATTTTTTAACAAAAAATATCGCCTTTTTAACTTAGCCATTTTTTCTACATTTTTCAATACAATTATATATACGGTACACAGTTTGTGTACACAACTCCTCCGAAACCGTTCAGTCGATCGATCTGAAACTATACACACGTCTTTTACACATATTGAAGATGTGCACCTTGGTGTTTTCATGCCGAAAAAATATTTTTTAACAAAAATATCGCCTTTTTAACTTAGCCATTTTTTCTACATTTTTCAATACAATTATATATACGGTACAGAGTTTGTGTACACAACTCTTCCGAAACCGTTCAGTCGATCAATCTGAAACTATACACACGTCTTCTACACATATTGAAGATGTGCACCTTGGTGTTTTTATGCCGAAAAAATATTTTTTAACGAAAATATCACCTTTTTAACTTAGCCATTTTTTCTACATTGTATACAATTATATATACGGTACAGAGTTTGTGTACACAACTTGTCTGAATCCGTTCCGTCGATCGATCTGAAACTATACACACGTCTTCGAGATGAAGAAATAATGCTATACAGTTTCAAATTCTCATTAATGTTTCTTGCCTTGGTGACAGCTTCACATTTCTGCATCTTCGCTGTCTGGTCCATATTCGACGGGCGTATTTTGTGACTTACGGCACTCTTGTTCATCATGTACTACCTATTTGTTCCTAAATTCATAATGTAGGTCACATTGTGCTTGTTCCTAGTTGCAGAGGTTTGTCTCCGGTTTGCTTACTGATAGGTGGCTGGGACTGGCGAAAGGTGAGCAGTGTAGATCCAGATCAGCCTGTGCATCCGCACAGTCATGTTTCTAATAGGCATCATTGATTGTTATCAGCCTCCAGGAGTGTACTATTTGATCATGAGCTACACTGGTGACAAATCCCTTAAGCACTTTTTCACCCGTCACAGACACATACCGGTATGTGACTTTGACTTGCGAAAGGGTCATACAGCCTTTGTGGCCAATCGAGCTTCCGACCTAATCAACACACATATGGATACGGATCAGTAATGTTTGTTGGAAGAATGGCAGTTGTTTGTCAGACTGAATTGTGAACAGTGCAGACCCTGATCAGCCTGCACGGATGTGCAGGCTGATCTGGGTCTACACTGGTCACACACTGTAAGCCCCACTTCTTCAGTTATAGCCACGAGACAGCACGTCCATGAGTATCAAGGACATGTAATTGTACAATGCAACACAGTACCTTAATTAAAGACACAGACAATGTCTCGGACAATGTCTTGTATATTCAGTTAGCGGCTTTTCATTTTCTAGACTGCAAGTAACTGATACCAACCATAGTGAGCATAGTGAGGATTAATGAACTGACATGAATGTAGTAATCGTCAATAGTACAGAAACTGGTATTTGAATGCTAGACATTTTCGAGTATTGGTATTAGGATATTTTTCTTGACAAATCCATTAGTTTGTTAACTGTACTTTCTTATTGGTGCATATGCGTTTAGAAAATGATACATATTTAGAATTAAATTATTTAATATTTGTTTCTTCACTTTCTATGCATATCTGAGACGCAGTTCCTTTAACGTTGTTTGCCTTGTGGGTCAGTGACATTGATAACTGTATAGGACAATAATCAGTACATTTTCCTTGGTCCTAGACTCTCCTCAATAACTGTTTAACCCATAACAGTCTGCGGATTCACCATTTTGCCTTTGGAGAGAGGCAGGTCCATTAAGGCCTAGAAATGGCATCCGAATTTGACAAAATTTTATTTTGTCAAAAATGGATAAATTTTACATTTGTTGTTATATACAACATCTCTTCTCTTTAAAAATATAATTTTGATCAGTTTGTATCAGGCGATGACATCATAACACCGCGTCACGCGACGTCATGAAACCAGAAATTGACATTTTATTGACATTCTCATTAATTTAATACCCAGCCCACCCTTGTACAAAGTTTATGCTGGTACTACCATTTGATATGTCTTGCCAAGATTCTAATGAAAACACAATTACATAGTTAAAATCACATGTTTCTGTGGCTGAAGAAATGGGGCATTTGCAACAAGTCTGTCTCCTGATCTGCCATCACACTCTATCCACCTGATAATGATCTATACTGCTTGTTTGAAGTATGACAAGTGGTTCACTAACTGAATCGTGAACTTTACAGACCTCAGACAGCACGAATGCGCAGACTGATTTGGATCTACACTTGTCGCAAATGCCATATTCCCTATTTCTCCAATAACATAACAGTCACAATGAGGGATCGTACCTAGTTATCTCCCTTTGCAAATCTATTTGAAGAAATCCGGTCGTATGCTGTAGTTCAGTGTTTGTTCTACTGATTAGCGCGAAAATTGAGTTTTGCAAACAGAGGAGAACCAGATCGGACTGCACAGTACAATTAATAAGTGTGAAAATATGAATCTTGCAAATAATGTAGTTACAGATCAGACTGTGCAGGTATGTAGGATAACCTGGATCAACACTAGTCAAAAACACTATAATGGCTCCCTTTCATAACAAATCGTGCAACATTCGACCTTTTTACAAGCAATAAAGCTTTAAAATATACCATTTGGACCGGATTTCTATCAATAAATTCAAAGGGAAATAACTAGCTACGATCTCCCATTATAGGGATGGTCACTGAAGTTGCAATGCACGTGCCACCAACCACAGGCTTCTGTATTTTCAGGAAATGAACTACTGTGCCTGGTTACCATAGCGATAGCAGCGTACCAATCGATGTATCCCATCATGCTTCTTGTGCCCGCAGCCATTTTCTTCTATTCTGTAAGTTGCATGTGTACACACATATGTAGATGGTATTTGTAATGGAAACAATTTTCCTATTGAATTTAACACGAGGGTTAAAAATAGATTTTTTAAAAGGAATTTTTCATTTGTGCCCATTTTTTTACTCTCCTGGAGACCATACTCCTCCTTTTTGTCCTATGTTTTTTGGAATTTCATCAAATAAAAAAATTAGGGGAGTGTGACTTTTTTGTCATTGATAAAAAAGTACTTGCATTTAAATATGTTTTGGAATTAATATGTTTAATAGACAAAAAAGTTTGTTGGCAGAATAACATAGAACAGACAGTACCGGAAATTCTAAGTTTGGCTGTTGCCCTGTCAGAGAAATCTGGCTTATGGCATTTACGTTAAGCTCAGACGCAGACCAACGTACAATCTGACTAGGATTTGCACTGATCGCCATTCAGTCAGAAAAAAACACTATTCCTGCTTCGAACAAACATTGTTACATGGTTTCCGTTGTTTGCACATATGTTCAAACATATAGCGCGTGCTGTTTGCATATGGCTTTAGGCAATGCTCATTCCGGGGTCGCGCGTAGACCAAGTGCCTTCATGACGTCACTACGCGGAAGTGCCTTCATGACGTCACTACTTCATGACGTTCATGGTTCATGACGCGGCCCCGGAATATGAATACCGAAAATTATGTACGTGAATGGGACGATTAATAAAAGTACTGAAAATACTGAATATGATGCTCAAATTACATCAGTTTTTTGTTGGAAATGTAACAATAATGTTTGATCATGTCAGCCGTGTGCAAACGTTTGCTGTGGCCCAAGGGAACTGTTTGAACCCCAAGGCCTGCGGCCTTGGGGTTCAAACAGTTCCCTTGGGCCACAGCAAACGTTTGCACATGGCTGGACATGATGAAACCTTATATTAGAATTGTAATATCCTCATCAGACTGTTGGAGTGTGCAAGCAGTCAAGTGCTACAGCCACAAATCCCAGGGCTCATGTTCATCAGAGCTCCAGAATTATTTCGAGCTAGCAATAATTATTTGAGTTTATGTAGATTTGGCATTCCATATGTTCCTAATGTTTTGTAAGCGTGGGGCCCTGGTACCGAATGAGGAGTCGCTCTGGCCAAGACAAATCAGTAATCCCTGTCAGGGCTCCAGATAAGGAATTAGTAATTGAGTATTGTCACTGCATCATTTCTGAAGCAATTGAGTATTTCAAAATGTTCATTGGGTAAACTTAAATCACACTACTGTTTGTACATCAACAGACAGTAATTTTTTAATAGGTTGCTTCGAAATGAAAACATGTCTTGGCCCTTCATTAGAATTGTCCCCTTGGAGACAATATCAAGATGTGTTTTCATTGGAAAGTAAGAAAAATATGCTAGATTTGTGGTCTGTTTATTGTTTTCTGCAGCATGATAAAGGTACCATAATTTTTTTATTGCTTTTTGATACTCGCTACTTCTGATTTCAATTGGGTTTTTGGCAATTTTAATTGGATATTTAAGCAAATACGCAGCTTATCTCAGCTGGAGCTCTGCCTGTTTTGTCAACTGGTAGTTTACTATAGGAATGAATGACCTTTTTGTGGAATTTATCGGGGTATAAACTTAGAAAAGTCGCGGGAATACTGGACGAAGGTATAAAAAATTACAATTTTCGAAAAAAAAGAAAAAAAAAGAAGTTTTTTTTAATAATTTTTTTAAGGCCTCGTCCAGTATTCCCGCGACTTTTCCAAGTTTATATCCCTGATAAATTCCACAAAAAGGCAATTCATTCCTTATAATTCCAGCATTTGAAATAAATTCATCAAGAAAATGTGTTTATTTTCCGTTTTCTTAAGAATTATTTTAACTGCGCCTGACGGTTATGGAAAGTAGTTCGGCATGGAGTTTACTGGGATATAAATTTTGGACGGAGACTTGCAACGGACCAATCAAATGTTAGGGAATTGTGTAAACATTTTTGTGCTGGAATTATACAGATATAACAGTGAATTATGCCACTCGGTCCTGTAAAGCGGTTGTAGTTTACACCACGTTCGTGTTTCCATATATGGAGAAATGATGTCACAAAAATATGTTTCTCTTGTTGGACCAATCAAATAATTAAAGCTCACCTCTGGAAATGAATTCACACAACTCTTGGCCACACGTTATGCTGGGTTTGCTTTGTTCTGTCATCTGTGAAATGTAACAAAATGTTTATTTAAGCAGATGAGCTGATTATTGTGAATTAATGAGCTCGCGATTGGGTCTTACCGCTAAATAAATGAGTGAGTGCCGCTCATACGATTGTTTAGTGGAAGAACCCAGTCACTCTCGTATTTTTTCACAATACATTGTATTTACACTGTCCTGAAATTCATAATGGAAGCACCCATTCATTGTATTGCATTTATATCCCAGTACATTACATTAGCCCCACGTGACGTCGCGCGATGTTGTTGATTGGTTAAAGTTTGTTTGACGTCATTAATATACATGTACATGACATTCATCGTCTTTGCTAATAACGTCACGCTATTGACCCACAATGTCGCTGTTCCATGAATTGCGACAAAATAACATAAAGCATAATGATATATTCTTAATTTTAACGCCATATTTGGCTATTTACATTTTTGAAACTATCAGAACATGCAATATAAATATAAGTAATAAAACCATCGTCTGTTGCGTTTACTGTAGTATGAAAAACATTTGGTCGGTTTAAGTTTGCGAGGAGTCCTTTTTCGGACTACTCGCAAACTTTAAACAGCCCATGCTTTTATACCTTAAACAGTCATCTGACCAAATTATATAACCATCATGTATTTCATAGAAAAATCTTGCTCCGAAGAAGAACGAAGACGTGCCGGCTTCGTCACACATCGTGAGCTGGTGCCGGACATCCGCCCTGGGCTTGACCCTGATAGCCGGGCTCTACGCCTGGTCATTCTTCATGGAAGGGTCCACTAAGTTCTTCTATGCCACCACTGGCTTCATGTAAGTCGCCTAAAAAAAAAATTTGTTTTGGGTAACGCCTCAAAAAAAGAGTTTGCTAAGGTAGGATCATTTTACTTTTTTTTTATATTTTATTTTTATTAAATTTGTTGTTTTTTAGCAACTTTATAATTGTATTATATTGCATAAAACATGACTGATTGTATTATATTGCATAAAACATGACTGATTGTATTTCTTTTCCCGGAAATCTCTATTTGATCTTAGCTGTTGCTGGGAATTTTAATCCATTCACTTTCACTTTTTCGGGTGGTATGTTGGGAGCATGCAAAGAGTAAATTTGATATATACTGGTGTTCATCCGAACTGTACTCCCGGTATCCCTGGTTTGTTCCTTGGGTTCATTTTTATACGCCCGTTTGAAAGAACTGGGCCCGGTTGTTCAAAACACCAGATAGCTTAACAGACTGTTAAATCCTTAACAGACTGTTAAATCCTTAACTGAATGGTTAAAATCTTAAAACAGAGATTTTAACCATTCAGTTAAGGATTTAACAGTCCGTTAAGCTAACGGATGTTTTGAACAACCGGGCCCAGGACGTATTGTGTATTCATCTTGTACGGGCGGGTGGCGGGCGAGTGGGCGGGCACAGCTTGTCCACGCAATAACTAGAGTTCTACTTGACAGTTTTTAACCAAATTTGGTATGCATGTTTATCACGGCAAGACGAAGAACCCTATTGTTTTTCAAAAATTTCCGATGACTTATCTCCCCTTGGCGGCCATTTTTATTTTTCACACTCTGTATCCTTGTCCACACGATATCTCAAGTTCTACTTCATCGATCGTAATCAAATTCGGTATGCATGTTTATCACGGCAAGATGAAGAAGCCTATTTATTTTCAAAAATTTCCAATTACTTATCTCACCTTGGCGGCCATTTTTATTTTTCGCACTCTGTATCCTTGTCCACGCAATAACTCAAGTTCTACTTCACCGATCGTAAACAAATTCGGTATACATGTTTATCACGGCAAGACGAATAAGTCTATTGATTTTGACAGATCGTGACCAAATTCAATATACATGTTTATCACGGCAAGAACCCTATTAATTGTCAGTGTGTTATCTCCCCTTGTTAACTGGCCTTGCCTCGACGGGCGTATATTGTGACCTTCGGCACTCTTGTTGGCTTTCTGGTTACTTGAGAGTTGAATCTGTTCATGCCCGTTATATAAGTAGTAAGATAAAAAATTCATAGTCTATAAAACGTGTCGATCCTTATGAGACAGCTCCTGTCGATCCATCTTAACCCTTTTAACACCACAGGCCTGATTAGGTGGTATTGGCAAACAGTGTAGATCCAGATGAGCCGGCTCGTAACGAGCCGTCTCATCAGGATCTGCACTTTTCGTAATTTTCGTGTTTTTCTTTTAGAACAAAACCACCACCTTTTCATAAATGCACTAGTCTGAAAATCATTTTGTGACGATTGTATTGGTTGCAAAATGAACATATCAAAATCCATTGCAGTTACTTAGGGGTGAGAGGGTTAAGAGGATCCCCACGGTTTGCGACTACAGGTATATGTATTTTTTTACCACATACTCAGCATGCCGCCTCGCCACATTTCAGCCTCAATCTGGGTTGATCCTTACCGGAATCCTGACCTGGTTTGGCCCTCACGTACGTCATTGGTATTCTTGTATGTGACAGTTTAATCTGGTTATACCCCTTATGTGAGTATTAAGATTATTTGTAATCCTATTTTAGGGGAAAGCACCAAGTAACTTTGGTGTGGTATGGACCTGGCATCAGGTCAGGTTATTCTAATTTCAGGGCTGAACATATATTTTTCTGATTTTGGGAAACCCCCCCCCCCCCCACCCACCCAATTCTGTAGGTTATATACAGGATTAAACCCGTTGTCCCGGCCTTAAATGACCTTAGCTGTTAATAGGCCGTTAAACACCAATAAATCAAATCACTCCATTTCAGCCTCGCTGTTCCCGACCTCACCCCCAATATGGGCGTGTTCTGGTATTTCTTCACCGAGCTGTTTGAGCACTTCCGGTCCTTCTTCATCTGTGTATTCCAAATCAACGCATTCCTCTACACCGTGCCCCTGGCCGTCAAACTTAGGTAAGTATACATTCATTATGTGAGACACGCCATGTGATTTTGTACCTAAAAATATGTGCGATATTTGCTATGAAATTTTGTCATCTTTCGACGTCATTTACAGAAGTTATCACAGTTTTGTATGCCTAAAATTGATGTAGATTATATTTTAATAAAATATGTTTTATATAAAATGCCACAACAATGAATTTATTAGGGCCCCTCCGAGAATCGGTGGTGCCATATAGGTTTCGCCTTGTCTGTCCGTCTGTCTACCTGTCCGTCCATTTATTTTTTGACAGTATTTGTAAGTTTCTCAAATCACCTATTCTGTTTGCCTTCAGTTAATATCTTCATATTGCACACATGCATTACTTAGTAACAATGCATCCTTCTACATAAATACTTCTTGTATGTGAGAGTTGAGTCAGGCTATGCCCCATATATAAAAGTAAGATTAGCGCTAATCCTATTACTTTTAGGGGATGGGATAAATGATGCTGGTGTGGTGAGGGCCTGGCACCAGATCAGGTTGTTCTAATTTCAGGACTGAATATATATTTTGATTGTAAATATTGAGTTCTGAAGTTGGGATTTACCCCCCTCGGACAGGTGGATACGGGACACGACCCAGTTGACCCGTCTGCGTGTAGACTCCCTGAGGCTTGTACCTCTATGTCAGAAAAGCGAACGTTAAACCCTATTCACTCACTCACTCACTCTATACATAAATACAATTACCCTCGCTACTGATCATAGGTCTGTCCGTCTGTCTATTTATTTGATTGTACGTCCATCCGTCTGTCGGTTTATTTATTTGAAAGCTTTTGTAAGAGTTTGTCAAATCACCTATAATTTCTGTTTGCCTTGACTTAATATCTTGCATATTGCAAACATGCATAATTTAGTAATGATACATCCTTCCACATTAATACAATTACCCTCGCTACTGATCGTCCGTCCGTCCTTCCGTTGTCTGTTTATTTTTTTGAAACTTTTGTAAACCCTAAATCCGTCAACAGATCACCTTTTCTAGTTGAGTATGCGGCCAGTGTAGCCCCAGATGAGCCTGCACATTCATGTAGTCCGTTCAGGGTCTGCTCACTACTGGGTCAGTAAAAGCCAGGTCTGAAAATGAGTTTACGGGAGTAGTATTTACAATAGCGCACCTCCCACTAGGGCCCGCCCCACTCCAGGGTGGGGGGGGGGCCTAAGGGGAGAACGGTGGGGTGGGGGTGGGGGCTGCCAGGTGGGGGGGGGGACCCTAGGTGGAGGTGTGCCAGAAAGTATATTGTAAATACTATTTATGGCCTTTGTTACCAGTGTAGACCCAAATTGGGCTGCACAACAATGCGGTCTGGTCAAAGCCTTCACTGTCTACTGTTGAATTGGGGATCCTTTCCCTGATGTCTGTCGTGGAAATATCAGAGGTGATTTTGTTTTCCATTTCCATGTTAACCCTTACAACGCTATCTTAATTTTTTTGTCATTTGCTGTTTATTTTTGATTTTCCATTTTTATCATCAAAAACATGCTTTGACAGCACTTTTGAATAATTTACAACATGCGTTGACAGCACTTCAGAATCATTTCCATTCAAAATGATTCTGAAGTGCTGTCAAATCATGTTTTTTATTGAGAAATAAGGCAAGATATAAACGCAACAGCAGACGACAATTGTTGTGTGTAGCGGTCTAAGGGTTAATGTGATGTTTCCATGGAAAGTGAGACATTGCAGTTAAAATTCCGGTGGATTCGTCATCGTGGGCACCAACAATTACGTCCAAATGTTAAATATCTCTAGATCCGTTGGTCAGGTAATTACCAAACTTCATCAATAGCTTCCTTACATTGATGGCTACACCCCCAGTGACCTTGACCTTCGTGGGTGAGACACTCGCCGTTGATCACCTTGTTAAATCATAACTATATATGACATTGCTATTGACATTAAAACAAATCTATCCATTAAATCATACAAAGGATCTGTTTACATTGTGGATCCTGACGAGACTGCGTAGTGAGCCAACTCATCCTGGTCTACAATGTTTGCAATTAGTGCTTGTGTGGTCTGTCGAGTCATAAATCAATTTAACAATCAAGGTTCATCCTTACCAGAATTCCGACTGGAGACCTGTAGCCTATTTCATCAACATTGCAAAGTATACTTTACTAGCAAAGTATACTTTGAGGGAGAAATTTTGAATTTTAAGATAAATTTATTATTTTTTATTATACTGAATTTATTACATTATCACAGCCATTATGGCTGTGATAATGTAATAAATTCAGTATAATAATTCTGCATACTTGTAATCATGAAATATATGCATTTGTTAGTTCTATATGAAATAATGCATTTCAGGAAAAATAAATGATTACTCCCTCAAAAGTATACTTTGCTAGTAAAGTATACTTTGCAATGTTGATGAAATAGGCTACTGGTTTGGCCCTCATATACGTCTTTGGCATTTTGTATGTGACAGTTGAATCTGGTTATACCCCTTATATACGAGTATTACGATTATCCGTAATCCTATTTTAGGGGAAAGGGCCCAGTTACTTTGGTGTGGCACCTGGTCCGGTATTTCTAATTTGAGGGCTGAATATATTTTTTCTCAATGTAAATATTCCGTTCTGATTTTGGGATTTTCCCCCCAATGCAGCAGGTTAAAACCGGATCGAGCCCATTTGCCCGGCCTTACATGACCTTAGCTGTTGATAGGCCGTTAAACACCAATAAACAAACAAACAAACAAACTGTTGAGTCATTAAGTCAACTGTCTGTATATTACCTTGTTGTTGCAATAACAGACACAAAAAGCAATCAATCAATCAATCAGATCAATTCATAAAAAGGGAGCTATTTACAAACATTGTTGAAACTGATGAGACATAGTGGATATGTGGTCTGTAAAGCACATTCAGTCAACTGTCTGTATATACCATTGAACAGACACATGAAAGCCCATCAATCAATCAATCAATCAATCAATGATCTCCTACAGGGACAAGCCCGTATTCCTGGCGTATGTGCTGGTGGGCCTGATGTCTATATTGAAGTCGTACCCGAGCTACGCGGACGTCGCCCTCTATATCACCCTGCTGCCCATGTGGAGACACGTCTTCCAGTGTGCGTACATTCTCCATTCTATTTCACCCCTAAGTAACTCAAATGGACTGGCCTTGCCTCGACGGGCGTATATTGTGACCTTCGGAACTCTTGTTTTTAAATCAGAAAATATCCACAAATTGTGCAGATCCTGATGAGCCGTCTCTCGTTACGAGCCGTCTCATCTGTATCTACACTGTTTAAAAACATTATGATAGAGGTCTGTAGTGTTTAAAGGAGCATATCAGCATTTTTAAAAAACAAATACTATAACTATACTATAACTATCATGGCCCTGAGTAAAGTGGTTTAATTGAAGATACTTGACGACGCTAGGACCGCTGGGTTGTTTCAATTTCCACCGAAATCGGTACACAAGTATCTGATTTTCTATCTTGTTGAACAACCCCACGGTCCTAGTATCGTCATATATCTTCAATTAAACCACTTTACACAGGGCCATGATGAAAACATGTTCTTATTTTTTATAGTATTTTTTTCAAACAATCCTGTTTAGTGAATTCCTGTGTATTACTGGAATTTGCCAGTGAAATGTCAATTGATTTTAAACATTTTGAAACAGTTAAAATGTGATTTTAATATTTTCCAATGAACATTTTAAAATATTTCCTTCTGCACATACATTTCGTTACTTGTGATTTTCCAGGTTTGGTTGCCTATTTATAGACTGGTCTATGTTGTATATTACAGAGGAATAGGCTGTGGTCTAGGGGATATGGCATTGGACTTCAATTCTGTAGGTTGCGAGTTTCCATCCCACTGGTCTATTGGATGAGACTTTAAACTGTGGTCCCGTTGCTATATGACATAGCTGTTGCTGGGATGTTAAACCCATTCAATTTCACTGTATTACAGATATGCGTAACGGGTTCATCGTGACGAACATGTTCCTGTGCTGCACAGTGATCTCCCCTATACTGTGGCACCTGTGGATCTACGCCGGCAGTGCCAACGCCAACTTCTACTTCGCCATCGCCCTCACGTTCTCCACCGCTCAGGTAATACTGTACAGTGTTCGCACAGACCTTGAAAACTCCTGGTATTTGGTCCTGGTGGTTTTTGTCCTTAAAAATTCTTTAAATCCTGGGAAAAACTCCTTAAATTTGCATAACGTGTGCTTGAATCACATGCAAGTTTTGAATTGTCGCTAAAATATTTTATTATTAACATTTACCATTTACATTTATCGGCCGGAGTAATAAAATAAAAATATGCGCCCAAAGCTCATTACACCGTCCGACTGCAAAAAGAAGCGCGGAGATATCACTAACAACAACAACAACAATGGTAAATTTTGAATTGTTACAGTAGCTACGTTTGTAAACATTTGATATTTTATTCTGAAACACTCCTTGAAAAGCTACAAAAGGTCCTTGAAAAGTCCTTGAATGTTGTTCTCATAAGTATAATTATGTATGAACCATGCTGTATGTTTTATTGTTTACAAATTTGTGTCTCAAGCATGTTTCTACAGATGACTAGTACAATCTACAGACTGGTTCTCAAAGCAGCTTTTCAGTGTTTGTGTCGCCCACACATGTGTGGTGGAGATGTATGTTGTGGTGGAGATGTATGTTGTGGAGGATATGTATGTTGTGGAGGAGATGTATGTGGTGGAGATGTATGTTGTGGTGGAGATGTATGTTGTGGTGGAGATGTATGTTGTGGAGGAGATGTATGTTGTGGTGGAGATGTATGTTGTGGTGGGGGCATCGTTGATGGTGTCAACAATTTACAAATTTATGAGGCTCGGAAACGGTAGGAATTCCTACGCCTCGGAATTCCTACGTGTTTCCTAGCCTTGCCTGATAATCTTGGTATCGAAAGACAGTAGCCTGGTGTTCTATATGTCCATTGCCTGCTCACTGTTTGAGAGTATGCAAACTGATTTTTTAACCCTTTCAACACCACATGCCTGTATAGTGGTATTGGCAAAATGTGTAGATCCAGATGAGCCGGCTCGTGAAGTAATTTTCATATTTTTCAGAACTTAAACACCCCCTTTTCATAAATGGACGAGTCTGAAAATCATTTTGTGATGGTTAGATTGGTTGCAAAATTAACATCAAAATACATTCCAGTTACTTAGGGGTGAAAGGAATTAAAAAACTTCTTCGGTTTCTGTTTCAGATATTTTTGATCACAGATCTGTTGTTTGCGTTTATACGACGGGAGTTTGATCTGAGGAACGGAACAGAACACAAACTGAAGGACGGCAAAGATGCCCAGGTTATACTGGACTGAAGCCACAACTGCCTAGTCACTGAACAAACTTTAACATACACTACAAAGTGTTTTTCATATGAACATTTCAAATACAAATGATGTAAAGTGAGTCAATATGCAATTCATATGCAAAATCTTCATATGCATGTTGTATGCAAACCATAATAATTCCATATGTAGAACCAAGTACACTGCTTTTAAATCTAAACAATTTTCATATGAAATTCATATGAACGTTTTCATATTAAATTCATATGAACATCATATTTCAGATGTGATATTTTAATATGAATTGCATTTGTGGCACATTTTACTGTGTACATGGATAATTATTGGACAATCTATGTTACCAATTTCACTTCCAGAAACACCTTGCTCTACATGGATGGCTTGATAGCCTAGGGGTAGAGCATTGGATTTCCATGCCAGTGGATTCAATCCCCGCCCTAGGCGGTTATCCTAGCCTAGGGGTTATGGCATTGAATTCAGTTTCAGAGGTTGCAAGTTCAATCTTCACCCTAGGCATGAAAACATACATTCCTAATATTTCTATCAAACTGTAGCCGATTTCACCAACATTGCAAAGTATACTTATCTAGCAAAGTTTACTTTGAGGGAGAAGTTTTAAATGTTGGGATAAATTTATTATTTTTTATTATACCAAATTTATTACATTATCACAGCCATTAGGCTGTGATAATGTAATAAATTCAGTATAATAATTCTGCATACTTTTAGTCATCAAATATATGTCGTTAGTTCTATATGAAATAATGCATTTCGGGAAAAATACATGATTACTCCCTCAAAGTATACTTTGCTAGATAAGTATACTTTGCAATTTTTGTGAAATCGGCTACCGGTGTTTCGTACGAGACTTTGATCCGAGGTCTGTACATGACATTAGCTGTTGCTGGGATGCTAAACCATTTCACTTTTTCATCATTAGATTTGTGTCACAGGGCGACATAAAAGGCCACCATGCTGTTTGTGCCTACTGTAGCTTCGGATGAGCAGGTGCAGTCACACAGTCCGATCAGGGCCTACACTGTTTGCGTTTCAGACATTGAAATACAAGTATACCCATAGTTCCAGATAAGGTGTGTATTGGCATATTTTACGCAATTATGTTAGCTGAATACGCATTGATTATCAAAAGTGGGAGTAGTAAATACGCACAGCAATGTGAAAATACGCATTGATTTTTAAATCGAGTAGTGAAAATACTGTCATAAAGTTGAAAATTCACTTTATAGTTGAGCAGCAAAAAGCTTTTTGCAGCTCAAATAAGTGAATGTTTAAATTGTTTATATATTTTTTTATCCTTTGTTCCCTGTTTAGTAATGAAGAAAATCAATAATTGATTTGAAATCAGGGTGTATAGTACGCTTTAGACACCAATCTTATCTGGAGCTCTGTATACCAGTAGTAAAAATATTACATACCAACCCTACTGGGGGGTGCTAATTTTCAGGATATATCCTGAAATCAGTATTTGAGGTTCTTGATAATTGCAGAAAAATACTAATGTTTCAACATGGGAAGCACAACTTTACACATTTTTTGGTTGCAAAAATATGTTTGTCTAGCCATTTTCATGATTTGTCATTTGGAACTGTTCCAACCCCTGCCTACTGCGGGCTAGGCTGGTCAGAAACTATACAGGTTTTCTGGGGGCCGTTTCACTAAGCTTTGTACGACTAAAATGTTCGTAAGTGCAAAATTATGATTTCACATTAAGAATGTTTTCTTGTAAACAATTATTGGATTTACATTTATTGAGCATAGGCTGCATATGCAGCCTATGCTCAATAAATGTAAATCCATCAATTGAAATTTCCAGACGGTCCTAAATTTGCACTTACGAACATTTTATTCGTACAAAGTTTAGTGAAACGGGCCCCTGTTGTCTGACAGCTAATGGCCCATACATGTCACTATATATTGGTGTTGTCTGTTAATTGTTGTACGTCTGTCTGTGAAGCTATTTCTTCATGATTTACCAATTTCCCAAATCCATACAGCACGTTGTTGTGGATGGGTGTCATATTAATATGTGGCTATGACTGGAGAAATGGGGCTTCTTTGATTTGTGACCAGTGTAGCTCCTGTAGCCGATTTCATCAAAATTGCAAAGAATACTTATCTAGCGAGTGGGTGGAAGGTGGGTGCAAGCGATGGGTAATTTAACGATCGGGGTTCATCCTTACTGGAATTCCGACTGGAGACCTGGTTTGGCCCTCACATACGTCTTTGGCATTTTGTATGTGACAGTTGAATCTGGTTATACCCCTTATAAGAGTAATCCTACCGGTATTACTTTTAAATAGGGGAAGGGGCCAAGTGACCTTGGTGCGGTATGGACCTGGCACCAGGTCAGGTTATTCTAATTTCAGGGCTGAATATGTTGTATCTCGATGTAAATATTCCGTTCTGATTTTGGGATTTTCCCCCCAATGCAGCAGGTTAAAACGGGATCGAACCTGTTTGCCCGGCCTTACATGACCTTAGCTGTTGATAGGCCGTTAAACACCAATAAACAAACAAACAAACAAACTTATCTAGCGAAGTATACTTTGAGGGAGTAATGATTTATTTTTAAAAAAAATGCATACTAACCATTGCATATATTTATTGATTAAAAGTATACAGAATTATTATACTGAATTTATTACATTATCACAGCCAAAATGGCTGTGATAATGTAATAAATTCAGTATAATAAAAATTAATAAATTTATCCTTAAATTGGAAATTTCTCCCTCAAAGTATACTTCGTAAGATATGTATACTTTTCAATGTTGGTGAAACAGGCTACTGATCAAATAGCACGCTCATGTAGCCGATCTATTTTGCTTGTTAGAAGCATGACGGATGTTTCATTGATGGAATGGTGAACAGCGCAGATCCTGATCAGACTGCGGATGCACAGGCTGATCTGGCTCTAAACTGGTCGTAAAACCCATAAGCCCCATTTCTTCAGTCACAACCACGTATGATACCCTTTCACCCCTAAATATACAACATCAGACTTTCCATGCTATTTTTTTTAATATTTTATTAACGAGAAAATGACCAACGCTGCTGATGAGGCGGCTCAGTACGAGCCGACTCATCTGGATCTACAGTGTTTGTAGAAGTTGGCTTTATGGTCTGTAGGGTTGAAAAGGTTGACCCTTTCACCCCTAAGTCACTGGAATGGATTTTGATATGTTAAATGATTTTCTGACTAGTCCATTTATGAAAAGGGGGTGTTTTTGTTCTTAAAAATATGAAAATTACTTGCAAAAAGTGCAGATCCTGATGAGACGGCTCGTCACGAGCCGGCTCATCTGGATCTGCACTCTTTGCCAATACCACTATACAGGCATGTTGTTATTTTCACACAAAACTTAATTTTCCGACAAAGCTAATGGTCACAAAATTATTTTCATACTAGTCCATTTCTGAAAATTCGGTGCGTATTTTTCCCTTAAGAATATTAAATTACCTTCAAAAAATGTAGATCCTGACGAGATGGCTCATCTGGATCTACACTGTTTGCAAACACCAGGGCTCTAGTGTTGAAAGGGTTAAATGGTCACATTCTTTCCGACATTCTCTGTGCCGCCACCCATTGTGTTGTTGTTGTTTTGTATAATACAGTGTGTATTTTTATGCCCCACCACGTTATCAGAGGGGGACTTTTGTGTTACCCTTGTCCGTCCGTCCCGTCCCATGGTTAAAGTTTTTGTTATCACCTCTCAGATAGGCAACCTGACAGTTGACTCCGGTTATACCCATTATAAAAGTAATACTAATCGTGTTTTGGGGAGTGCGGCTAAGCGACTCTGATGTCGTACGAACCTGGCACCATGTCTCAGATTATTTAATTTCCGGGCTGTAAATATTCTGTTCTGTTTTTGGTATTTACCCACCATCGCAATAGGTAACATAATGGGATTCGACACTGTTAACCCAGCCTAAAATGACCTTACCTGTTGACAGGCCGTTAAACACCATTAAATCAAATCTCTCTCTTTAGGGGGAAGTGAAACTTAGCAGTCACAAGTAGTGAAACCTCTCTAAACCGGACACCCTGGGAGGTCCAGTGCAGAAACTGATCAGACTGCCGATGCACAGTCTGATCTGGATCCACTGATTGCAAACCCCATTTCCCCAACCACAGTGCTTTTATAAGTCACAGCATTCATGATTAACGTAGTAAATCTGAAACTCTGCCATCCGCATTTACATCAAATTTTCTTTATCTCTCTTGTGATTGTGTCACTTTTGTATTTTGTAAATACATTTGTATATTATTTACAGAATCACAACATCTGTTTGTTTTACATTTAGATCCATACCAATTTATTGTGTAATATAAAACACTAAACTGTACGCCTTAAATATTCATAAGTGCAAATTTAGGATCGTCTTGAAATTTCAATTGATGGTTTTACATTTATTGAGCATATCAAGTTTCAAGTCAATGTGACTTAGGACTGCAGAATTATAAGGTATTTAAAAACTTTAACGCAGATTTCGGACGGATGGATGGACGGACACCCGGACGTCATTGTGATCACTATGTCTCGCTTTCCGCAAGCGGGCTCGACAAAAATCAGTACTGAAGAAGAGTCTCATGATCTGTTGCCAGTTACTACACTGCTCCGTGGATCACTTGGTCCCATGTTAACCCCAGTAAGATTAATACAATTATATCCTCCCCATGCAAGAATATAGCCAATACTGGAAATAAAGAGGATTCCAGACCATGTTATTTCATGTTATTTCAAATGAATAGCATTTTTGTTTAGTTTCAAAACTGAACACTATAAACTTAATCTCAAAAGACACTAACCATTTTCTGATTGGGAATAGTCTGAAACTGCTTACGGGTGAAATAGTTAATCCAACTATAGTCTGTTTCACGAAAGCTGCCCAAATTTTACGGCCATATAAACAATTCAAAAACAATATTTTTTTGATAATATTAAATTAAAGGACAATTGAAGAATGAGCCTTCTTTTTATTTCGTGAAATTTGGTCAAATATTGATTTTATTGCGAAAACAAAATTTCCCCATGTTAAATCCCCATAGACCTCTTCACGGAGTGAAGATGTCTATGGGGATTTAACATGGGGAAATTTTTTTGAATTTTAGAAATACTGGACCAATTTTTAAAATTTAACTTTTGTTTTCTTAGTTAGATCATATCCAAGCTATCTAGTCAGGTTTCGGAGTCAATTTCCAATTTTTTTCGTTTTTTGTCTCCTCCCACACTGCCTTACCTCTTTTTCCCCCATGTTAAATTCCCATAGACAAATCAATTTTTCGTAATAAAACCAATATTTGACCGAATTTCACGAAATAAAAAGAAGGCTCAATCTTAAATTTTCCTTTAATTTAATATTATCGAAAATAATATTGTTTTTGAATTGTCTATATAACCGTAAAATTTGGGCAGGTTTCGTTAAACAGACTATAGAGCACATGAGCAGGGGCTCACAGATAGCCCTAACTGCTGCCTGGTCCGACCAACAAATATTTTCTAAGTTATTTGGCATTGACATTTGGCATGAAAGCCACATGGGTGGGCTATAGAATGAAAATGTGGATGATGATGATGATGAAGAAGTACATGATATATCTGTAGATAATGGTAACCGAAAACACGCAAATCTTGCGGATGGAAGAATGAATGGACGAACGGATGGAAATACGAAAACTATGTACCTTTTGACATACTTTGCATGCTGGGGGTATAATTACATGTATATAGTGTAGAACCTCTCTAAACTGGACATATGGGAAACAAAACTGGTGTTGAATTTTGATTAGGTTTCACTGATAAGAGTATCTGTTTATTTTTGAAATTGAAATATACATGTACATGTATCTTTTGAAATGTGCATATACCAGAATTGCAGTTGAACCTCTTTAGACTTGGGGACGGACACCCATGATGTCCAGTTTAGAGAGGTTTCTCTGTATACTGTCACTGTGTATGAATGTTCTTGTTTCTTGTCCCATGAACAATTCCAAGAACGGCGTCAGCAAATATTTTTTTGTCATTCAATATTTTACAGAACAAAAATACAATTATACAATTACATTTATGAGCATGGCAGGAGAAATTCTTATTGTGCTAATACAACAAAAACAATATATTTAGCTTGTGTGGCCACGATTGGAGGAACAGGGTTTATGGGACTTTGGAAACAAAAAGGACCTTAATCCGCTAACTCATCCCTGTATTGTAATCATGGCAGACATAGTATGTGTCAGCAAATATATCAGTGGAACCTCTCTAAACCGGACACCCTGGGTCAGGGTGTCCGGTTTATAGAGGTTCCACTGCTTATCGTCAATCTGTGTTCGAACTTATTTGTCCGTCGGCTCGTTTACAATGCCAAGTACAGCGTCGGCAAATATATCGGGTGTCCTCATTGCACTGTCGGGGACTTGTCAGATGTCTGTGACGTGTGACTTTATCACTGTGGCCGGCCATAGTGTGCTGATGCTCTCCCCTAAAATATACGATTAACCCTTTCAACACCACAGGCCTGTATAGTGGTATTGGCAAATAGTGTAGATCCAGATGAGCCGGCTCGTGGGACACGGACATCGATTATTCGCAAAAACGACATAAGTCTGCGCCGAACTCCCTGGACCACCAAATGCAGCTCATGAAGATGCGTTTGCTGCGCCATATTTCATCAAAATTCGTTGCATATTAAGGAAAATATCAAATAATACTTACTTTGGAGTGGGCGACGTTGTTGTTGTTGTAACCACGTGATCATGCACCTTGGTGTAAACTGGATGAAAATATGTTAACATTTGATGGATATAATAATATAGATACATGCCAAAAAGCATTCAAAATACTAATGGGATGAACATACTACGAAAGTATTCCTTCATGCCTATGGCAGGATTGAAACCTACAGTCAGTGGAGTAGGTCATGGATTTTGGAGCTCCAACCAAATTAGTGATAAAACATTAAATATTTAAAAAAAACTTTTGAAATTGGTACCAGAAGTGAGAGATTGTCACAAGGAATATGCAGATAACCGCCTGAAGTGTATGTGACCGGTGACTCAATCATAAGCTCGTTGTCGACGAAGTAATTGGCAGATGACAAAATCAACGTGTACATTCGCACACACCCATGAGCCAGAATGAGGCAGACATTGTTCGACAAATTAACCCAAATGCTCTGATAAGTATGTCATCCATTTTACCGAGAAGAAGAGACGGACTGGTTAACATTGCAATTGAAACTACAAACGATAACGTGAAACATTGACTCTGTACACGCAGTAACCAATGCCAGTAACTTTATGACTGATGGAGTGCCGGACGACTCACTTTACCGGGACGATATTATGGCACGCCGTTTTACTAATTATTCCAAATCAAGATATCTACTAAACTTTATCAGATATCTTATATACTATATGAGATATCTTATATAGTTTATAAGATATCGTATATAGTTTATAAGATATTTTATATACAATATATATATAAGATATCTACTAAAGTATATAAGATATCTTATATACTATATAAGATATCTCATATAGTATATAAGATATCTGATAAAGTTTAGTATATATCTTACATACTTTAGTAGATATCTTATATAAAATTGTATATAAGATATCTTATAAACTATATAAGATATCTTATATATTTTATGAGATATCTTATATGTTCTATAATATATCTTATATATTTTACTAGATATCTTATATAGTTTAGTAGATATCTTATAAAGGAACTTATATAAGATATATACTAAACTATATAAGATATCTTATAAAAAGTAGGAAATACTGAGTGCTCCCTTTGATGCCGCACGAAATTGACTAATTGATTAAAATTTGAATTTCAACCAATGACAACTCTACAGAAATAATTCGCAGATATAGCCAGGATAGTGTCCACACATACACACACGCACACACGCGCACACACGCACACACACACACACACACACACGCGCGCGCACACACACATATATGATCAGGGTCTACACGGGTCACATGTACATACAATGATCGTACCTGCTGTCGTACCTGCTTATTCGGATCTACGCTGGTCATTCACATAGACGGACGAACGGTATACACCCATAGAAGGACAGGGTATACGCTGTTCGTACCTGCTGGCGTTACCTATGATGATCAGGGTTTACACTATCGCACCAGTCTCGATCTACACCGTTCATACATACACCCTTGCTAGGGTCTGCACTCACCATTCAGGGTATACGATGGTCGCCTGGGACGGCGGTCTGAGCATCCGGTTGATCATGATCTACACTGTTTACTGTTTCCCACCCTCCACCCTTATATAAGGTGGGAGTACGTTTATTAATGGAGGGCGGAGGAGGGTGGAGTGTGGGAAACAGTAAACAGTGTAGATCATGATCAACCGGATGCTCAGACCGCCGTCTCAGGCGACCATCGTATACCCTGAATGGTGAGTGTAAACCCTAGCAAGGGTATATGTATGAACAGTGTAGAAAATTGCTGCGGCGCTAAATTATTGGGGAGAATGCATTATTTTGTTATTTAATTAAACGTTCCTAAAAATATATAATATGTCTTATATAGTTTAGTAGATATCTTATTTAAATAATTAATGTAGATATCTACTAAACTATATAAGATATATTATATACTATATAAGATATCTACTAAAATATATAAGATATCTACTAAAGTTCAGTAGATATCTTATATATTTTAGTAGATATCTTATATAAAATTGTATATGAGATATCTTATAAACTTTAGTAGATATAAGATATCTTCTAAATTATATAAGATATCTACTAAAGTTTATGAGATATCTTATATACTTTAGTAGTATCTGATATTTTTAAAATATATAAGATATCTACTAAAGTATATAAGATATCCTATAAACTTTATGAGATATCTCATATAGTTTATAATATATCAACTATAGTTTATAAGATATCTACTAAAGTTTAGTAGATATCTTATATAAGTGTTTTTTTAATTAAGATATCTTATTTATTTAGTAGCTATCTTATATAATATATTAGATATCTACTAAAGTTTATGAGATATCTTGTTTTGGGAATAAATAGTAAAACGGCGTGCCATACGATATACATTTGAATCCCAAAGGAGGTAACAGGCTTGGTCAGAACATCAGAAAGAGAGCTGTGCTAAGTGTTCAATATTAGCTACATACCACAATCGATACTAGAAACAGCTCGTCCGAAGACTCTCGTTGACCGACGTAATCACCGAAATAAAAAAATTGTGACTGGGAGGAACTATGGTGGGAGAGTGTCCAACCAATTTCACAACTAAAACAACAACGTTTATCGACAGAGTTTCAAAATCAAAACCGAGAAATGAGATCGATGGTTCCAACGTGGCTGAGGTAGTAAATCCTCACAGTCGACTATCAAGCACCAACATACAGACTTGTGTATCAGATACAGCTGACATTCAACTACATGACTCACTACATATCCCAGATCAAACACCACACCAACCGTTATAGCGAGTCACATATACCTATTATAGATAGGCGGGGCCACCAGCACCACCCTCCCCGCCCCCCTGTGCAGAACATGTGCGTGCGAACAGTCGTATTGCCGTAGATAGGAGATATTTACCGAACATGATCTCGAAAATTAAGAAATCAAGTAAAAACAAATCTGGGCACCCCCACCCCCCGTTCAGCCACGGAGTTTACATAGATCACAGTTTACCACCAGTTGGAGTCTGAATTTAAATGCCGTAAAAACACAGGAAAGTGCATTTCGAAGAGCTAAAAAATAGGACAACCCCCTAGTTGCGAACGGTAACTCTTGCAATTATTAAATTGCAAGAGTTACCTTTGTAACTAGACAGCCCCCTCCCCTCCACCCCAAATGATGGATCCGCCCCTGAGCTATATGTATTGTGCTCTTCAAAATGGTCAATGCGTTGTGATTTCTGAAATGGATTTGAATAAACGTTTTTATTATTTAGTGGTGGGAATAAGTAATTGGCTCTAGAACCTTTCATACCCAGACATATACGGAACTAAAGAGGTCGAATGTTGTTGTACTAGTATGTGATGTCTCAGGCCCGTAGCGGTGAATAAAATAATGTCACGGCGGATTATTGACATAGACCCTAAAAAAACTGGTCCAAAATAGTGCAGTGGCTGACGTAGTGGTGTCTACGGCAGTGTGCGTTACAACTAGTGACATCGAATTATAATTGGATTTCTACCATTTGTATCGTTGAATACAAACAATACGATGACTTAATACACGTTTATCCCGACGACTAACAAACTGATCAAGGCGAGATAAAATGTTACGAAACCAATATGTCACTAGTGGGCAGCATCACGTACGTTTTTGACGAGATTTTGTGTTAGTTATCGCGTCCAATTGATCTCGTTTGGACGCGATAATTATGTAGTTAAGACGACTTAAAGTGCATTAGGACGACTTAACTATTACGTTATGACGTTAGGTAGATGGCAGAAATATGCCAACATACTGATCATCCAGATCGACACAATCCAGGAGCTGAGAAAAGCAAGGTGTATGATCACGTGGTACTAACAACAACAACACGTACCGATTCTTTTATAGTGTCCTTAGTACGTAACGGATTTTGATGAAATATGGCTCATCAAACGCGTCTTGCATTTCGTGGTCTCTGTATTTTCGCCCAAACTTCTGTCGTTTTTGCGAAGAATCGATTTCCGTGTCTCCGGTCTGTGACAAACTTCCTAGATCACCAAATGCAGCTCATGAAGACGCGTTTGCTGCGCCATATTTCATCAAAATCCGTTGCAAATTAAGGAAACTATCAAATAATACTTACTTTGGAGTGGGCGACGTTGTTGTTGTTGTAACCACTTGATCATACACATTGAAAAGGTAACCTACGATGTATGCGACCAGCATGGCCCCAGACAGATCAGACTGAGTCTATGCTGTTCGCCATTCTGTCACTGAAGCAGCAATACAAAAGTAGTACGTTAACACACATAAGCCAGATGTGTTATCCCATAGACACTCTTTACTTGCAGAAACCAGTCAATTGATGCACTAATCTACTTCACATGCATGTTAATGTATCATTTATCATGTATCATGTTTCAAGCACATTCTTTGGGATTATTTTGTAAGTCGGATCATGTTTGTCATGTGAGGCGGTTTCAATGCCAGCCGCACAGGAGATTGAATTTATCTTTCTTAACAATAAGTAAACCTATATTTTAATTAGTGAATATCCAAAGCAGAATGGCTGCAGGTTATGGGAAAATAGGTCCCACAACATCCATACGAAAAATGAAAGTAGCAGAGAATAGCACAATGTGTGGTCATTGGTTAGTTTATATAGGAACAATCTTTGGTGGTGGTGGACCTACAGGATGTTCATCTGCAAATGCATACAATTGTAATTTATCCCGTCAACACAGTGCGTATGTGCCGTGAAACACGGTGCCATGAAACATTTTTGATATCTTGTCAATACAACCTAATCACTGCGTATGCATATGTACGGTGACTGGGGTTATTTATTTTGCATTTTAAAGCCATTTGTAGGTGTTGACGGGATAATAGAATAGCAGGTTTGTGCCGTGAATGGGAAAAATATCTGGCGCGGCACGGAAACGGGATGTACTCGGCAGAGCCTCGCCCATCCCGTTTTCTAAGCGTTGCCAGATATTTTTTCCATTCACAGCACTAACCTACTATTCTCTATAAGGTACCCATTTCTCAGCCGGTGTCATATGTGGGGTTAGTGGCCGTGTGACCAGTACACAGATAGACACAGATAAACCCGGACCAGTCTTCATATTCACGGTCTGCCAGGTTCGGCATTCATCCGCGAAGCACCTGTCTTTCTTCTAACAAACATTACATTATCTTATAAGGCGTTGATAAGTATGGGCGATGTAGCTCCTGATTTCCCAGTGCTGTCCTATATACCCAGTATGCAACTGTGCACTAGATCAGGAGATATACCGGCCATAAACGGCATATTCAACATTTCTAGTCACAGCCAAATTTAAGTATAATTTCCAGTCATGCAGTCACCTGTAAACTTATACTCGCTGGATATGTATTTGAAAACAAGTAACTAATGCACGCTTCATTTGAACTAGGTCATGTGTATAACGAATTTTCTCGTGTTTTACTGCACACAATGCTCGAACACGCTATGAAACACAACTATTGCACTGCTGGTATGTTGTCTGTGTGTATATGCCTTAGAACGACTTTTATTATTGGCGAGTCATGTGACATAGTGTAATGTTACTATAGAACGCGTGGCCGTGACCAGAGCCACTGGGGTGGATTAACCCTTTCAACCATGCAGACCACACATGCAAATCTAACCTGTGCAAACACTCTAGATCCTGAAGAGATGGCTCATCACAGAGGACCTGCAGTGCATGTCATTATTTGTAATATTTTGAAACAATACAACCTTTCCTGTTTAATGGAAGAGTCCAAAATTAACATAGAACAGACCATGTGATATTTAGGGGTGAACTACGGTGTCCTGTTAGGGCCACGTTACATTCTCGCGTTCTCGCTCTCTCGACTTATACACACGCGAGATCGCGATCTCGCGATCTCGCGGTCGGAAGTAAATATAGGAAACGGACAACCAATTGATTTCCCATAGACCCACATTCACACAAACATGACAATCACAAACTACCTGCGACAAAATCAATTTTGTTACTTCCGTTCCTGGAATCAGTGACCTAAGCCGGTTCTAGATCCATGCCAAACACTGGGTCATGCGGGTTGATTTTCATGAGTTATTTCCCATTTTTTGACGGAACCGTCTACTTTCACTTTCGAAATTTCCATCTCACCCCCACATCAAGTCGTATAAAGAAAAAATTAACCTGCATGTGTAGAGCATGCAAATAATATAACAAAATGTTTGGCACAGACATACCTTTCCTGTAGTAACTATTTTATTTATCTCTCTGTCATAATAATTACAATCAATGCCGTTGTCCTGAGAATTTACTCCTTGTTGCTAAGCTGTACCAGGACTGGTTTACCGTCTATATTATTCATAAGTTGACTGTGTCCTATAGAAGGAGATATTTTTCTGATTTTGTATTAATTATAACAAGTATTCATTAACTTTCATCGAAATATGTTTTCGCATTGATTGGGTCAGTACAGTGCGAGTCGCGACATATTTAGTATTTCGCGACAACCCTCAAACCAGCTTAGAAGATTTAACGATTTCATGATTTCCGTTGGTCCACTAATGATGCTCTGTTATACGAATAACCGCATAAATGCTTTACGCAATGACACTTACTCATTGAGTCAAACACTGTTCCACACAACTGATTGGTTTTGCTATTTCCTGTAACAAATGTTATGTAATAATGGGCAAAATTCACAGCCAACCCACAAAATTCAAGTTTATTGAGTAACATTTGGTTTGACACAGGCAACATTCATTTCAGTGTTACAAATTGATTCAATTGGTCCAGAAAACATTATACACAGGCTATCTATACAAATGTAGCAAATACATTACTCAAAAGTTGCACTGGATAAGCAAAAATTGGAAGATTTTTGCCAAAAAAACAGTTTCCGATAAGTAAAGAATTACTATGGTAAATACGGTAATTGGTTTCTTCTGACAGAATTTGCCAAATTTCCTGAAGCAGACATTTTGCTTGATACCATCACTTCAACTAACATTCTAGCAATGTCCCATAGCTGAAAAGTGGTACTTCTTTGAGAAATTTGCCATATTATGCTTTTGGGAAATCAAATTATCTCCCCCTTTTCCATTATTAGAAGGAATTTTTTTTCTCATTTTGACGATTTTCGACAGTTTTTTTTGCGTCGAATATTGTCGTGAAATGATGGCGAATGCCGGAAGACGCGATCGAGCAATACAAAAGATACAACTGGTACCATTGCAGACAGCCTGTAGAAACAGGGTCATATAGGAAACGGACAACCAATTGATTTCCCATAGAACCACATTCACACAAACATGACAATCACAAACTACCTGCGACAAAATCAATTTTGTTACTTCCGTTCCTGGAATCAGTGACCTAAGCCGGTTCTAGATCCATGCCAAACACGGGGTCATGCGGGTTGATTTTCATGAGTTATTTCCCCTTTTTTGACGGAACCGTCTACTTTCACTTTCGAAATCTCCATCTCACCCCGACATCAAGTCGTATACAGAAAAATTTAACCTGCATGTGTAGAGCATGCAAATAATATAATAAAATGTTTGGCATCTATTTTATTTATCTCTCTGTCATAATAATAACAATCAATGCCGTTGTCCTGAGAATTTACTCATTGTTGCTAAGCTGTACCAGCACTGGTTTACCTTTTATATTATTCATAAGTTGACTGTGTCCTATATGCACATGCTCGTTGGGAATGCGTTTTGTACGGTGGCACAGAAGGGACATGGAAATATTTTTACTTCCACGCGATAGCTTAGCCGATGAAACGACGTACTCGTCAGTTTAGCAGGTTGTCTCCCTTGTCAGAATGTAATCGCCATTTGTATTGTCTGTAAAAATGTGCACTTCTACAATTGCTAATATTAAACAGCTATAATTTTTTTTTAGCAACTCTAAGTTGGCCATGTTGACATTGTTTGTTGACATAAACAATCAGCTATAAATATACATGGGCGTTATGTAGGTACATGTATGTTCCACTTGGATTATACAATACCTTTATACATACGGACATACCGGCTGATTATCACAAAATGTATTACATCTTCCTCCCTAGCTCAGTTGGTACGTAGTCGGACAATAATCGAACCATCTCTCTTCCGGCGCCGCTTTTGTTGTTTTTTAGTTTCATTGGCGTACTGCCGTCTATTTAGAGACTACCGTGCTCATGTATACTGTATATGAGCCAGTACATGGGAAACCATACCACTTGGTAATGCCACACAGGGTAGCTCTAGACCAGCCTAAAACCTATTGCGTGCGCATGCGAAAGTAAAAAATATTCCCATGTCCCCTCTGTGCAACCGTACAAAACGCATTCCCGGCGAGCATGCGCATATATTTACTTCCGACCGCGAGATCGCGTGATTGCGAGATCGCCTCGCGTTCTCGCAATCTCGCGATCTCGTGTATAAGTCGCGAGAGGGAGAACGCGAGAATGTAACGTGGCCCTAACAGGACACCGTAGTGAACGGACTAACGTGATACGCCCGATACACGAGTGAACTATATATATATCCTGCTCTCGGCTAGTGACTACACAATATTTGGAGCATATCGAGCCGAGAGTACGATAGAGGTGGCGGTTATTATTAACAGATCGCATACAGTGTGTTAACATCTACAATGTCGGCGAGCAAAGTTGTTATTGGCGTCGATGTAGGAGGAACTAACACGGACGCAGTTATTATCGACAAGACGACGGCAGATTTGAAAGTGATTTCCCAAGCGAAAACGGCAACGACGTCAGATGTTACAACCGGTGTTAAGAATGCTGTTCGTCTCGTGTTATTTAACTGTCGGAAAACGGTTAGTAAAGTGGCCGTGCAGCAGATAAATATCGGCACCACACACTTCGTCAACGCCGTAGTTGAAGGGAAGAGGCTGGCGAAGGTTGCGGTGATCAGACTTTGCGGAACAGCATCGGTGCGACTGCCACCGTTTAGCGACTTTCCAGAGAATCTGGTCGATAAGGTTAAAGGCAGCACGTTTATGGTGAGCGGCGGCTATCAGTTTGATGGAGCGGTGATTAATGAACTAAATGACGCAGAAATCGAGGAGTGTCTGTCCAAGCTGGATGCCAATGGCGAGAAGCACGTTGTCGTATCGGGAATATTCGGACCCGTCCGTCCGGACCAGGAACTCAAGGTGTTGGACATGATCAAGAAAACCCACCCTGACATGAGCGTCACTATGAGTCACATGATAGGTCAAATCGGGCTACTGGAACGTGAAAATGCCGCCATCCTTAATGAATGCATTAAACCTCTATGTTCTGACACTATTCAAGGGTTTCGAAAAGCGTTCAATGAAGTAGGGTTAAACTGTCCAATGTATTTAACCCAGAATGACGGAACAATAATCAGTGAAGAAAAGGCCATGAACTTTCCGGTTCACACATTTGCGTCTGGAGCAACAAACAGCATGCGCGGTGCGGCTTATCTTTCCGGGTTTAAGGATGCCATCGTTGTTGATGTCGGCGGAACTAGCACGGACGTCGGTCTACTGATGAAAGGCTTCCCGCGCGAGGCGTCATCCGAGGTGAAAGTCGGTGGTATCAGGACCAACTTCCGGATGCCTGACGTGATGAGTATCGGACTTGGGGGCGGCTCTTATGTGACAGAGTCTGACACAGGTAATAGGAAAGTTAAGGTGGGGCCACGTAGCGCAGGCTACAAACTGGATATAGAAGCGCTAGTATTCGCGATAGATGGAAACAAAGGCGATAGAGTGATCACCGCAACCGACATCGCTGTTGCTGCCGGACTTGCTGAAGTTGGCACAATAGAAAACGTGAAAGACCTGGGCAAAAATCTAGTTACTGCAGTCATGGACACGATACACGATATGGTAAGTGCATGTATTGACCAGATGCGATTTAATGAACGTGACTTGCCGTTGGTACTGGTTGGTGGCGGGAGTATTCTGGTGGACAAAACAAAAACATTTAAAGGGGTTTCGGAAATCACAACGCCGGACCATTTCGACGTAGCAAATGCAGTTGGTGCAGCGCTAAGTCAGGTATCTGCCAGCATAGACCGAGTCGTGGATCTTGAGAAACTGATTGATAACGTGGAACTTGAAACGAAAATACAAGAAATGCTGGCAACAAAGGAAGATGAAAGTGATGATACCAAAACATTCGTGAAAGAGGCTGCGAGAAAGGAATTTATTCAAAAGGCCAGGGAACAAGCACTCAGTGAAACTATCGAGATGGCGCGAAATGACGTCGTGGCATCTGGCGGGACACTGGAGTCTGTCTATCTTGTAGAAAAGTACGATGTAATCCTGTCGTACATACCTGGAAACGCGACGAGGATTAAAGTGAAAATGGTGGGAGATTTAAAGTCGGCCGATACAGATGAACTATTTGAAATTCCAGATTGGACATTCGATAGCATCGTCGAACAGGACGTCGAAAAACAAAAACAAACAATTACGACAAAGGGTGCGAAACTGGAATCTGATGAGAAAATTCTCGTCCAGGAAAAGCCACACATTGATGAAAATGGTGAATGGCTACTTTCTGAGTACGATATAGAATGTTTGTGTATTGGAGCCGGTATTATGGGATGTGGCGGCGGCGGAAACCCACACATAGGACGCTTACTGACACTGAAAGCATTAGCAGAAGGTAAGAAAATCAGAGTGGCGACTCCATCCAAATTTCTACACGACGCTGACAAAGAGAACGACTTGATTGTCATTGTTGCATACATGGGAGCTCCGTTAATTTTCTACGAGAAATTGGTCGCGGGAAATGAAACCACTGGCGCCTTGCAATGCATGCAAGACATTTATAGCATAGGCAAATATCACGACAAGCAATTGGGTGAAGCCGAGGGTGTTACTATCAAATCTGCTGAAGGGATATCATTTATTGACCATTATGATAAAACAGGCGACACTTCGAACACCGAAATTGGAGAAAAGAAAGTTATTGCCGTCATGAGTGCCGAGATAGGTGGCATGAACTGCCTGGAGCCTTTAGTCGTGGGCGCGACGTTAGATCTGCCCGTGCTCGACTGTGATGGCATGGGAAGGGCGTTTCCTGAATTACAGATGTTTTCGCCATTCATATACGGCTGTAATCCATATCCATCGACTCTGGCGGACGACCAGGGTAGGCGGGCAGTCGTACTGTATACGGACGGGGCCAAACGACTCGAGGACCATTTCCGCGAGGTGGCAATCAGCATGGGCTGCAGCAGCGGCGTCGTCTTGTCACACTTCAACAAAGACGAAATCCTGAACTACACAGTCCGGCACAGCATGAGTCATGCGTGGCACCTTGGTGACACCGTATGGAAGGCGAGGGCGGCGAACCAGTCGCCCGTGGACGCTGTCGTTAAGTTGGAGAACGCGCGCTACATCATGACGGGCAAAATCACCGACGTCCTTCGCGAAACAACTGCCGGCTTCAACAAGGGAAAGATCAACATTGAAGGTCTAGACGACTACACAGGCCAGGAAGCGTTAATCGAATTCCAAAACGAGTTTCTCGTCGTGAAACAGTTAACCGGAGACTCGGTAGAGGTGCTGGCGTGCGTTCCTGACTTGATTGCCATGATGGACTGCGACACAGCACACCCGATAATGACGGAGGAAGTCCGATATGGGATGCGCGTGTCTGTGATAGCCATTGCCGTGGCGCCGCTCATGTGCACCGACCAGGCACTGAAGTTCGTGGGGCCACAGGCATTCGGTTACCCCGACGACGTTGTATACAAACCTACAACTCGATTTGTCGATCACTCGCCTGTGGCACCCGTGTAATGACTACCGTAAATTCTTATGATATTTTATATATTGGACTAATGGTAAATTGTAAATGGTAATGGTAAACCGGCTAAGAGAGGGGACACTACCACATTTTCTTCCTACAAAGACATAGACCAGTAGATTATATTCTAGCCGATTTCAACAAAATCGCTAAGTGCACTCAAGTTATCTAGCTAAGTGCCTTTTGAGGGATACATTTTCAATTTATGCACACATGGAATCTATTTTTTCAATTACTGAAACAAAATATCTTACCCAAATTAGTAGTTGTGATAATGTGATGAATACAATATATAAAAGTTACTTATTTGTATTCATCAAATATAAACAGGAGTTTGTTGTATAAGAAATTAAAGAATTTCAGTATACAAATAAATAATCATCCCGCAAAGTGCACTACTGTCTGTTCCATGTTTTGCTGCCGGCGAACTTTTGGCTGTTAAACACAGTACTTGTTCATCAATAACACAAAAGTCGCCCTCCCCAAAACAAATTATTTGATGAAATTCCATGAAATATTGATTTTATTGCGAAAAAAAGATTTTCCATGGGGAGTCAATTTCCAAAACTTTTCGTTTTTTGATCCTGAAGGATAAAAAAACTATTTTTTTTTGGAAATTGACTCCGAAACCTGGCGAGATAGCTTGAAAATGATGTAATTAAGAAAACAAGTTAGATTTTGAAAATCGGTCCACAAATAATGTTTTCGCAATAAAATCAATATTTGATGGAAATCGAATAATTTTTTTGAGGAGGGTGACTTTTTTTGTTATTGATGAAAAAGTAATACTTTTAAATATTTTTTAGATTTAATGTGTTTAATAGCCAAAATTAGCAGAACCCCTCTAGCGCTATCCCGGTCTACGAACGAGCTATGCTCGTTCGATAATATAGTAAATTATTGCAAAATAGTTACGCCCCCCATAACCCGAAATCCTGGATCCGCGCCTGATTATGGATATATATATTATATATACCACCATATGTAACCTGATACAGGGGCGGATCCAGCATCTGGGGAACGGGGGTGGGGGGGGGGGGGGGGTGGGGGGGGGTGGGGTGGGGGGGGGGGGGTTCTAGTTGCGAAGCGAACTCTTGCAATCTACTCCCGTACCGTCCGTACGGACGGTACGGGAATAATTGCAAGAGTTACCGTTTGCAACTAGGGGGTTGTCCTATTTTCGAGCTCTTCGAAATGCTCTTTCCTGTGTTTTACGGCATTTAAATTCATACTTGAACTGGTGGTAAACTGTGATCTATGTAAACATCGTAGCTGAAAGGGCGGGGGGGGGGGGTCCGGAACCCTCTCCAGATCCGCCCCTGTGATACCAGAAACACGAATATTCATGGTGCATACCCATAGATGTGATGTTTCCTTGTAGCCGCAGATGAATATACAGCGCTCCAATAACAGCGCTCCAGATAAGAAATTAGTAATTGAGTATTGTCACTCCATCATTTCTGAAGCAATTGCGTATTTCAAAATTTAAATTGGGTAAAATAAAATCACACAACTGTGAACACATCAACAGACAGCAATTATTGAATTATTTGCTTCGAAATGAAAACATGTCTTGGCATTTCATTATAATTGTCTCATTGGAGTTAATGGGTCCCTAGACATGAAAAGTCACCGAGGTGCTTGTCCGTCAGAGGGTGCATGAATGATACAGGACGAGAAATCCAAGATGACCGCCATTGGAGATGACGAAATATAACTTTTTATTTTTTTTGGAGTGTATACATGAGTGTTTTCATGGAAAATACGAAAAATATGCTATACTTGTGGTCTGTTTATTGTTTTCTGCAGCATGATGAAGGTACCACAAATGTTTCATTGCTTTTTGATACTCGCTAATTGTGATTTAAATTGGGTTTTTGGCAATTTTAATTGGGTATTTAAGAAAATACGCAGTTTATCTGGAGCCCTGTATGTATATGCATATCAGCGCTGTCTGATCAGAGGCTACACTATATATACAGTTAATATTAATACGTTCACCTCTAAGTAACTGGAATTATTTTTCATATGTTAATCTTGCACCCAATCTAACCGTTACACAATGATTTTCAGACTAGTCCATTTATGAAAAGGGGGTGTTTAAGTTCTCAAAAATATGAAAATTACTGGCAAAAGGTGCAGATCCTGATGAGTACAAATATTTATTTTACTGATAGTAACTCGTGGTGGTATCAGGCTATTTTCATGTGCAAATGTGGCATGATATATTTTAATTATTTATACTGATCATTGCACATCAAAACATAAATACAGAGAATAAATAGTAATATCCGTTAACATATTAAGGAAACACGGTTATCGCCCCTGATATCAGTGTGGAAAGTTACGTGTGATATACATTTGTAATAATGTCAATCAATACGTGGGGTAACGGTGAATGAATGTTTAATTTGCCAGAAAATGTCTCAGATGATATCTCTGATATAAATAACATGTTGTGCCTACTGAGTGGGCATATACCTTTAACATTATGCAATAATACATATACATACTATTGTAATATATTATATATTAATAAAGTTTAAATATATTTGCATTACTATTGTCGACCCTATGCCACCAATCGTGAGCGTCACCAGAATTTTTTGAAAAGGGGGTTCGACTTTCAGCTGTGAAGCAACCGAAATCTGTAACGGGTCCAGGGGTTGTTCCTGGACCCCTTATCCTTGGACCCCTTACATATTTCGGTTGCTTCACAGTCCCGGAGAGATTTTGATTTATAGATGCCAAATGCTGCATTTCGGTATCTGCTTTTTAAAACAAATAGTTCCTGGGCAAGGAGTGTTGAGTCAATTAAAGAAGCGTATTTATGCAAATTAGCATATTGTAATACGTTTGGCGCTGCTTGACTGAATTTTGTTAGAAGGGCAGTTGGATACTATAATGTCTGCTCATTAATGCACTGAAAATAGCTACCGTGGACCTAATTTATATAAACAAAATCCTGCTAGCTCCAATAAGGGGGGTGGGGGGGGGGGGGTGGGGGGAGGGGGGGGGGTGCTCTAACGAACCCATCGAACCTCCCCTGACGACGCCCTTGCCAATCACAGGTGGTTGACTTGGACCTGGGACCCAGTAAATTGGACATTCTTAAAAAGGTTACCCCACCCAGCCACGTATGTCTTTGTCTTCGATACCGTGGGTGGGGAATTATTATTTTCAATGGCCAATTTCCTCATTCTGGCCACAGAGTCATCATTACGGGTTCCATTCCGCCAAAACGTCCCGTGAAGTACAAAATCCAATATGGCGTCGAAAATAAAATGGCGTCGATGATTCTCGATTTACGGAATGGTCCAGGGTTCCCGAGTGCTATTTCCTGGGTTCAAGGTCCAATTCTTCCACATGTGCCTCCAGTGAGACACGAACGATCACTTGTAATAGTTATCATAATACATCAGTAGCATATTTCATCAAAATTGCATCATTTATTTTCCCCGAAATGCATTATTTCATATAGAACTAACGACTGCATATATTTGATGACTAAAATGGCTGTGATAATGTAATAAATTCAGTATAATAAAAAATAATAACTTTACCCTCAAATTGAAAAGTTCTCCCTCAAAGTATACTTTGCTAGATAAGTATACTTTGCCATGTTGGTGAAATAGGTTACTGGCTGTGGCTTGCAAAATGAGGAGGCTTCTGGGATTTGTGACCATCAAATAGTTGATCAAATAGCACACGTTTGAAGCCCGAGAATGATATATATTGCTTGTTAGAAGCATGACGGGTGTTTCATTGATGGAATGGCGACCGGTGCAGATCCTGGGATCTAAACGGGTGGCACAACCGATAAACCCTATTTTCCCAGTCACATACGAGAAAGACCCCGGAAACCCCCAACCCCCTCTAGATCCGCCCCTGTATCCTATATGATGATATTTGAGGGTTGGTCAGTGCAGCAAAGCAGACCAAGCAGGGAATGATCCATATGGCGTTGGGGGAGAGATATAGAGAATAGTAGGTTAGTGCCGTGAATGGATGGGAAAACATATATGTCAAGGCTTAGGAAACGAGATGGGCGAGGCTCTGCCGAGCCCATCCCGTTTTCGTGCCGTGCCAGATAGTTTCTCCCATTCACGGCACTAACCTACTATTCTATTTATCCCGTCAACATTGTCAAACAACATTTAAATCAACTTAATTTAGTTAATTTAGGCTTCAAACGCGAGATAAGTTAGAACCGAATTGCATCAACCACTCCTTTGCGCTCACAACATAGTTCGATACTTTACAGTTGTAATAATCCCTTAATGAACAGCCATGGCAGTAAATTGATCAATACTTGTTTTAGCGTTTAGGTACTTTACTCATCTAAATGTTTACAGAATAATCTTATTATGTTATAGCGATTTTGTTTCTATTCATTTCATCGTTCATGGATGATGGAAACAGAAAAAAACAAGATCGTGGCGGCTTTGCAAATTAATCCTATTTAGAATGGTGACCAGCTGAATCAATGCGACCAGAATTAACCAGTAAACACTTCAGGCGGGTTTAACAGATGAATGTTCTGTTGATACTTTAAGTCTTTATATTTTGTCACCGACAATGTGAAATTACAGCTTCTTGTCAACGAAATATAGACCTACTGTCAAAATTCACCAGACCCATCCATTTTCATTCGGAGCAGGTTCCGCAACGATTGCGAGCTGTCCAGAATAATAATCAACACGACAAACAACTGTTTTATTTGTGTATTCCTTACCTGACTGGAATCTTCAATCTTCAATCTACTAAGCCTTCAGGCCGAAGTAGACACACTTTTAGTAGATTGCATCACTCTTCTTGTAAATGTTCATCAATTCACTTGTATTTTATTATAACATATATCATGGGGTGCGCATATAATTTAAAATTAACACATATCAGGCCCGTAGCCAGACCTGTTTGAAAGGGGAGGGGGGTCGTTTCGAAGGCCCAAGGGGCCTGAGGTATCTAAGGGTATCCGGGGGCATGCTTTTTTTGCTAAAAAAGTGGACATCGAGGCTGGGCGGGGGGGGGGGGGGGTCTTCCGACCGCTCCGACCCCTCCCCTGGCTACGGGCCTGCATATCACCTTGCTTGACATATAAAGTACAGATAATTCTCCAATGTCACAGTCACATAAATTAAGCATTCACAATAATGACTCTACACTCCTTCATCACAAGATATTAGTTAATATAGATAATATAGTCACAGCTAACACATATATCAATGTTATTTCATAAAGTTACACAGTCTGTACTCAGTATTTCAAATAACTTCCTTGACAGAAAATAAATAACATTTTCTCACTGACACAATGTGCTCATAGATATGATGCTGCTACAACACATATCCAAATGTTCTGAGTTCCCTTCCAATTTAAGAGTTCATATAATTCAACAATTAACAAATATCCCAAACTATACATTTCATCATATTGTGTCACTGGCATGTACATGTAAGAAACATATGATACATTGCTTGTTTTCCATGCAAGTCCAGATATCGATTCCAATAATACTAAGTTACTGGATTTGTTGATTCTAAATTATGTACAAGCATGTACACTTGTAAATATAGCAGGTTATGATCCGGAAGTTTATGTACTGGTAGTCTGTCAGCATGTAATAATAAATGTATAATCAATAATACCAAGTTAAACAAAGCGCGAAGTTCCTTCAATAAACTTGGCAAGTTCCTCCAGGATCACCTGCCTGGCGTTCTTCCAGAGATCTTCTTCTCCCACACTCAGCAGACTTTCTAATGAAAATTATGTGATGCCGCATCGCCAAAACAAATTCATTCTGCATTGCTCTCTGTGTAAATCATATGTGGCACGATCAATCAAATAATGTTGAACAGACTCTATCTCCCCACAATCACAGTGTGGCTCCTCAGATAAGCCCACTCTTTGCATATATTCATTCAGCTTACAATATCCCGTTCTCAGCTGGCTTATGAGAGAAAACATTTTCCTATCTGGAACATCTAGGAGCCTTTTCACACAGACTGTAGGTCGATACTGGTGTAGAGTCCGGCCTGTGTCCTCAATATCCCATCTACGTTGCCATTTCTTTAATGTTGATTCTCGTCCACCCCTTTTAATGTCAGCCATTGTTGTCACATCTGATGCTGTATCCTGTAGTAGGTCTGCTTCTTTAGCTGCTTGTTTAGCCAGGTTGTCTGCAAGTTCATTGCCTGTAATATTTGCATGACCAGGAGTCCAAGAAATTTGTATATCCTGATTTTCATTTTTAATTGCTTCAGTTACCCGCTTTATTCTTTCTATAGTTGATTTATATGGCGTTTCCTTCCACCCTAAGGTTAATATACCCGCAACTGACTGACAGTCTGTGCATATATGCATTTTCCTGTAGATATTAGATAGATCTTCCAGATAGAACTGTAACGTTATCAGAACTGCGACTAACTCTGCGAGCAGAATGGATCCATACTTCTGCACTGGTCTCCTGATTGCTATGTGTTCAGATTGTCCTGGGATGAATAAACAAGCTCCAGCTCCACACGGCCCTGGATTGTGTAGACATGAACCATCTGTGAAGGCTAAAATGCAGTCATCGGAGTTTTTTTTCCATCAATCTTTCAACCGTATCTCTGGCCAACTCTGTCTGGTGCTGAGACCTGGACTTAGAAGAACCAAGGGTACTCCAGTAATCTGGGCAAGTTCTAGTAGGGTGTAGACTATCTTCGTAGACAAATTCCTCTTCCATATTATGAAGGGTCACACCAGTCAGAGAAGTTAAATCACTCACTTGTAATTCGAGTTTTCCAAATGGTGAAAGGTACCTTTCTCTAACTGTGTTGTCCTTCCAATCCACCCAAGCAGTTTTTATTGTTTCAGAAGACGGTTTGTACATAATGGTTTCTGCATAATGAGAGCAGCCATTTTTATTTTAAATGACGTAGTACACTTACTGGCGTGCTTATACTTATGCCGTCAGTCATGTTTGAATGACGCACGGAATGGGAAAGAGAGCAAACAATTGGAAATTAAGGGTCGTAATGGAAATTGCTTTGGCATCCAGAAAATGGCATGAACTTTATTGTAACAATTTTATTTTCCGGCGATGATGTTTTTATTTGCGAAATTTAACCCGCACGTACACTTTGAACAATCCCATTTTCAACAGTCTGATCAATCAGGCACTGGCCAACACTGTGGTTTCGACATGCCTTTGTAACAGCGTATGCATTGTGATTAGGTCGTATTGACAGGATATCAAATATGTTTCACGACACAGTGTTTCACGGCACATAGGCACTGCGTTGACGGGATAAAATACAAAGTATGGCATGTATTTACGTGTATATTATCACTGCATCAACCACAGACCCAGTAGTCCAGTGGCGTAGCCAGGTTCTTGCCAAGGGTGAGCGAATTGTGGATCGAGTTTGGAATGGGGTGCTGCAGCATCCTTCCCTGGAGTACAAATGTTGATTTATACGTTTCATTCAATCCTCGATTAAACTTATTTTTAAGCTATAATGTTCACATATATTGTAATTATTTCCCTCAGAAAAAAAGTAAGATAAAGAAAAAGTACACGCCTGTGTAGGCCGCGGCAGATTATGGAACTGTTTGTATGGGTTTCATTGGTGTATAGTTATGATGATAATGCCTGTTAAAGTTCGCAAAGCACAGCCGCATACGTTGGCATAGTCATATGTCTGCTTTACAGTGGAACATCTCTAAACATCTCTACATTCCAGTAAATCGAGTGTCTTAGTGCTCGAAAGTAGTACATAATGGAGAAATAGTGGGAAACTTTTTGCTTGCTTTGAGCTAACCGTTTGTGGTTACTGGTGAATGTCGGATTGTAATTATATACAACATATTTGCTTGGATATAGTCCTTATACGGTTTTTGGGACCTCACATGTTTTATGCAAATGAGTAATTGTCGACCAACGAACGTACTTCATGCTTGATGATTCTAGCTATGCCACGTGAGAGAGTTCCAAAGCGAGCGGTGCATTATGAACGTGTCACTCACATTTTTGGCCAGCTACATTGTTGTTGAGCTACAGCTATATTTTTAAAAACAGTTTGTGATTTTATAAAATATTAACTGTCGTGTTTCATAATAAATATTTTGTTAGGAATGTTATATTTTTAGTGCAATGATCGACCGCTCCACATGTAATTTATACGTAGTTATACGCCATGAAAAATAGTTCTGATAGTGAGCTAACATTATATTGTGTAGTGTAATACATGTGTTGTTAATTTTTCTGTACGACATTTATATTACAAAATGTTTATCTGATTTAATATAATATAAACTGACATGTATTAATTTGAGTATATTTTTTTTTCACGCGCAATGATACAAACTCGTGTCTCATGAAAAGTAGTTCCCGCCATTTTATGCAGACAAATTACAGAATCGTTTACATAGTCATAGGTCAATGGCTCGATAAAATCCAACATTAGACAGCGAAATGATGATGATTTAAAACAGAAACATTGTTTTTTGACAGTTACATATTGCATGCTTTAAATAATCATCTTGAGCCATCGATATTATTAATCAGTGTCCATTTTACTTAAAACATCAACTAATCTATAATGACTTTACACAGCATATGCAGTACGATACACTTCACAAAGGAAACGTTGTCTTAGAGTTTGAATAATTATAGGTTCCGCCGAACGAACGAGTACGCCGAAATATATTTCCGTACAAATCCAATAACCTATTTATTATATACCCGTTCAACAAAACATGCATCCTAATCATTAAATAATCCGATAGTGTGATGAAATGCGACTCTCTATTACTTTTGTTGAACAATCCGAGCGCCTGTGATGGCTTCAGTTTATGCAAATTGACAAGGTCATTTCGCGCACCTGAATCGATACAATACACGAATCAAACAGTACTGAAAGTACTGTAAAGATAATGGGTAACTACAAGATTAAAACAACTAGATTTGATTGATTGATTGAATTGCTTGTTGGTGTTGCAGTTTCATTAACCCGCCTTAAAAGGTACATGCCCACTCAGTGGATGACTACAAAATATGTTCTTTTACATCATAGAACATCATCTGAGACATTTCCTGGCAAAATAAACATTCATGCGCCATTATCCCACGTACTGATTGGCATTAGTATACATTTTATATCAGATGTAAATTTACACACTGATATCAGGGGCGATAACCGTGTTTGCTTAAAATTTAAACGGACATTACTATTTAATCTCTGTATTTATTTTATGATGTGCAATAATGATCATACTTGAAAATCTGTCGAAAATATTATTTTTTCAGGTGACGCATTTCTTTAGTATAAATAATTAAAAAATATCATACCACCGTGCGTCACTATCAGTAAAATAAATATTACTAAATGATTGTATCTGTATAGCGGGCACTTGCAACGTTTAGAACTGGTGGAATAGTGACACAGTTATACACTTATTGAATTCCTATAAATTACATTTTGGGCTTACTGAGTGGGCATTACCTTTAAAGCGCTGGAAACGACAATTGTCGTCTGCTGTTTTAAATATGTTTATATTAATCTCCTCAAAAACATACCGAGACGATTCTACTGCGCTGCCAAAACAGGTTTTTAAAGAGATTAAAATATACAAAATGAGCAGACGGCAATTTTATTTTTCAGCGTTTTAATGGTTAAGGGGTAAACTATTGATATGGCACAACTTAAAGTTCAGTATGAACTGCTACAGTATGTACCAAAACATTCAACACCATTACAGATTATGCATAGCAATATCAGAAAGATACGGTAACACATATGCAAGACATCATCAATTCAAGTATACAGATTCCAGATATCTATGATCATTATAGATATATTGAAAACTGATTGAAGAGCAATAGTTACAAGAATTCCGCCACGGAAGCGGTGTCGCGCCTGAAAATGCCTTATCGGTACATCGTCAAGTTTACTTCTGTTTTGTGAATGAAATAGTTGGCCCCGGATCGAGTATATTAAAACATACAAATGACGTCATTGGGGAAACCGCCGACAACATTTTCAATGTATGGAAGCCCAAACTTGTTAGATTTTTTTTGTCGTATTTCAGTACTTGCATTAATATGGGTATTAATATACGCTGGATGTGTTATACTGTCATTAATTTGTTCCCTGTCTGTAAGTTATCATCTTAAATACTGACTTATTGACCTCCTTCCCTGAACGTAGAATTGACACTCATGTTGGCGTGTATTGGCCACCATAGACAAATGTCAATCAGGCCGAATTCAGGAATGTCACTAAAATCCACTGTAAATCCATCGATAGAGAGAGAGAATGAGGATTAAACATCAGTTAGACCTACACGTGCGAGTTTTGTTTCGCACAGGTGTCGGGTGAGTTTAAAAATAGGCTGTCGGAAGGTCAAACTTGATGTAGTTTGTGTGTTAAACGCGTCGCTTGTTTCGGAGAGTATTCGGAGGGGAGTTAACTCTGTTACTAAATTTAGCGATGACCGCACGATTTGTGTTGGAAATGGGGGCAAATCACGCGCAACAAAATAATCCGATGTATTTTTGTACGTAGAACATCCGTTGTTGATATTGTGCAGTGCAAGTAGTTTTTCATAATTTTATTTTCAATTAGCGGTTTCAAAACTGCATTGAAAGGATGAGTAACACAATGCATATGGTATAATCAGAATCTGCACAAAATATCACATATCATTACGGAGGAGCCCATCGAGGACGGTTGGGGGCGTGGTTAAATGAGCCACTCGAAACCAATACACAGGGTACTAGGTACCCTATGTAAAAACCAAGATGGCTGACATCACTACAGACACAACAAAACCGGGAAAAAGGCGTTAAATTTGGATAAAAAGCCATACTTAAACACGTAAGTTTATTTAACAAATGTTTTATTTACCGACGATATCAATGAATATTGTTAATACCCCAACACTTTCATATAATCGTCCGGCAAAAATATGAAGCACATCCATCAGCGTCGGATCGACTGTCAATAATTTCGACACGTTCAACAACTGCTGAATTTAATTTTGTTCTGAAGACAAAATAACAACATAATACACAATATTGAATTATTGCATGTATCGGTACTACGGTATTAAACTTCACGGCAACATTTTCAATTCCATTGGCCAACAAAGCAAAAATGAACACAATTCATCAATAAATGATCATAAAGACAATATTTTGTGTTTGCTTTGAAAATCTGCTTACTATCCCTAAAAAAACACCATCACCCTCCATATCTCATTTCTACGTGTGTTTTACACCAATTACATGATATTCAGTACAATACAGATCACTACAATTAGTTGCCGACAGTAACTTGCATTCTACCATTCGTATCCAGTAGCGATTCCACTCATAGGCTGCAGAATAATTAGCTGCTAAAGTTTGAATAAAATCTGATTCGCTATTCTGCAAAAAGACGCCTATGTTTGGAATTGTAACTCAGACTGCGGACGGTACGGCAGTAGATTGCAAGTTACTGTTCGCAACTAGCATACAATAAGGTGATTTTCGTACAAATACATTTTATTGACATTTATCACATTTATATTTCACTGGCAGATGCCATTTGGTACAGCTCCAAAGTTTTCGAAACCGTGGAATGTATTGCCAGACAAGAATGTTGCAGGAAATGGATTTTGGGCAGAGAAAGTGTTCGCTGACGAGGTGACATTTTCGATCTCCTGTAGCGGAAGAAAATTCACACTACTAGGGACAGATACAGTGGCCGTGCTCGGTGGGGCGATTAATTGACCCAGTTGTACTGTGCTCGGTGGGGCGATATTCTGACCAGACTGTAATATATTTGATATCTGACGATGTTCTCCGATAGACAGTTCGGCGTCATAGTGTGTGATGGATTGTATATTTTTATGTCCCGTAATTTTCATTATTTTTTTGTGGGGGAACTCCTGCTTTCGATAAAGCGGTGACTGTTGACTTTCTAATACTGTGATTTGTCAACCGTGACGAGATTCCAGCTTGCTCTGCAGCATTCTTCATCAGACTGCCAAGTGTAGCCTCTCCCATGGGCGTGTAATACCTGAAAATAAATATTTGGGAGAAAATGTGTAAGAAATACTTTTGAGAACTTTGCATATCGACCAGGCTGTAGAATCATTTTAAGATCACTATTCAGACACACTGAATTACATCTCATTTTTCACCAATTATAATAATTATCAAAAAATTGTCGTATTTATAACTATTTTACTTTTCTAACTAAATATTAATGTCACTTTCTATAAAACTTCATTTGATCTTCAGCCTTGTCCGTAATGATTTTCAGTGTCATATGGTAATGTTTAAATAACATTTAAAACAAAATGGAAAACAATTATAGTGCATTATTTCACATAATAAATGTCATACCATGTGTTGTGATGCTGGCTGGACATTGATAGTTTGGTGTATTGATACCTTGTGTGTAAGTGTTCTGATACCTTGCAACTGTAAGTGAAACTAGCAATGTCCCGCCAGATCGACCTATTGACCAATTGTGATACCCCCGCTAGGGAGAAAATAGAAGGACGGAATAAAAAGATGTCAGTTAGCGTGTTTTGTCTCGTGCGTGTTAACCAAGCTAATTCCCCAAACTGGCTTTGGTTAGCCTATGGCACTTGGGCTGCTATCACACGATCAGCTCTCACACGGACTTGTGAAAAGTGAAATATTGGACTCGTTGAAGCGAACGATTTGTTGTTGTTGTTGGCTCGCACTTGACAATGTTTTCCATTTCGTCCCTTGCCGATTTCGTCCTACAATTATTATGATGTCGGAGTGAGAGATGCTGGGACATGTTTACTTTGCATCTACCTGTTCTATTGACATGCTAGCAGCAGCTTACTGTGAATATTCGTACATCTACCTACTGGCACTGTGACCTGTTATATATTTGTGACGTCATGTTTGAGCCTCTTACACCGAGTACTCCAGTGAACCCCTTGGTGGTGTCATCCCCATCGTTATTAGACCACCCGATTCCAGATACACCATCGACACCACGTGCACCACCCCCTTCGAGACGTAATCCTGTGTATCCACTGGCGATGAACTTCCACATGAAAATAGCAAAATTTGCAGGCTATTCATATGAGGATGCTGAACGTTCCTGATGGAATTTGAGTCGTATGCTACCCTTAATACCCTTCAAGGTGATCTCAATGATGTACGTAAGGTTGCTGCGTTTCACCTCCACCTAGATGGCCCTGCACTTGTTTGGTTTTTATCGATTGCCAACAATGAACAGTACACTTGGGCACAGTGGCGTTTCATATTCTCGAGAAGTATATTACGACTAACAACATCCCATCCCTGATAGCAGAAGCTGAAGTATTCCAACACCTTGTTCTGTCGCCGTCGCAACAAATAGAAGACTTCTACGCGTTGATGGTTCAGAAAGGCACAAAGTTGGGGAAACACCCCAGAGACTTGTTATTGAGATTTATACATGGACTTCCAAGCCAGTTAGCGTTTTTTGTCCGGGCCAGTAACCCAGAGACACATCAATCGGCATTCCATTCGTCAAAGATGGGAGAGGCGTATGGGTACAGATCTCATCAATCCCACCGTGTTAGTGCTGTAAGTCTACAGCCACCTGTGAATCCAGCTTATAGTGAACCCCGTCCAGCATATGGTGAATCCAGTCCAGCTTATAGTGAACACCGTCCAGCATATGGTGAATCCCGTCCAGCCTATAGTGAACCCTGTCCAGCTTATCGTGAATCGCGTCCGGCGTCTGGTAAATCGCGTTCCACTCGAGGGCCAATCAAATGCTACAGATGTGATGGACTGGGCCACATTTCGCGCATATGTAATTGGAACGGTGTAGGGGAAAAAGACCCAGGCATTTCGTGTCAGTTGTGTGGCCAAGCCGGTCACTCCGTGTTTCGGTATAAAACGTGTATGACTGAAAGCGGTAACCATGGTAACCAGCGTAACGCGCTTCCGCCATTAATGGACCAGAAGATGGGAAACTGACTTTACCCGACGGTACACAGGTGCAACCGTTCGGGAATGCTAATCATTGCAGCACCAAATCAGACACTAGAAAGTTTTCCCAGCAGACTGTCAAAATAAACTGTATTTCCCATGCCCCGTGTATCCCTACCCAGACTATTGATGATGTTGATTCTATACCTGTCTGTGAGTCTACGTCCATCCAGACTAGCAATGGGTCTACACATGTTTGCGATTTCCAGGAATTGCACCGTATTGCAACAATTGAGGGATATAAACATGGTTGCAATTTGCATAAATTGGACTCTATTGCAGGTTCACAGACATGTATTGATGAGACTGAATCATGTTATGAAAATGATTGTAATGAAACTTCCCATACATGTAATAATGAGTATTCACAATTCATGTACATATCCATTCGCTTTGGACAGAGCACAGTGTCTGCTCTACTTGATTCTGGTAGTGCTATTAACATGTTGTCCCAATCTATGTATGAAGCAATACCGCCGTCGCTGAAATCTGAGATTCGGCCATTAATTGGTACAAAGCTTACTCTAGCAGACAATTCTGAAGTTCAGGTATTGGGCACAGCTCATGTGAAGGGTCACACTGTTTATGGTAAGCACTGTATAAATGTTTATGTCTTAGCCAATACCGCACAACCATTATTGCTTGGCATTGAGAGGTCAAAGGGCATAGTTTTAGATTTTAGAAAGGAGAGATATGGTGTTTCTCGAGCAAAGGTCACATGTAAAAAGAAGGTTACATTGTCACCAAATAGTGAAAGTCATTTGGGCAAGTTTGCCAAGAAAGGTACATATTGGTCAACAGGGTATGTGTTATGGCCATAGTGAGGCAGTGAAGACAGGTATTGTAGTCTCAAAGTGTGTTGTATTAGTCCCTCCTAATAACAAAGTTCCGTTGAAAGTTTTGAATCCATCTAAAGAGTCTATAGTGATTAGTCGAGGTACTGTGTTAGCTTCCTACACACTTTTAGACAACACCTACCAGGTCGCTCATGTGCAGTTGAGTAGTAATCACAATAGTCCCATTTTGAGTAGTCAGAAGATGGCGAAAATGGCCACTGCACCAGGTACAACACATGATATTGATACATGTACTCAGGGTAATTTTACTGCAGCTAGCAAGGAGGATGCTGAAAATTTTCGCTCGTTTCACGTCAACACAGATCCCTGTGGATCCAGTGGTGACCTGCAACAGGAAAATTTCCACAATTTTATTTCCCAGTTTGATATGAAACTTGATCATTTATCAGATCCAGATAGTACCCAGTTGAAGCAATGCCTGTATGAGTACAGAGACATTTTTGTTACAAATGAGAATCCCAAGTTAGGCCAGTTTTTTTTTATTTGTTGGTTTAAGGATTTTTTTTCCGCGAGATCGGGTCGGTCGGTCGGAAAAAAATAAAAATAAAAAAAAGTTTTTTCAAATTTTTATTCTTTTTGGCACAGTTGGGTTGGGTTCGGTCGGGAATATAGTGTCGAACGCGGATGCCACCGGCGGCATATTGAAGAAACTGACAAACGGGTGAACCAAAAGTGTTAAGTCAAAGGGTGAAGGTCATATGTAGTATGGCAAGGCAGGTGTAGCATACAGCAAATGAATGAAGTATGGAAATATTGAAGCAGTTAAGCAACTTATGTAGATGCTATGGCCAGTTTGAGAAACTGTGACAAACTGGTTAACCGAAATTGCTAAGTCCTTTCAGCAGCCCTGTGAAGGTCAAAAGGTCAAGGTAATATAAAGTATGACAAGGCAGGTATAGCACACATACCAATGAATGATGTGTTGAAATATTGAAGAACTTGAGCAACTTATGTAGAAGATATGGCTGGTTTGAGAAACTGTTACGCAGTGGTTAACCGAACGTGTGACGGACAGACGGACGGTCCGAACACCATAAAAATCACATTTTTAAGGCACATGGTTGGGTCAGTTCACCTTTTTAAGGCTCATGGTTGGGTCGGTTTATGGTCGGTAAAAAACAAAAAGGCCAGTGATTGTGATAGAGTGAAACTTGTGTTAACCGGCATCGTCTTGGACCAAGAGTTTGTCGGTGAACGTAGGGAGTCGGTTCAGCAAGTTTCTTTATATTCTACATAGCAACTCAGTTTCATATTCACATACTGTTGAATGTTGATCACTGTGAATGGGTTGCGTAATGCGTACATATTAATACCGTATCTGGTATAATTAAATACAAGACAACGAAGCGGCGATATAGTTGAAACGAATATCAGTGGGGGTGGCACGAGTGTGGATTTTTGGAGGGCGGTAGAGGACCCTAGGAAGAACGCATACATGAAATATGAAGCACATCGGAGCAAGAAAACAGAAAATATAGGCCATTTACCCGAGCGTTAAGGTTCTGAATTTTTGCATTCAATCTGAAACGCAGATATATCAAATCATATTGGAGATATATCAAATCATATGAATCGTCCATTCGCAGGTTGTTGTTGTTGTCGCTGCTGTTAAGATCCGGTTTCCGCCACTTACTTTTCTCGCACAGCAAAAACAAAAAAAAATTTTTTTTTTTTGATCGGAGGTAAAAAAATATAAAAAAAAATCGGAAATTAAAATTTTTATTTTTTTCCACATTGTCAAAAAATCGGGTCGGCGGATCTGTAAACCAACTAATAAAAAAAAACTGGCCTTAGGTTTCACTAGTGTGGTAGAACATGAAATACACTTGAAATCTGATGTGAAATCTAAACATCAACGTCCATATCGTCTCACACCTGATAAGCGTGAAGTACTGAGAGATCATTTAGATGAATTACTTCGACAGGGAATTATCACCCCCGTCAGTAGTAAGGAAGATATTCCCATTACTAGTCCCATTGTGTTAGTAACTAAGAGGAACCGAAAGTCAAAAGATAGTGATCCTCAGTCCAAGGAGAAAAGTTTGAGCTCATTCAGATTCTGTTGCGATTTCCGTTACTTGAACTCACAAACTGAGGAATTCCGTTATACTATTCCGGATATGGATGTATTAAAGGAGTCGTTAGCGGAGTCAACTCAGAAATTTATTACGTCTATAGACCTTACATCTGGATTTTTCCAAATGCCAATTTCAACTGAATCCTCCAGGTTTACCGCCTTCAATACGTCATTCGGCACTTTCAAATTTTTGCGTCTGCCCATGGGTCTCAAAACAGCACCAAATACATTCCAGTTATTAATGGACAAAGTGTTGAATGGATTAACCTTTCGTTCAGTCTTATGCTACTTGGATGATGTGTTAATATATTCGTCTACATTTGCACAGCATTTGCACGATATCCAGATAGTATTTGACCGCATGAGAGATGCCGGGTTGAAATTGGGTCCAAAGAAGTGTTCATTCGCGCAACCAAAGTGTACATTTTTAGGGCATGAAATATCAGAACAAGGCATACAACTCCCAGGAGATAGAGTAAAAGCAATCCAAGATTTCCCAGTCCCCAGAAATGTGAAAGAACTTAGACGATTCTTAGGATTGATGAACTGGTTCAGGAAGTTTATTCCAAACTATAGTGCCCTGGCGTATCCCTTATTTGGCTTGTTAAAGAAGAGTGTTAAATTCCTGTGGGGAGATGACCAACAAATAGCTGTAGATTCATTGAAAGAACAATTACTGAACTCGCATGTACTCTCATTTCCTCGGTATGACGTACAATTTCGTATTGCTGTAGATACGTCTTCACACGGCATCGGTTACATGTTATACCAGGTGTACCCCGAAACGGAGTTTGATGTAGAGACGACAGAGTCGGATAGGACACGCGTGGTGAAGTTCGGATCAAAATCATTAGCAACATGGCAGCAGTCTTATGGCCCAACCAAGCTTGAACTGTTAGGTATGATCACCGCTATAGTGGACTGTGCATCATATGTGAGGGGACAGCACTTCATTGTAGAATGTGACCACCAAGCGCTGAAGCCGCTGTTTAGTAACCAGTTGAAAGGTGCTACTTATGAGAGATGGTTGACAATTCCCCAGCAATTCAACTTTACTGTGGAATACAAACCAGCGCGGTAGATGCAGGTACCTGATGCCCTGTCGCGTTCGTTTCCCGATAACCCTCCGCAGTTCCCAGCCGAGAGCCCAGATGAAGAAGACCCCTATTTCCCCTATGTTCCTGAGCAGACTGGTGACATTAGATTTCCGGGTGGAAAGTGTTTAGCTGATTTGTTGACGAGAAATTCAGTCTACGCAACTTGATCCATGTATCGTGATCAACAATGTGGGAAAAGTTCATGTAACTGACTTTCATTTGAGCGATTCAGAGTATGATGCCGACACTGAAGATAATGACATTCCCAGTGTGAAAATTCCCAGAACTTACCTACACGCGACACAAACGGACAAACTACTTCCTGTATATGAGATGAATACAGATGCTGATGAGCAGAGCACACCTGAAAATATTTACAATCAGGATACCGATTTGAATACATCAAATGCAGACACGGTTTTGAAAACGGTCTATAAACAAGATACAAACTTGAAAACCGCATCAAATAGTGAAATTTCGTCAGGAACTGTAAATTTGCCACCTCTTGCAACACAATCTCCACAAAGACATGATGATGTGGATAGTGCTCTGATACAAACTGATTACATAACTTCTACTGATACCCAGGAATCAGAAATGCATGTAGATCCTGTGCAGACTAGGATAAGGGCAATAACTCTGTTCGAACAATGTGACTTCACACCTGCAAGCATTTCCACCCTTCAATTCGAGGACACGATTCTAAGGCCAATCATCAAGTATCTTGTGCATAATGAGTTGCCAGCTTCACAGAAACTATCGCGTACATTATTATTACAAACTTCTGACTACATCATGGTTGATAATTTACTGTTTCATGCTCGTACAGCGAAAGCTAAACGCACTAAAAACATGTCACATTACCAGTTAGTAGTTCCACACATTCTGGAGAAAACAGTAATCCAGCTGTATCATGACAATCCCCTAGCAGCACACAGTGGTATTACAGAGACAATTGACAAAGTGAAAGAGACTTATTATTTCCCTGGACAAGCAAAAAGTGTGACGGAGTATATTCAGTCGTGTGACGACTGCCAACGTAGAAAGATGACCAAGCTCCACACAAAGACTAACATTGTGTCGTATCGTTCACCCAGTGGACCATTTCAAGTATGGCAAATTGACCTATACGGACCTCTACCGACCACCCCTCAAGGATCAAATTATGTATTCACAGCATTGGATATGTTCAGCAAATACCTGTTTACGGTGCCATTGATGAGCAAGGACGCTTTGTCAGTCGCCACGGCCCTGTTTCAATTGTTTACAACGTTCGGCGTTTGTGACACGATAATTAGTGACCAAGGGACTGAATTCATGAATGCATGTATGGCAGAAGTGTGTCGTCAGATGAAAATTACACAACAATTTACTCCAAGTATGGTACATCATTGCCTCGGAGCATGTGAACGGACACATCGTCAGTTGTCGGAACGATTAACATCCTATCTCCGTGACAACGTTAGGCATTGGGACAGTATACTACCAGCTATAGTGTTCTCCATAAATTGTGCCATAAATTCCACAGTAGGATATTCACCGTTTGAAATAATGTTTGCACAACGACCGAAATTTCCATTGGTAAACATGGTCTCGACTACCCTACGCACGGTTCCGAAAGACATGCATACCTATTTACGTCAGCATCAGCACAAACTGGAACTTATTCGTGAAAATGTTCAGGACAATGCTCTCAAAGCTCAAATGCAAATGGAAGACAGAGAAAATTCCAAAGTTCGCCAACTTGAGCTATCACCAGGAGATTACGTTTACCTCCTGTCAGAACCAACAGGAACCGGCCACAAACTTATGGATCGCTATACCGGACCTTTCGTTGTTCTCAAGATTCCGAGTCCACATCGAATTATGATAAGGGATCCCAACACTGGTCGTGTGAAAAAGGAGCCAGTACACATAAATAGACTGAAAATGGCTTATGTTAGGGAACATAATCCATCGCCATATTTCATGGACAGTGTTAACACGCGTGAAATTAAAGTAACCAGTGAATCTGAGACTCCGCCAGACTCTAGTGATGAACACGAACAGCAAGCTCAGGTTAGCCAGCCAAATCCCGTAGTTGAGCAATCATCGCCACCTGTTAGACGTCGTCCTACGCGTAATACTCTGAAACCTGTACGTTTTCGTGATTCTGATCATGTTGATACAAACTCGCTTAATGACGATTTATCAGTTTCATCCGGTCCTAACCAATTTCACAAAGTTAAGCGTGTTTTAGGCCGTCGTGAAACAAACTCGGGTTTAGAGTATAAGGTTCAGATTCGCGGTGAACCATCGCAGCGTTCATTTTGGGTCAAGTCATCTAGCTTGAATGTTTAATGGCGTAGGCACTTAGAGATAGCACCTCCACCCTTGCTGCAGTAGAATTTGTATTGTGTACATTTATAACCACTGTCGATGTTCTATTAGGATTATACATATATACATGTATGTGTAAACATTTTTGTTGTATATGTTAAACATGTTAAATGTTAAGGCACATGCATAAATGTTTAGCATTGAGTTGCACATATTGATTGCCTGAACATTAGCAGAAGTATGATTATGATCAAACTGTTCTCATCAGAGACGTCATGACTGCTTTGTCTGACAGTGTATGCCCTGATCAGGCTGATCTGGATCTACAATTGACACACAGTTTCCTTGTGGCAAGTCATATAGGTGCACCTCAATCATGCGAGCTGTCAGATTTTTTTTTTAATACGAGGCACTTGTACGCTATATGGAGCGTCTGAATTGCTATTAATTGACTATGCGACTATGTGGGTCAGTTACAAAGGTGTAATGAGTGAAATGTTTGAACTGATAATATGTTGTTTTGTTCGTACATAGAATGTATAGTTTGGAACATGCTGGTGAATTTGTTTTTTCTCATCTGACATGGTTCAAATTTTTCATCACTGAAGCACCATTTGTCCCATTTAAAGATTTTGCTTAGACATTGTTATAATAAGCGAGTATTGTCCGTTTTGTGACTATAGTCACTGAGGCACATCAACCGATTAATTAAGCATATTTTTGTTCGGATCAGATCATGAGTACGACTTTAGAAGAGACTGTGTTTGAGATCTAAGTTTGAGATCTGCTGACAGCTAAGTTTGAAATCTGCTGAGATTTACCAAGTTTTAGGGATAAATAGGAAATGCTAAGTCTACATTGTATGACTTTCATGTGTGTTTTGACAATACAATTCATTTGGGAGATTTTATTCATGTATTTTCACTGAAACATTTGTTTTAGGTTGCATTTTCTGTCCATGGCCGTCTAGTCTGTTATTGAGAGTATGTTGTATGTTTCTGGTGTTCAGCTGCAGCTGTACATACGTATGTATCTGTGAATGTTTGTAAACTACAGTACTTGATCCCAACCATACGATAGGCATGCAGGAATCATGAATTATACTTCAACCTTTCATATCGAATTTCCATATTGTTCATTTCATTCATGTCTTTCTGGCAACTACTCATAGCTGTGAACATTCTGAACCTTGGGTTACTAGACCATCTAGATATTTCACTTTCACATGTCTAATATTTTACTAATTTCTTTCAGGTTTTCACTTACAAATTCAGTTGAATTTGAGTTTTGTGGGGGGATGTTGTGATGCTGGCTGGACATTGATAGTTTGGTGTATTGATACCTTGTGTGTAAGTGTTCTGATACCTTGCAACTGTAAGTGAAACTAGCAATGTCCCACCAGATCGACCTATTGACCAATTGTGATACCCCCCGCTAGGGAGAAAATAGAAGGACGGAATAAAAAGATGTCAGTCAGCGTGTTTTGTCTCGTGCGTGTTAACCAAGCTAATTCCCCAAACTGGCTTTGGTTAGCCTATGGCACTTGGGCTGCTAGGTAGTAGTCCTTGTCCGCTATACATGGCTCATTTTCTGTGCCTTTCAATCGTTGTTCTGGTACTGCTGTCAGGTAAAATGGACTGTCAGCAGCCAACATCTCGGAAGGTCGGCAACTTCTGAAGATCTCAAAACTCTTGACAGGGTGACTCGGTCTCTGAAATGGAAATATTGTTCCATAAAAAAATGTTATGTTTCTCATATATTGTCACGCCAGACGGCCGATATTGATTTCAAACAAAAATATAATAGTTTTTCCAACACATTTCACAGTACATTGTATTCACAGAATTATATCTCAAATTCAACTTCGGATGTATTTATGGATTTAAGTCGATATCAACAAAATACAGTGATAAGAAACAATATTTTTTTCACATTTTTTTCATGGCCCAGATATATTTGCGAGCGGTAACTCTTGCAATTTGCTCCCATACCGTCCACGAGTAGATTGCAAGTTACCGTTCGCAACAAGCTTTATTCGCTGATGTTTCCATGCCAATTCAGACCTATTTATCTTATTAACAACGATGATATAAATGTAGTAAACTTTCTGTACTGAATGTATGAAAAGCAAAATACTTTTTATGGACTACAAGTAGTAGTGATTACAATACATCGGACCTCTGCTCGTACTTTATTGTGTCTTGAGATATTTGAATTAATAAAAAATGTATAACTAAACAAATATTTATATTTGAATGCTGATATATTGAGGATCGATTAACATTACGCTCGTGAACATTTGATCGATTCTCCAAGTATCGTCATGACAACCGTGATAGTTTTCAAGTTATTCAATTTTCTATCGACAATATCTCACGACTCAAAAAAGTTTTGCGCTTACAAGGCCAGCAAACATACCTGGTGTTGTCTGTTGCAAATATCTTCGGTGTGGTCTCTCGTGTATTCGACAGATTCGCCCCATCCCTGGTCTTGCTTGCCCTCTCATTGAACTCGAGAAACTTTTCCCCATTGGATGTCGTTTTCATCTCTATATCACCGAATTTCAATTGTCTTGCTTCATCTCGTCCACGCAGACCGAACATTTTTCCGAAATAGTAAAATATCGTGAATTGAAGGCTTTTTGGTGTACTTGTACCTAGAGATGCAGATGAATACATTTTCTCTTCTTCTTCAGGTGTAATGTTCATGCACTTTTTAGGTTTATTGCCATTCCCAAGTTTCTTCAGCTCCATTTTCTTGGCCGTTAATGCTCTGATACACTGCCCAAATACTCTGTCTCGATAAATATTGTTTTTGCAGCATTGATAATGTATACTGATTCGACGAATATATTGATTTTAAATGGAGTATATATGATTTTTTGTGTGAAATATTAATTAAAAATGGTTGAGCACGTACTGCGAAGGATTTCAGGACTTTCAGTCCTTTGATTATCTACTTGTGTCAGGTTCTCGGTTAGACACCACCAAATAATTTTACTATATAATTTAACCAAATGCCATCCAATAAGGCCAGTCTCTCCTACTTTCACTATTCATATGGATGCTGTGGGACCCACTTGTACATGACCTGCAGCCAGTCTGTACTGGTTCTGCAACTTTGTCATATCCCCCAATATTGTTTACATCTGGTGTTAAAAGCACCCAAAAATGTTCCTCCAGTGAAACTGGGTAGTAATTGATCAAGATTTGCAAGCAAACGGTGTCTGTGACCTCAAAACACCCGCACTATTTGTTTTATACCGGACTATTTTTGCATACACCCTGGGCGATTTCGCACCATTTGGTATCCTCTAGCCTATAAGTGTACCAGTCTCACTACAAATCATTCTACAATATTCACTATTCAAAACTAGGTTCTATACCTTGATACAGTACCAAGTTTGGAGCAAATATCTCCAATGGTTGTCACACAGCAGCTGTGTAACTCCACCATGTGACTGTCCACATTCTGCCTTAAATTGAGCTACTACAGAACTATGGAGAATTTTAATAGATAATGAATTAAAAGCACACAAGTCCATACAAACACATAACATTACCCTAAATAGTGTTATAGCTAACCATTCTACATATAAAGACTCATCATTCAAACTATATCAACATGTATGCCACTCTGGAATGGTCGACAGACAAAAGGGTACTGGCTTGGAACGGTCAGTCACGAAATTTGCTTTATGACACAGGAGGAAAGGAAAAACAATGTTTTCTGAGTACTAATGTATTGGTACTATACCGATATTCGAAAACAATACACTTACGCCTAATTTTGCCAAATTTTGGAACAGCGTCGCGATGTCGCGCCACTTTCCCGAACTCCTTAATTGTCCATCAGGAAGACAATATCAATGAAAAAAAAAGAAAAACACACTATAATGACTGTTTTGGTGTATATTACTGTCACATTCCAAGCCCAATCACCTACAGGTAATTTACATACACTGGGTTATTATATTTGACAAATAAAGCTAAGAAATCAAGATTTTAGAAGATTTTAAAGCCGATAACTGTCTGTCCGTGGGGCATAATGTTTGATGTCATTTTAGTTGATTTTTAGCCAGGTTTTTTTGGAAAAAAAATCCAGGCTATTGGATTGGCGAAAGCCGGGGGGCGGGTGGGCGGCGTCCACAATCAATGTTAAGTTCTCGTGTTCGAGTCCATTTCTTTGTTACTGTACCACATAGGACCAACAAACTTTCACAGCTTCATAACCAAGGTGTGCCCACCAAATATCACTATCCAACATGTTACCTTTTATGAACTTTACCCATTTTTCCCCCGCAGTCGACTTAGCCATTTTCAATGTTAACTTTTCGCGTTTACAATGTTAAGTTTTCGTGTTTAAGTCCATTTATTTGGTACTGTACCACCTAAGACCACCAAACTTTCACAGCTTCATAACCAAGGGGTGCCCACCACATACAACTATCCAACATGTGACAATTTTTGTTTACCTTGACCTATTATTTCTACGTAATTGACTTAGCCATTTTCAACGTTAACTTTTTAACGTACGTCTGGTTATAGTTTTCTGGTTAAAGTTTTTCGTTATACTATATCTCTGCAACTGCTTCGCCCATTACCTTGAAACTTCACATGGGTGTTTATCATCATCCATGTTTTCATTCTACCCCCAACCGTGCGGCCCCTGTGCCCAATGTCAAGGTCAAATTACTTTGATTTTTTTTGTTAAGTTTTTTCGTGTACTATATCTCTGCAACTGCTTCACCCATTACCTTGATACTTCACATAGGTGTTATCATCATTGTCGCACCCGCTTGCGGAAAGCGCGATATAGTCGGCATTTTGGCATACATCCGTCCATCCGTACGTCCGTGTGTCCGGTTAAAGTTTTTTGGTTAAAATTTTTCCATCTACTATATCTCTTTTTTTAGTGTCCATGCCTCGCCCCAAGGCGCAACATGCAGGCCACGGCCATCTAGTCTACAAAAAGTGGGTATAATTATGTTATCCAAGTGTCTATGCTTGGAAAAAACCTGGCCTTCGTGGCTTTGTCTCGTTTCTTGTTCTTTTATAACCTCAAAACGGTACTGTACAAAATATTTTGCTGAAACGTGGGACAATAAATACAATACCGTTTAATATAAGGTTCGACCATAACCGGCCGGGGGTAAACGTTTGCCGTGGCACGAGGGAACTGCTTGAACCCCAAGGTCGTAGGCCGCGGGTTCAAACAGTTCCCAAAAACTTATTTGTGTGATATGTCCGGTATGACCTGCGCAACCATCTTGCACTCCGGTACGATTGTCGAAATAGGTTCGATAACATTTGCAAAATAGTAGGACGAGTGCATTAGAGATAGGTTAACCGCATTGTAATTTTGAAATTTGCGAAGATATCAGGAAATGATAGGTCGGAAAACATATTTAATGGCGCCGTCGCCATTAAACAGATTTTCTGATATACGCCGCAAATTTCAAAATTACAATACAGTTAACCCTATATTTAGTGTACCCCTACGACACGTAGACTATCGTCTTTAGTGTGCCATATATCACAAATATCCTCCATTTTGTAAAACTACTGTAAACATGACGTTAACGAATGTGTTACTTGGTTACGAAACCAAGTGATGCTACACCCTGAATATGTTGTTTTTCACAAAACAACCCAATGGAAAACCACAGGTGGATCACTCGTACATGTGACTTAAATATACCCATTAAAATCATATTACCGCACCTACCTGTTGTTGTATTGTACATTACGTCATATATATAACGTAATGTTCAGTACGTCCATATGTGGGTGGGGTAATGACATTGTATGTGCCCTTTGTATGTCACAGGTACGAATCTTTTACCTGTGTGGAAGACGAGACGAATTGTATTATTATTGCAGGTCACGCGTTCGGAGCCGGCTTTGGCAAGCCAAATGCACAATAATTCCTTAAACCATGGTTTGGAGCTCAAACCCTAGTTTAGGCTCCTCAAACCCTAGTTTGGGCTTAAACTACCATTTCAGATCCCAAATGGTAGTTTTCTTAAACCCTGGTTTGAGCAATTATTGTGCACTTGGCGGCAGAAACCACCGTTTGGACTCTCAAACTAGGGTTTCTGATAGCCTAAACCACGGTTTGAGCTCAAACCCCAATTTAGACTGCCCAAACCCTAGTTTCGGCTCGCCAAATGCACAATAATTCCCTAAACCCCAGTTTGAGAGTCTAAACCAGGGTTTAGGCTCTCAAACCCCAGTTTGAGCAATTATTGTGCATTTGGCCAGAAACTGCCGTTTGAGGTCGTAATCGAATAAAACGCCCAAACCTTAGTTTGGACCCAAACCACAGTTTAAGAAATAAGAAAAAAACTGCCAATCGTGATCCCAAACGGTAGTTTTCTTAAACCCTGGTTTGAGCAATTATTGTGCACTTGGCGGCAGAAACCACCGCTTGGACGCTCAAACAAGGGTTTCTGATAGCTTAAACCACGGTTTGAGCTCAAACCCCAGTTTAGACTGCCCAAACCCTAGTTTAGGCTCGCCAAATGCACAATAATTCATTAAACCCCAGTTTGAGATCCTAAATCATGGTTTAGGCTCCCAAACCCCAGTTTGAGCAATTATTGTGCATTTGGCCAGAAACTGCCGTTTGAGGTCGTAATCGGTAGTTAATTTACTAAATCGGCCTAAACGGTGGTTTCTGTTACCCGTCACACCCGGAGTTACGATTGGTTAAAGTGATTACAAAGTCTGGTTATCATTGGCTGATCGCTTAAAATATGTTGTGGGCATCCGTCACACCCCGAGTTACGATTGGTTCATCGATCTCAAAGCCTAGTTACCATTGGATGATCGATATAGCCCACGGTTATCGGAGGCATGGAAATGCACGGCATCACTGAATGGCGCAATGATCGATTATTTGGATAAAGGTGAATATACGGCGTAATGGGGGAAAGAAAATCGGCGTAATTATCTGAGAGAAGTGAATGCACATCCATCCATCCATCTTTTATTTTCTTCATTTGCGTATAGTACACGGGATATGTGTAATGTGATATGTTGCTCTTACTATTAATTTGACCAGAAACACATATTATTTATGTCTCTGATGTGACATATAACATAATAATCCAAATAATTAATTGATTTGAATTTCAAATTATCAGTTCTACTTATTTTTGCTGACCGACAAAATTAATAGGAATAGAGCTGAATTAACTTCAATTTCATGTTACCATTACCAAAAATTACTTTCTTTTGCTTGATTTAACTTGTAAAATCTCCTACCATACCGACCGATCATAAATAAATTTGAAGCCACCTGAATTTATAGCATAATTAATTGAAGTAACGTGAAGTTACAATTCATAAAAATTACTTATTTTTGCTGACCAACAAAAAAACTAACTTCCGAAATCTTATATCATACTGACGGAGAAGAATTAAATTGGAATACAGCTGAATAATAATTGAATTAACTTGAAGTTCAAGTTAGCATTCCTAAAAATTATTTATTTTACCAGACCGCCAAGAAATTTAACTTGCAATATCTCATATTATACCGACCGATGTTAATTAAATGTGTATACACCTGAAATTATAGAATAAATAATTGAATTAGCTTGAACTTCAAGTTAGCATTCATCAAAATTATTTATTTTACCAGACCGCCAAGAAATTTAACTCGCGATATCACATATCATACCGACCAATGTTAATTAAATGTGTATACACCTGAACTTATAGCATAATTAATTGAATGAGCTTGAAGTTCAAGTTAGCATTCCTAAAAATTACTTATTTTTGCTGACCACAAAAAAAAGTAACTTGCGATATGGCAGAAAATGGAGCTCGGAAAATCTCATTACATACCGACCGAGCATAAATAAATTTGAATACAGCTGAATTTATACCATATGAATTGAATTATCTTGAATTTCAAGCTAGCAGTCCAAAAAATTACTTCTTTTTACTCACCGCCAAAACATTTAACTTGCGAAATCTAATATCATACAGACCGAGCATAAACTAAATTTCAATATACAGCTGAATGATTAAATGAATAATTTGAATTTCAAATTAGCATTTCTTAAAGATTACTTATTTTTGCTGACCGCAAAAAGATTTAACTTGCGATATCTCATATCATGCCGACCCAAGGATAATTTAAATATGTTATACACCATGAAATTATAGAATAATTCATTGAATTAGCTCGAAGTTCAAGTTAGCATTCCTCAAAATTACTTATTTTTCCTCGACCGCTAAAAAAAATTAACTTGCGATATGGCAGATCATACCAACTGAGAATAACTAAATTTGAATACAGCTGAATAATTATTTGAAATAACTTGAATTTCCAGTTAGCATTCCAAAAAATTACTTATTTTTTTTGCTGACCCGCGAAAAAATTTAAAACTAGTGATAATCTCATATCATACCGACCGAGGATAATTCAATGTGTAAATACACCTGAAATTATAAGAATAAATAATTGAATTAGCTTGAAGTTCAAGTTAGCATTCCTCAAAATTATTTATTTTACCATACCGCCAAGAAATTTAACTTGCGATATCTCATATCATACCGACCGATGTTAATTAAATGTGTATACACCTGAACTTATAGCATAATTAATTGAATGAGCTTGAAGTTGAAGTTAGCATTCCTAAAAATTACTTATTTTTCCTCACCGCATAAAAATTTAACTTGCAATATGGCAGATCATACCGACTGAGCGTAACTAAATTTGAATACAGGTGAATAGTTAATTGAAATAACTTGAATTTCCAATTAGTATTCCTAAACTAAAAATTAATTATTTTTGCTGGCCGCAAAAAAAATTAACTTGCGATATCTCATACCATACCGACCGATGTTAATTAAATGTGTATACACCTGAAATTATAGCATAATTAATTGAATTAGCTTGAAGTTCAAGTTAGCATTCCAAAAAATTACTTATTTTTGCTGACCGCGAAAATTTTTTACTTGCGATATCTCATATCATACCAACTGAGGATAATTCAATGTGTATGCACCTGAAATTATAGAATAAATAATCGAATTAGCTTGAAGTTCAAGTTAGCTTTCCTAAAAATTACTTACTTTACCAGACCGCCAAGAAATTTAACTTGCGATATCTCATATCATACCGACCGATGTTAATTAAATGTGTATACACCTGAAATTATAGCATAATTAATTGAATTAGCTTGAAATTCAAGTTAGCATTCCTAAAATTACTTATTTTTGCTGACCGCGAAAAAAGTAACTTGCGATATGGCAGAAAATGGAGCTCGGAAAATCTCATTACATACCAACCGAGCATAAATAAATTTGAATACAGCTGAATTCATACCATATGAATTGAATTATCTTGAATTTCAAGTTAGCAGTCCAAAAAATTACTTCTTTTTACTGACCGCCAAAACATTTAACTTGCGAAATCTAATATCATACGGACCGAGCATAACTAAATTTGAATACAGCTGAATGATTAATTGAAATAATTTGAATTTCAAATTAGCATTTCTAAAAATTACTTATTTTTGCTGACTGCAAAAAGATTTAACTTGCGATATCTCATATCATGCCGACCAAGGATAATTAAATATGTATATACACCTGAAATTATAGAATAATTCATTGAATTAGCTCGAAGTTCAAGTTAGCATTCCTCAAAATTACTTATTTTTCCTCACCTCAAAAAAAATTAACTTGCGATATGGCAGATCATACCAACTGAGAATAACTAAATTTGAATACAGCTGAATAATTATTTGAAATAACTTGAATTTTCAATTAGCATTCCAAAAAATTACTTATTTTTGCTGATCGCGAAAAAATTTAACTAGTGATATCTCATATCATACCGACCGAGGATAATTCAATGTGTATACACCTGAAATTATAGAATAAATAATTAAATTAGCTTGAAGTTCAAGTTAGCATTCCTCAAAATTATTTATTTTACCATACCGCCAAGAAATTTAACTTGCGATATCTCATATCATACCGACCGATGTTAATTAAATGTGTATACACCGGAACTTATAGCATAATTAATTGAATGAGCTTGAAGTTGAAGTTAGCATTCCTAAAAATTACTTATTTTTCCTGACCGCATAAAAATTTAACTTGCAATATGGCAGATCATACCGACTGAGCGTAACTAAATTTGAATACAGCTGAATAGTTAATTGAAATAACTTGAATTACCAATTAGTATTCCTAAACTAAAAATTACTTATTTTTGCTGGCCGCAAAAAAAATTAACTTGCGATATCTCATACCATACCGACCGATGTTAATTAAATGTGTATACACCTGGAATTATAGCATAATTAATTGAATTAGCTTGAAGTTCAAGTTAGCATTCCAAAAAATTACTTATTTTTGCTGACCGCGAAAATTTTTTACTTGCGATATCTCATATCATACCAACTGAGGATAATTCAATGTGTATGCACCTGAAATTATAGAATAAATAATCGAATTAGCTTGAAGTTCAAGTTAGCTTTCCTAAAAATTACTTACTTTACCAGACCGCCAAGAAATTTAACTTGCGATATCTCATATCATACCGACCGATGTTAATTAAATGTGTATACACCTGAAATTATAGCATAATTAATTGAATTAGCTTGAAATTCAAGTTAGCATTCCAAAAAATTACTTATTTTTGCTGACCGCGAAAAATTGTACTTGCGATATCTCATATCATACCGACCGATATCTCATATCATACTGACCGAGGATAATTCAATGTGTATACACCTGAAATTATAGAATAAATAATTGAATTAGCCTGATGTTCAAGTTAGCATTCCTAAAAATTACTTATTTTGCTGACCTCGAACAAATTTAACTTGCAATATCTCGTATCATACCGTTAGAGGATAATTCAATGTGTATACATCTGAAATTATAGAATAAATAATTGAATTAGCTTGAAGTTCAAGTTAGCATTCCTCAAAATTCTTTATTTTATCAGACCGCCAAGAAATTTAACTTGCGATATCTCATATCATACCGACCAATGTTAATTAAATGTGTATACACCTGAAATTATAGCACAATTAATTGAATTAGCTTGAAATTCAAGTTAGCATTCCAAAAAATTACTTATTTTTCCTGACCGCGAAAAATTTGACTTGCGATATCTCATATCATACCGACCGAGGATAATTCAATGTGTATACATCTGAAATTATAGAATAAATAATTGAATTAGCTTGAAGTTCAAGTTAACATTCCTAAAAATTACTTATTTTTGCTGACCACGAAAAAATTTATCTTGCGATATCTCTTATCATACCAACCGAGGATAATTCAATGTGTATACACCTGAAATTATAGAATAAATAATTAAATTAGCTTGAAGTTCAAGTTAGCTAGCATTCCTAAAAAATACTTATTTTTCCAAACCGCCAACAAATTTAACTTGCGATATCTCATATCATACCGACCGAGGATAATAAAATGTGAATACACCTGAAATTATAGCATAATTAATTGAATTAGCTTGAAGTTCAAGTTAGCATTCCTAAAAATTACTTATTTTTCCTCACCGCATAAAAAATTTAACTTGCGATATGGCAGATCATACCGACCGAGCATAACTAAATTTGAATACAGCTGAATAATTAATTGAAATAACTTAAGTTCAAGTTAGCATTCCAAAAAATTACTTACTTTTTTGCTGACCGGGAAAAAATTTAACTTGTGATATCTCATATCATACCGACCGAGGATAATTCAATGTGTATACACCTGAAACTATAGAATAAATAACTGAATTAGCTTGAAGTTGAAGTTAGCATTCCTAAAAATTACTTATTTTTGCTGACCACGAAAAAATTTAACTTGCGATATCTCATATTATACTGACCGAGGATAATTCAATGTGTATACACCTGAAATTATAGAATAAATAATTGAATTAGCTTGAAGTTCAAGTGAGCATTCCTCAAAATTATTTATTTTACCAGACCGCCAAGAAATTTAACTTGCGACATCATTTAACTTGCGGAATCTCATATCATAGCGACCGATCATAATTGGATTTTAATACAACTAAATTTATAGCTTGAATTTCAAGTTAGCATTCCTAACTATTACTCATATTTTGGTTGACCTCCAAAAAATAAAATTTAACTCAGTCTTGCGGAATCTCATATCATACCGGCCAAGCATAATTAAATTGGAATACAGCTGAATTTAAATTCATTGCATAATTAATTGAAGCAGTCCCAAAAATTACTTAATGTTGCAGACCGCCAAAAAATGGAACTCGCAAAATCTCATTACATACCGACCGAGCATAATTAAATTTGAATACAGCTGAATAATTAATTCCATTAACTTGAATTTCAAGTTAGCTTTCCCAAAAATTGGTTATTTTTGCTTACCGCCAACATTTTTAACTCACTTGCAAAATCTGATATTATACCGACCGAGCATAATTAAATTTGAACACATTTAATTTTGACTAGCCGAATATCGAATGCCGGCCGACAAAATATTTTATCTTGATTGTGAAGTCTCAAATCTTACAAACCGAGCATAAGTCTTGCAAAATATCACATTCATCATGTTCCTAGAAATTAATTATTCATGTGAGCCGGCAAAATATTTTATTTGTGAAGTCTCAAATCTTACAAACCGACCATAATTTTTGCAAAATATCGCATTCATAAAAATTAATGATTTATGTCGGCCGACAAAATGTTAATTTGTGAACTCTCGCATCTTAAAAAACGAGCTTTTTATTTGTGAAAAATGATCGCATTCATAACTGAAAAATTAACTATGTATGCCGGCCGACTAAATATTTCATTCGTGAAGTCTCAAATCTTACAAACCGAGCATAATTATTGCAAAATAATTAATGATCTTCTTCTCAGTGGTTTGTTGCACAAGAGTAATTAAGCATTTGTTTAATTTATATTGGCAAACTGCTGAATTTACATGAAAAAGGATTATTTTTTTCTGACCACAAAAAAATATAACTTGTGAAGTATCCTAGTATATATATATATTATATTTCCAGAAGATTGAATTATCTTATTCAACTTGTCTAAAACTCTAATTAAGCAACAGTTTACATTAATTAGGCAACAACTGAATTTCATTAGTCGAAGACACTAGTTATGCATCAATTTAATTTCTATTTGCTAAATATTAATATAAAAAATAATTATTTACTATGCCAGCCGACAACTATTTCATTTGTGAAGTCTCAAATCTTACAAACCAAGCATAATTTTTGCAAAATATCGCATTCATAAAAATTAATTATTTATGTCGGCGTACAAAATTTTATTTTCTATTTCTAAGTCTCAGATCTTACAAACCAAGTATAATTTTAATGATCTTCTGGTTTGTTGCAGAGAGTAATTAAGCATCTATTTAATATATTATTGGCAATTACCGCGGAATTTACATAAAAAAAAAACATGTCTGCTCACCGCCAAAAAATGTAACTTGTGAAGTCTCATAGCATATTGACAGAGCATAATAATTGAATTATCTTATTCAGCTTGTTGAAAACTCTAATTACAAACCGAGCATAATCTTTGCAAAATATTGCCATAAAAAATAATTATCTATGTCAGTCAAAAATATTTCATTTACTCTTATAAGTAGAATCCCCACTGTATCCAGACTGATTAGGGACTACACTGATGTACATATTGCCGGTAGTCTAATCAGCCTTGGTAAATATGCAAGCTGATCAGGGACTACTAGTGCATGTGCTGCAGTACATGGTGTTGCTTGTCTGGTCAACCTAGTTAGATATGGAGGCTGATCAGGGACTACGTTGGTATACATAGTGTCGGTAGTCTGATCAACATAGCTAGGTATGCCGCGTGATCAGGGACTACACTGATGTACATAGTGTCGATAGCCTGATCAACCTAACTAGTTGTGCCGCTTGATCAGGGACTGCACTGATATACATAGTGTGGGTAGCCTGATCAAACCTAGCTAAGACATGTCGCCTGATCAGGGACTACGCTCGTATACTATGACATAACGCCCTCCGTGTGAAAATGACAACATGGACAATAAACCCTTCATGATTTTGATAGGGTGGACATAACCCCCTTCATGATTTGTACAGGGTGGACATAACCCCCTTCATGATGTGTACAGGGTGGACAAAACCCCCTTCATTAATTCCCGGATGAATTTAACATTTGCTTGCTGTTTATTATTATTGATGATATTATTTTGCTTAAATTTAAACAAATCATAATATACAACAAACAAATATTCATATATTGTCTAATATATAGTGTCGGTAGCCTGATCAACCTAGCTAGATATGGCGCCTGATCAGGGACTACACCGGTGTACGGATTACCGATAGTCTGATCAACCTAGGTAGATATGTCGGCTGCTCAGGGATACACCGGTGTACAGATTACTGATAGTCTGATCAACCCAACTGGATATGCCGGCTGCTCTGGGACTACACTGGTGTACAGATTACCGATAGTCTGATCAACCTAGCTAGTTATGCCGGCTGCTCAGGGACTACACTGGTGTACAGATTACTGATAGTCTGATCAACCTAGCTAGATATGCCGGCTGCTCTGGGACTACACTGGTGTACAGATTACTGAGTCTGATCAACCCAACTAGATATGCCGGTTGCTCATGGACTATACTGGTGTATAGATTACCGATAGTATGAACAACTTAGCTACACATGCTGCGGCCTGATCAGGGATTACACCGGTGTACAGATTACCGATATTCTAGTCAACCTAGCTAGATATGCCTGCTGCTCAGGGAATACACCGGTGTACAGATTACCGATAGTCTGGTCAACCTAGCTAGATATACCGGCTGCTCAGGGACTACACCGGTGTAGAGATTACCGATAATCTGGTCAACGTAGCTAGATATGCCGCCTGCTCAGGGACTACACCGGTGTACAGATTGCCGATAGTATGATCAACCTAGCTAGTTATGCCGGCTGCTCAGGGACTACACTGGTGTACAGATAGTCTGGTCAACCTAGCTAGATATGTCGGCTGCTCAGGGACTACGCCGGTGTATAGATTACCGATAGTCTGGTCAACCTAGCTAGATATGCCGGCTGATCAGGGACTACATCGGTGTACAGATTACTGATAGACTTATCAACCCAACTAGATATGCCGGCTGCTCAGGTAATACACCGGTGTACAGATTACTGATAGTTTGATCAACCCAAGTGGATATGCCGGCTGCTCAGGGACTACACTAGTGTACATATTACTGGTAGTCTCATCAACCCAAGTGGATATGCCGGCTGCTCAGGGACTAAACCGGTGTACAGATTACTGATAGTCCGATCAACCTACCTAGATATGCCGGCTGCTCAGGGACTACACTGTTGTACATATTAACGATAGTGTGGTCGTCCCAAGTTGATGAGCATGCTGATCGGGCACTACACTGGTATACAATTTGGTGATATTCTCAGCAGCCTGTGTATATGCCAGTTGATCAGGGACTATACTGATCTACCGATTGTCGATATTCTGATCAGCGTGGTTTGATAATTACTGCGTTAGTAACATTTTAATCCATTGTTTGCACCAAGGTGTGATACCCGGATGTTTATTGTCAATTGGTGATTATACAACTAGTACCTTACGATATAGCCCACCAGTATAGCCAAATATCACACTGCGCTTCCCGGCGGTCTGATCAGGCCATACGCTGGTGGTCGTTGAGTCAATACAGCATTTGCTATGTTTATTAGTAACAATCTGCTGAATGTAAAAGTACTTAATTATTATGAGTAGGGTATACACTGCAAACATATATGTTCTAAGGTCACTCTTCTTAACTGACGTTACAGTTTCGCACCTAAGTATGCAGCTACTTTTCATAAATTGGGAAAATATGCTGATTATGACAGGCAAGAGAGTAAGAAAACATGTTCATATTCGTCTTATGATAAGACAACATGATTTTTGCAATTATTAAAATATCCTTTGTTAATTTTTGTCACCATTTCAGTATTCAATTGTTGTTGCAGACGCGCGAAACGCGTCAGTTAATGAAAACCCGACTTTCCAAATTATCTGTCCAATGATAACTACGCTTCCAGCGGGAAGGAATTTCTGTCAGCCAATCAAAACTAGACATTGAGAAAATTTTCGTCCAATGAAAACCATACATTGAGCCTAAACCCTGGTTTAAGCTCAAACCGTGGTTTAAGCTATCAGAAACCATAGTTTGAGAGTCCAAACGGTGGTTTCTGCCGCCAAGTGCACAACAATTGCTCAAACCAGGGTTTAAGAAAACTACCGTTTGGGATCACGATTGGCAGTTTTTTTTCTTAAACCACGGTTTGGGTCCAAACTAGGGTTTAGACTTTTAATTCGATTACGACCTCAAACGGCAGTTTCTGGCCAAATGCACAATAATTGCTCAAACTGGGGTTTGAGAGCCTAAACCCTGGTTTAGACTCTCAAACTGGGGTTTAGGGAATTATTGTGCATTTGGCGAGCCTAAACTAGGGTTTGGGCAGTCTAAACTGGGGTTTGAGCTCAAACCGTGGTTTAAGCTATCAGAAACCCTAGTTTGAGCGTCCAAACGGTGGTTTCTGCCGCCAAGTGCACAATAATTGCTCAAACCAGGGTTTAAGAAAACTACCGTTTGGGATCACGATTGGCAGTTTTTTTCTTAAACCACGGTTTGGGTCCAAACTAGGGTTTAGGCTTTTTATTCGATTACGACCTCAAACGGCAGTTTCTGGCCAAATGCACAATCATTGTTCAAACTGGGGTTTGAGAGCCTAAACCCTGGTTTAGACTCTCAAACTGGGGTTTAGCGAATTACTGTGCATTTGGCGAGCCCAAACTAGGGTTTGAGGAGCCTAAACTAGGGTTTGAGCTCCAAACCATGGTTTAAGGAATTATTGTGCATTTGGCTTGCCATAGCCGGCGCATTCTTGGCCATAGCCTGCGACTACATGGTGGTGCAAGCCGAACGCGGCTGGCTCTGCTGGCCTGAGATCGTGCTCTAGCTGCGATTCAGCGAGATATTTATGCACCTACTCAGGTTAGAGACAATGGCATACTGTATGTACACGAACATATGTGGGTACCATGCATCTCATGTACATGTATGTAATAGTTATACATCACATATTGAATTTTTAATAAATTAATTTCGAGCGAGCGCTAGCGAGCAAGAAATTAGTTTATTAAAAAATTAATATGTGATCTATAACTTACTTATTGTTTACACTACCCATTCGCGAAGCTCCGCTCCTAAACGTGGTTTCGAATCGCTATACTGGTATGTGATTGGCGATGTGACACGTAGTGAGCACTGTTTGGGCGGTAATATGCTTTGTGTCATGTGAACTGATGGCAGCAACGCGTACAATCAGATCTAAATATAGCGGCTGAACATTTAATGATTAATTTAACAGATGGTGAAAGCGTCGCAATATGCGATTAATTGAGACGTAGTATTACTGATCCTACTGCTTTTGGGAAGGGGCCAAGTGATTCTGGTGTGGCGAGGACCTGGCATCAGATCAGGATTATTCTGATTTCAGGGCTGAATATATATTTTGTTTTATTGTAAATATTCAGTTCTGATTTTGGGACCCCCCTCTCCATTTGTACATGTACTTGAACATGTACATGTACTCGTACAGGTAATATATGGGATTTAGCACTAAACCCATTGGCCCGGCCTTAAATGACCTTAGCTGTGCATAGGCCGTTAAACGCCAACAAACAAGCAAACGAAGTATGTCTAATTCCATCCTTCCTTCCTTCCGTCCGTCCGTCCGTTCGTCCGTCCGTCCGTCCGTCAATGTTTGTGTGTACCCATTAGCACTGCAACGGTAAGTAGGATTGACTTCAAACTTCATATACTTCCTTATCATCCATGTTTTCATTTCATACCACACCCATGGTCCGTCCGTCAATGTTTGTGTGTACCCATTAGCTCTGCAACGGTAAGTAGGATTGACTTCAAACTTCATATACTTCCTTATCATCCATGTTTTCATTTCATACCACACCCATGCGGCATTTGCTCAAAACATTTTGTCAACTTTCAATGTCGTTTACGGAAATTATCGTAAATTTTGTAAATATTTTTAATGAGATGTCGCATATCTTCTGAGGTAAAAAAATCACATAGTAAGATTAAAATGTTCGTAAGTGCAAAATTATGATAGTCTGTAAATATCACATTACCGGTAACAATGTTTTCTTGTAAACAATTATTGGATTTACATTTATTGAGCATAGGCTGCATATGCATCATATGCTCAATAAATGTAAATCCATCAATTTGAATTTCAAGACGATCCTAAATTTGCACTTATGAACATTTTAGTCATACAAAGTTTAGTGAAACGGGCCCGTGATTGGCAAACTGTGCAGGCCCAGGTGAGACTATGTATGATAGAATCTACCGGTACTGACAATGGAAGGCGTTAAAGGCCCCGTGTCTCATGTGATTGAAATGCGAGCAAAACAGTTGGTCAAGGAGCATTTCATGATAGATTTCTATCGATTTTCTGAACATATAATGACCCTATGGGTAACCTGAAAAAATATTATTTTATTTACAAAAATAACTAGCATTGCAAACGCTACTTTTGTTAATTATATAATCATATTTTTCGCTGATGTGCTCGCACTTTGTATCTGCAGCAAAGCGGTAGTCAGTGGTTATATCAACAAACAACACCAGCATTGGTGATGAATATCATAACTCGACACTAAATGATAAATCACAGACAGATGCAATCAATAACTCGGATAATAGTAATGCGGTGGGGAATACACTGATCTAAAGCTTGATAAAAAGGGCATGAAAACAGGTCACTTGAATATACAAGGCATACAAAATAAAATTGACCAAATATACATTATGTTAAATCATTCAGACAATAATATTCATGTGTTAGGCTTAAGTGAAACTAAACCAAGCTCACTACACCCTGATGATCACTTTAAAATAGACACTTTTCAATTATTTTGGAAGGATAGGGCAATTACAAACAAAAATCAGACACGAGGTGGTGGTATTATTGTCTATGTTAAAAATGAAATTAAAGTTGAAAGAAAATTTGAATTAGAAAGCATACATATTGAATGTATATGGTTAGAGATATTTCCTAGAAAAAGAAAAAGCTTTTTAGTTGGCGTCATTTACAGACACCCTAATGAGTCAATAATTTGGAATGAACATTTTGAGGGTCAGATTGAAAAAATACTCGAAAAACAGAAATAAATATATCTATTAGGAGATTTCAACAGAGACCTACTCAACAATCAGACACGGAGTGCCTGGTTAGAGTTTATGGAACCATTTGGGCTTCATCAAATAGTGAAACATGCCACCAGACAAACAAGTCATTCACAAACACAATAATATACATCATTTACTGCAATTTAGAGGCAAATGTTAATTGTGTTAATGTTCCACAAATTGGATTAAGTGACCACTACCCAGTTTTTGTAACACGTAAATTTAGCTCCACAATGCCAAAGTTATCACATCATCAAACAATATCATATATATTATTTAAACATTTCAATAAAGATTTTTTTTGAGCGATTTGGAATCAACGCCCTGGGATATTATTAAAGTATTTGATGAAACAAATGAAATTGTAGATACAAGGTCAACTCTCTTCTTAAATGTTGTGAATAAGCACATGTCTTTAGAAACGCAAAGAGTAAAACACCAACATCAGCCAAAATGGCTAACCCCTGATATACTTGATGCTATAAAAACAAGAGATAGATATAAGTCGTTAAATGATGAACAACAATATAAACTATGGCGAAATAAAGTTACCACACTTATTAGGAAATCGAAAAAAGCTCAGTATTCATCTATGATAAGTGAAAATAACAATAACCCAGATAGTGTATGGAAACTATTTAAAGAGATGATGATAAATAAGACAACATCAAAAGCATCTGTGTCGTCACTAAAAACAATGGTACTGAAATTGATGAAAACACTGACATTGCAAATGAATTTAATAAATTCTTTGTCTCTGTGGCCTCAAACATAAAAGAACCAATACAAAAATCTAATTTTGATAAACTTCAGTTGTTCTGTGACACTAGAGTTCCGAGTAATATAGAATTTTCAATTCCAGAAATTACAAGTGAAAACGTGGAAAAGTTTCTAAAAAATATAGATGTTACAAAAGCCACAGGCTCTGATAATATAGGGCCACGTCTACTTAAGCTTGCAGCACCTCATATTATTAACAGTATCGTCTTTATATGTAATCAAAGTATAAACTGTTCTGTATTTCCTGATAAATGGAAGGAGGGTAAGGTGTCTCCATTACATAAAAGTGGATCTAAAGATGATGTAAGTAACTAGAGACCGATTTAAATTCTACCAATTCTCTCAAAAATAATTGAAAAACATGTACATGACTCACTAATGAATTTTCTAACACAATATCAATTGTTACACAAAACACAGTCTGGCTTTAGACCCAACCATTCATGTGAAACTGCACTACTAGGTATGCTCAGTAAATGGCTTGATGCTATCAATAAGGGGCTTCTAATTGGTGTAGTAATGGTCGATTTTAAAAAAGCATTTGATCTTGTTGATAACTCAACATTACTAACTAAATTGCGTTACTACAAACTATCAAACAAAACAATATCATGGTTCTCATCATATTTACTTAAGCGAAAACAAAAAGTATCAGTTAACAATGTAACATCACAGGACGAAGTTGTGGTAGATGGAGTACCTAAAGGATCAATTCTCGGACCGTTATTATTTCTGATGTTCATAAATGATCTACCACTCTACACTAGTTCGGTAAATACAGACTTGTATGCAGATGACACTACACTCTATGAAATTAAGAACTGTAAGTCAAAAATTGAAAATAATTTACAAAAAGCTATAAATGATCTGTCTATTTGGTGTAAATGCAATGGTATGCTCATAAATACAAAAACAAACTAAGGTCATGTTAATAATAACTCATCAAAAAAGGACTAATTTAACTTCTAAAGAACTAAAATTAAACTTTAAAGGTGATGACCTAAACACAATTGCAAATGATAACATATTGGGTGTTATTGTAGACAATAACCTTTCATGGACAAACCATATTGATACCTTATGTAAAAAGATAGCATCCAATTTATGGCTTCTCAACAAAATTAAAGAATACCTATCAATTGAACTTCGAACTCAGTTTTACAAGACTTATATTCAACCACACATAGATTATTGTAATATTGTATGGGGTGGTACATCACAAACAAACCTAAACAGAATCTTTCGTCTTCAAAAACGTGCATGCAAAATAATTACAGACTATAATGAAGATAGTATTACACAAACTATGAGAAATTTGAGAATTATAACAGTTTTTGAGAGATTATATCTCCGCAAAGCAAAATTTATGTATAAAGTATCAAAATCAGACACTCCAAACTATCTCACAGAATTATTCCATGTCAAACCTCAAAACAATAATTTGCCAATACTAAGATCAGCTTCCACAAACAATTTTATAATACCGAAACCAAATAAAGAAATTTTTAAACAAAGTATTACATATGCAGGTCCAATAATATGGAACAGCTTATCAGAAAACTTGAAATCTGCCAAATCAATAAACTCATTCCATTGCAATTTTATAAAAATGATTAAAAGTTAATAAATTGTTGGAATAAGAAACCTTTAACCACGCCAAAACTAAAAGACAGAAACTTTTGATATAATAACCATACCATGTTAACTTTCCATTTTATGTAGATATTTACCATTGTCTAGTTGTATGTAAACACACATGTATATACAATTTTGAGACCATTGGATTAGATTGGGGTGGCATGTAGCAGTCCATTCCAGTTACTTGGGGATGAGAAAACCACCAGATCACCAACTATAGACATGTGACATGTTCTTATTACCTTGTATGTATGTTTGTATGTATGACAAATCTGATACATGTTTTGTATATAATAGAGGGCCACAGGGGAGATTAGTTTTTAACTAAATGTGTTACCCTCTGTAAATAAAGACTATTATTATTATTATTATTATTATTATTATATGAATCGCTAAAAGGAAATACGTCACTGCTTGTGTTTTTTTCCGATATATCTATGTCACAATAGGCCTACAGCCAAGTTCAATTTAGCATGACATTTCATTGATGTTAACCATATCGGAAGCTGACATTCAAATGTGACAACTAGCCGACAAACACATGTTTGTGACCAGTGACATATCTCAACTGTTTTTGTGAAATGCATTTTCGGAGCTACCATCTGAGACACAGCCGCTTTAAGCTGTTAACAAGACTTGTATTGTCCCAAATCACTTATACTGGTCATAGATATATTTTCTATCCATACCCATTTTATGTCCCTAATAATGTATATTGATGTTTTGCTAGAAAACGTTGTTCGTCACAGCTCTAGTATATGTTTTTAGCTGCTGTTGGTCCCAACTTGCTGATGGTGTCATTATCTATATTTCTTTGTTCCAATTTGTTGATGGTGTCATTAATTATACATTTGTATTTCTTTGTCTCAACATGCTGATGCTGTCATTAATTATAGATTTGTATTTCTTTGTTCCAACTTGCTGATGGTGTCATTAATTATAGATTTGTATTTCTTTGTCCCAACTTGCTGATGGTGTCATTATCTATTTTCTTTGTTCCAATTTGTTGATGGTGTCTTAATTATACATTTGTATTTCTTTGTCCCAACTTGCTGATGGTGTCATTAATTATAGATTTGTATTTCTTTGTTCCAACTTGCTGATGGTGTCATTAATTATAGATTTGTATTTCTTTGTCCCAACTTGCTGATGGTGTCATTATCTATATTAGTAGTAGTAAGGGAGTCAAAATGATACCACCTACCGTGATATCATTTATAACCCTCTATAATACCCCCACCACCCCCGAAAATCAAAAAAATTGGTTAACGAGGAAAATTGGGTCTCCCGATAGCAAATTTATGAATTTTTGGAGAAAATAATTTTGAAAAGAGGGAGTCCCAATTATATTGGTAATTGACTTTTGAAAAAAGTCGAAATCATTCATGCAAGTACAATAGTTTATATTCCAACACCTCATTTTTATCTCCTCCGATATAGCTAATTTATTTCGCAGATCGACAACTAATTCTACCAGCTCTAGTCTACCACGTTCACCTTTAGCCACCTGACAGCGTAGTTGCTTATGTCTACAAAGAGTTTGGGCACTAACGAATTTACAAGGGCATCTAGGGCATTGAAATTGTGGGGGGACACAAGGAACTTTCTACGTCTCGCTAGATGCCTTCGTAGATAGTCTTTACACGTAAACGTCTTACAACAAGTCTCACACTCCATTATATATGTATATAACCTATGAAATTTATCTGTTCAATTGGACGTGAAAAAAACATTATGTAAATTTTTGACGTCCAATTGAACAGATAAATTTTATAGGTTATACAAAAGTATATATACAAAAGTATAATACAGAAAATATGATAACGCCAGAAACTAGAGCAGAAATAGAAAGTTTGAGAAGAGAAGCTGAATCTCTAGGGATTACTTATAGTACACGGTTGAGAGTTAGGGGGTTGACAAAGCTGATAAATGCCACAAAGAATGAGGCGTTTATGAAGCGGTTTACCCGCGCCTATAAAAGAGGGGCATTTACAATCCTCTCACTAGCTGATGAAGTTGGTAACAGAATTCAAAAAGAAAGTATTGCGGAGTTAAGTGCTAGTGTAATAAAACCTTCAAGCACCAATAATTTGTCCCAAATTAGACACACAGGTGGCCCAATACAAAATAATAAGAACAAATCTCTCGTTCGCGCGATAGTGGAAAAAGGTGAAGAAATATTGGGGGCTCACGATGAAACATTGGAAAAGGTAGTAAAATGGAAGACGGGTAGTTACATATCCTTTCGTAAAAAAACATTAACATTAACGAGTCTGAACGCATGTCCGAGAAACTCGCTCCGTATCTAACAACCAATTTTTATTTGAGATATTCATATTCTTACAAGCTAGAACATATGGAGGAAATTACAAATGGAAAACCTGTAACTATAATAATGCACAAAAATCTCGGTGGTAGCGAACCACTATCATCAATGAAAACCGTTAAAAAATGGCTGTCAGATAAGGAGCAAACACGAATAATGTCCGATAAAATAGACAAGACCGAATACAAAGTGGAAGTTTGTAAGAGGGTGGGTAGAGGTTTTCGTAAAGCTAATATAGGGTAGTAGGGGAAAAGATTTGGGACTACAATCCAAAGAAGCAGCAGGAGGAGAACTTCCAGAATGGCTGAAGAATAAAAAAGGTATGTATTCTTTAGATAAGTATAATGACGACCTTTGTCTGTTCAGGTGTCTAGCTATGCATATGACAGATAAAAGACCCGACATATGTACAGAAAAGGCGAAAGAACTTAGTAAGCAATATTTTGGTAGTAATGTGGTTTCACCAATTCCTTTTTCAGATCTGAAAAAGGTTGAAGAGTTTTTTAAAATCGGTATAGAAGTATATCAACCCACCGAATGTAACGTATGGTGGTTGAAAAAGGTACCAGCGCACTATAAGGCAATAGGTAATAAACCAATGACAATAGGACTGTTTAATAATCACGCATTTCTAATAAAAAACCTTAAACACCTATCTAAAATTTACGCCTGCGATAATTGCAAGCAGAAATTCACGAAAGCGAGTAATATGAAGAGACACGGACCAAAATGTATGAAAGGTGAGACAAAAGCAGTATGTGATGGTAATTATTTAGAGCGCCCGCGTTCATCGTTCGAGAAAGCGTTCTACCCAAAAAGTTCTAACAGTTATGGGGCGATCGATTGGATGTACTCTGTGGAAAAGCGCGAGGGAATTCACATTCACCACGAACAGTGTGGACACGGGGGTGAAAGATGGATTTTAGGAGCTCCAGTAGATGGATACTGTACGGAAACCAATACTGTATATCAATATCACGGCTGTTACTGGTACGGGTGTGAGATTCATGCAAAGCATAGAAAAGAAGAACGCGCATCCACTATGAGAAGAGATACACTTATTAGAAGAAGCAAAGAATTCAACCTAGTAGTTATGTGGGAATGCGAATTTCAAAGAACTGGTAAAGACATAAAGATCGGTTGCGACACAACTCTTTATCCATATCAGATAGTATACGATTTTGAGGCATATCTCAACCCAGAATTTGAAACGCTCGGTAATAATCTAGAGTACGAAGCCGAGCACGTTCCGGTAAGCGTTAGTATAGGAGATAATTTCTCAGGAACAGTAACTCATATTTGTGATAAAAGATCCAGCAAAACTTATAGAAAAATTCGTAGAAGATTTGAAGTCAGGGGAAAAGCTATAAGAGGAAGAAGTTTGTGGTAAGATATGGGGTTTTAATACAGAACATTTACGTAAAAAAACCACCAAATCGCCAAGATCGAACAGTGGATAGAGCAAGTACCGGTTATAGGTTTTTAACAGCTGTAAGTACGATATAAACTTAATAAGAATACCTAGTAGGCGAACTGGCATAACAACAAAGAAAGTAATGGTCGGAAAAGTGCAAACGCAACAATATTTTCTATTTTACTCCAGAGTTTAGATTCTTGATGTAATACTTTATCTAGGACCCGGTGTAAGTTTTTTACGATAGTTGGATAAAAGCCTACGACTGCAAAGGACAGAAATCTTTCTTTCCTTATGAGTGGTTCGATTCTCCAGACAAAACTGGATTACCAGGGGGACTACCGGATATAGAGAATTGGTATCCAAACTATCTGGGAAAATGTTAATAGATGAAACAGAATTAAGTAAATGTCGTAGAATTTTCGAAGAAAATAATATGAAAACTTTCAGAGATTGGTTGAAATATTATAACGATTTAAGATGTACACCGTTCCTAGAAGCGGTGGAAAAAATGTGTGAATTTTATAAACACAGAGGTGTGGATATTTTCAAAGATGCGGTAACACTACCTGGAGTAGCTATACAATATTTATTGAGAGGAACCATTAAAGAACAAAAATCTTCAAAGACGATTATACCGGAGGATGCTCTATGCGCACCGAAAGAAGAAACATACGAAATGATGAAGGACGCTCTAGTTGGCGGTCCATCAATAGTATTTACACGATATGCAGAAGCTGGTGTTTCAAATATTAGAGTGGGTTCCAAACCTTGCAAGGCTGTTTTGGGGTACGATGCAACGCGTTATATTTATCTACGTTAAATAAAGAGATGCCGTGTGGGAGAGAAACTATACACCATATAGATACCCCACATAACCCTAAATTTATTAAAAAGTTTTGTAAAAGAGTTTTATCTGGAGACTGGTTTGGGTTTGCGGAGGTGGATATAGAAGTTCCACACAATTTAAAAGATAAGTTTTTCTGAAATGTCCCCAATATTTATAAACAGAGAAGTAGAGGTTGATGAAGTTCCCAAACACATGTTAAAATATTTAAAAGATACTGGCCGAACAAGAGGAGATGGAAAAAAATTGGTGGGATCTATGACCGCCACTAAAGTATTGCTGTACGCGCCACTGTTGAAATGGTATTTAAAACACGGCCTAGAAATAACTGGAGTTCATCGTGTTATAGTTATATTAGCGGAAAACCATTCGAATGGTTCGCAAAACAAGAAGTTACAGCCGCAAGACAACGGGTGATGTAGAACCAAATAAGAAACCAGTAGCCGACATAATGAAATTATTAGGAAACTCGTGTTGTGGAAAAATGATAGAGGCAACGGAGAGACATTTAAATACGACATATACACAAAACGAAACCTGTGTTGACAAAGCATTAAGATCTGCATTCTTTGACGATTTGGAAGGGATAGGAGATGCATACGAAATATCTTCAAGAAAACCCATGGTGTGCGGTAAAGAGACCATTCCATTGTGGAATAGCGGTTTTATCACTAGCTAAATTGAGAATGTTGGAATTTTACTACGAATTTCTCGACAAATACGTAAAAAGAGAAGACTTTGAATTAATACAGATGGATACAGATAGTATGTATATAGGAGGTAGTGGAAAAACGATAGAGGAATTGATTAGACCTAACTTATTAGACGGGTTTGAAAAAGAAAAAAAGAAATGGTTGGCTTGGGATAAATGGAGCGAAAGAGAGCCCGGACTTTTCAAAATGGAATTTAGCGGAGATAGGGCGATAGCGTTATCTAGTAAGTGTTATTTTATAGAAAAATTTAATTATATTAATAAAAACTCTGCGAAAGGAATGTCCAAGAGAACTAACAATTTAAATTGGGATAGATATAAACGAGTACTAAGTGAAACTACAGAAGATGGAAAACACATTATAGATGTAGCACAAAATAGGGGATTTAAAATGAAAGACGGTGTTATGAAAACGTACTGTCAATAAAAATTAGGACTCTCGGCATACTACGATAAAAGACGTGTGTTACCAGACGGAATACATACAGAACCTCTCTAATGATTTATTTAATAATTTGAAAAAAAATAAGAAAATTAGCAATCTAAAGACTCTGACGATCCGGTGGTAGCTGGGTGTCAGAAGGCAACGCGAGAAGTTCTTCGCGAACAAGCCCTCGAGATGGCCCATCATCCAAATAGTAGAGCACGGGCTCATCGGGCTTGGTAATAGATCGATCTAGATGATATACATTGAGAGACCACACGGGATCAGTCGCGCGGCGGCTGCCACCTTCGAGCTCTCCCGGCTGATAGAGGTACCGGACGTCAATATCCGATGGAAGCCGTTGCTCCTCTAAACCAACGGGTCTCCCGCGCGAGACGGCAGAGGGCTCGCTCGTCACCATTTTAAACTTGATAGCATCTACGGGCTTCTTACCTATCAATCTGGTCACCTCTCCAGTTTCAATTTGCGGATACTAACGGCGGGCAGTCTGGCCACCCACATCGGTCGATCGCGAATGAGGGTCTACAAGTTCTTTAGCATATTGGTGTCCGAACAGTCTCTCAGCCAGGGTTCGATTGAAGCGCTCCACGATCCCCTGGTCCCGGTGGATGTTGACGCGGCCGCGTCTGACAGAAACGTCGTGCTTAGACAATAGATGAGAGACCGCGCCCATGAACTCGCGGCCGGGATCGACCTGGAGAAGATTCGGCCATTTGAGAGGACTCCTCTTATATTTTCGGGAGAGAGCCTCGGCCACCTCCCGCCACGTCTCTAGAGAATCTCTGGCCAGACGAATCATACCCTTTGCACCAACCATGCGGTGTTAAAGGGCAGTGTAGCCTACATCAATCATAGCAAAATAAAGTTCATCAACTGAAATCGTTCTATATATATATATTTATAAAAAAGTTATTTAAAATAATTAATTTAAAATCTCGATCGAATATAGTAGCCGACGAGACCCACCACACCCATTCCCGCGACGATGAACGCGATCTCGCTGTCTTTTTGGGGCTCTGACGGTACATAGAAATCTGAAAGTTGGGGCTCGCGATCCAGCGGCGCGAAACTTTTCTGCGGATATGCCAGCGCGTACTCACGGTTGGCTTCTTCAACGTTCTGAAAAGTTTGCGCGGCGTGATTTTCGCGGCGAAGCTCTTCATTAACCCAGTCCAGATGGGCGGTTCGTTTTTTCGACCACGCTTCCTTTGCGCTATTGAGTTGTTCTACAGCTAAATCGTGACGCTTACGCTCCTCATCCACGTTCGAGCTTTTCATTTTAGAGAATAAAAAGTTGCTACCGCTGTTTACGAGCGCACCACCTACTATTACTGCGATTGAAGCCATTTATTTCCATATATTAAATGGTAGAATTCCAGCTTTAACTAGATAATCTCGGGTCCAAACTGCGGCCGCTACATCTAAGGTCGCGAGCCCTACGTCTCTCGCAGTAAAGTCCAATTTGGGAGCGGATCCTCCTAGGGCCATCTTTGATAGTCGAGCATACCCGATACTGAAACCCGTTATCACCACGGCGTGATAAAGCGCATTCACTAACATTTTACCATCTTGTTCAGCCATTATAATTATTGCATATAAAAGGTGTCGTGATCAATGTTTAAATGGGGCGTATCCAATCGAGATTGGTGTTTCGTAACTTTCTTCTGAACACTGGCTTGTTGTTTTTTCGATAATGTGGGGTATTTCCACACGCACAGGGCACCAACAACTGCCAGACCACCACCAACAACCCAACTCCAATTCACGAATTTGGGTTCAATCGGATTCGCCCAACTCCAACGGTAGTTGGTATTGGGTGACAAATTCAAAGAATTTGGGTGTGCTTCCAATTCGTGAATTGGGGGTGTACTCAACTCTGTCTTCAGATGTTTTGCTGTCTCCGTCCCCGATTGCAACGACTGTTTAGCCTCTCGAAGCTCGGCGAGTATTTTATCTTGTTTAACTTTTCGGGTGGCAGCCGCCGCCCCGCCCAGCTGCCTGTCTTTTGGGATTTTTTTTTTTTATATGCGGTATGTCATCCAGTGGCGGAGTAACACTCGGGTTCGATTGGGTTGGAGCAATCGGGTTCAACTCCGTCACTCTCGCGGGTGTGTCTTGCGTCATCATTTTCAAAATTATATTTTGTATTAATATTAGGGCTTATAGTTCGTGGGCATATATGTCCAAATTGACAGTGTTTACCCGTGGTCAACGCGGTTGTCAGTGGAGCTAAGTACATTCCAAACTTGTGATAAATTGAGCAGCAGGCTGTTCTAAGAGTGTGACATATAAAAGGGTCAGTCTCTAGATCGTCAATCAACCCCGCGGTGTTTGGTATAGGGAGAAGTATACTAACGGCGGTTGCGTACAAATGAATAGCCGCCGATCCGAGAGTTTTTGTCATCTCCGCTCCCAATTTGGATTCGTATCGCGCATACATTTTATCGATCTCCGCATCTGACATCTTATCCACCTGAAAAACTGAGAGACGCCTACCGAGATAATGCTCCGATTGTCCCCCAGCAACCAGCGCAGCTAGCCGCTCTCGTCGCGCCGCATTTTCATTTTCATTCGGAGTCGTTGCACTCAACCCAATACCAACCGCCGTTGGAGTTGGAGTTGATTCCGATTGCTCTGTCGGATCATTATCTATGTTGGCAGTCGGAGTTGAGGTTTCTTCCATTAGCTGATCGAGAAGTTCGTCGCAGTTCATTTTTCTTAATTTTTTCAAAATTATTAATTTAACTATTCTAACAAGTCTCATCACTTTAACATATTGCCAAGCGCACCACCCGATACTTATGATCACCATTATGCTCGCAACAAAGCTCGCAGCAGAGCACCAAATTGTTAACATTGTTAACCATTGTTAAGCATTTGTTCAACATTTGTTAAGCATTTGTTCAACAGTTGTTCAGCATTGTTCAGCATTGTTCAGCAATTGCTAAGAATTGTTCAGCAATTGCTAAGCATTGTTCAGCATTTGTTCAGTAATTGCTAATTAATTATAAAATTAATTGATAACTTCGTAAGCAGTTGGTTGATCAGTCTTTAGCAAAAGCTTGGCGTGCTTAGTTTCCGAAAGCATCTGTCGAACCTCCAGGCGCTCCTCGCGCGTTGGGATAACGTCATTCTCTCGAAGACAGTCATCGAATGAGTCTCGGTCCTTGCAGTGAAAGAGGGTGACCCATTTCGTTTGCTCGCGCAGATCCTTGAGGACGGCGTTGTACTTTTGAGTGGATATCCATACGCTTTGCCTAGCATGGCGGCCAGAAAATGCGAGCTCGGAGAGCATGTCCTTCTTTTTGGTCATCGCCGCCTTGGCCGAGCAATCGTCAATCACGTATAGGGTGGGCTCACCCTGGAATTTTTGGTATAAACCACGCAACCAATCGTGAAGTCTATCACCGGGGTCAATAACGTATACCTCAGGGTCGGTCCATATCCACGGGCGCCGCTGATAAGTATCGTTGTGCCGCACAGTGGGACACAGGATCACAATGTGACGAAAGGCATCGCGGTAGGAGCCCTCGAGCAAGTCTAGGATGAAAACCGTTTTTCCACATCCTGTCTGCCCACATATTATGGCAGAGTGGGCATCTCCAATCGTGAATTGGTATTGATTGCTAATTTTCTTAATTAATTCTTTAGAATTATCAAATTTCTTAATTAATAAATCGTTAGAATGATTGCTAATTTTCTTAAAATTAATTAAATCAGTAGAGTGCTGAGACGTATCGGCCATCTTCGATGTTCAGTTGTGCGTCTGTAATTATATATAAGTACACGTTCAATGCGCCATTTCCATCCGCCTCTTTGGTTATCTGGATCGTCACATCCTCGCTAGCGTTCTCAACTTGGCGTCCGCTACCGTGTATTTGGTCGTCGTCGCTGGCTCGCATGTCTAGCCATAACGCGTATTTGGTATTCAGAAACTCCGCGAGAGACGGACGGAGCAGATGCAGGTCTTTGGCAACCGCGGCAACCTCCGGGGAGCGCTTGGAGCCGGCAGCAAATTGCTTTCTTTACTTCGTCCCATGCTGGTGCACGCGAAGACCCGCTCTGTAGAGTTGATTGGGTACTCCCTCGTCGTCACTCTACCTTCCGTGATTTTGGTTTATAGGAATTTGTCGGTTTTTCTAGCACCGAAACGTGAAACGAGCCTCCTCGAAACAGCATCAGTAAATACCTTTCATCGATTGCGGGCGGGTACGTTGGACGTTAATATTCCACAATGTGTCGCTTTTGTCTTTCGTCATCTTGCGATGGCAAAGAACTCGGTCGTAAAGTATGGCAACGCGCCTGGCGTACTGGGTTCTGATCAATCGCGCGAGTTCGGGCATCGTGACCATGTCGTACTCCACGAAACATTATCGATCGTATACGTCGATAACTGGTCGCTGGCTATGAGAACTCGTCCGTAGTCGTTGAACGTTAGTTCGTATTCGAGGCGGTTAGCCAAAGCACTCTGATAGTAGGGCATGTGACTCTCCAGCAACTCAAAGTCGAGCGGGATGTAGAAGCGGTTGCCGTAAGCGCCCGCGACCGCGTTGTCGCTCGCGTTGTTATCTACCTTGTTAGCAGCCCCGATTCTAAGTTTGGTTACGTTCTTATTTTTTGCTGGTGTCAATACTCTGATAGACAGCGTTTTCGCGCTCTTGCGACGTCTTCCACAGGTCCTGATAGCAATGGTAGACGTCGCTGTCGTCGATCGACATCACCTCATTACCAGAAATCTTTATCATGGTCTTCTTGATGATGGCGCGACCAAGGTTCTGAACGACGGTTCGGTCCGCGTCCGTCGACGTCAGCGAAATAGTGAAAGCGAGGCGAACAGTCCCCGGCACAATGACGTCGTTAGCTCCGAGGTTGGGGAAGCGGACCAAGAGCTGCTGGTTCTGGTCGATCGTCGATGGGTTGTTCGTAATAATGACACTCTGTCTCACGCCTTTTGCCCCGAGGGGCTCACGCAGTCTGCGGTATGGATTGAGTTTGCGACCGTATTGACTCGAAGACATAATTTAGTGAATCTATATTAAACCCGTATGGTTTTGTCTTTAATACATAATTAATTTTAAGAAATTATAAATATGGCTGATTACGATAATGACATGTATGAAATCGGCAGAGACGATTACGTCGATGATGATGACATCGATGATGACATAGATGATTATAATGACGAAACGCCCTTGATACAGCCTCCAGTTCCAATCCAATCGGGAGAATTAGGTGGCGCTACCAGCAGCGTTGGTCAAAGTTGGGAATTACTCGAGGGAGCCGTAGACGACTACTACAACAGTTTGGCAAAAAAAGATCTGGTCCCATCTGTCGGTCGCGACTACTCCAAATTCGAATTGACTCTGGACGGTAAGTTGCGACTAAAATCATCAGATATACCAATCATCAACATGAGGACCGGTAAACCACTAGCGCTGGGCACTGTTGCAGGACACCGGGGCGGTGGCCAAATCGTAAAGAACGAACTAGGATTCACGGATTGGAAGAAGAATAAGAAGATTGCTTTGAGGGCCGCAGCTATAAGGGCCATTAACAGCCTAGAAGCTAAGGCGGCCGCCTCGATATAAACTATCGAGCTCAGCGATCTCAGCGAGGTCCCTCAAGTGGCCACCAACGTTATTAACGCGGTGGAGACCACGTTCAGCGAAAACGAAATACTCAACCTCGAACAAGGGTCTAACGATGACCCACCGTTACCTCTTCGCGAACTCCAGGGACTCGATAAGGTTATGCAAACGGTCCGGGGCGAACTGGTCAATAACCTCTCCAAACTCTCGGTGTTGGATGAACATATCGCGCTAGAAGAAAGAAAACTGGAGGAAGCTGGTGGCGATAGAGAATCTACCGAGCGGATCATCGAACGCCTGTGGTCGTTACGGGATCAAAGAGAAGCTCGCTTGGAGGCTGCATCTACTAACCGTGAGGCTCTCCGCACCCAAATAAATCGGATCCGCGAAACAATCTCGAGGGTCCTGAACGAGACGACACTTGGTGAGCGTCTTCGCACTCTGTTCAGAGAACAGGGCATCACGATAGCAAGCATCCTCGTTGCTATCAGCATGACTATATCGACCATAGTTCTAGCTTTCACTGGTGGTGCGGCGCCACCACCCGCGCTAGCACCAGCACCCGCACCAGCACCCACGCCATCCGGTTGAGCTAAGGAGTGGGTAAAAAAACAACTAAAAGCCCTCGCCAGTCTCCTGGCTAAATTAGCCGAAAAGGCGGCTGTCGCACTACCTGGACTGATCGGAAGTATCGTTTCTTACTTACTATCTATATTATCAAAAACGGCCGGATGGCTAGCCAAAAATACTTGGGCTTTAATCGTGGCAATCGCCGGTCTCCTACTATTCTTCGCCAGAGAGTTCCTAAAACCAAAGCGTAAATAATCCGATCGCCACGAGGGCGACGACGAGCCCTAAATTTCTCCTCCACTCGTGTGTTGTGCATTCCTAAATTTCAACATTGTTGATGGAACTCGATGGTGCATTGCCAATTTTAACGAATTTGGGGGTACTGGGTTCGATTGTGTTGAGGGAGGTGTATCCATTTTGTGTTTTGTGGGTTTTATGAAATCTTTTTCAAATTTATTTGAATTTACACTCAGCGCCCGATCATTTTGGGGGTGCGCTTGATGATATCCGTTGTTCACGTTACCGTTGTGACCGATTTTTTGATTGGCGGTGGCGATTACGATTTGATTATTGTAACCATCAACGGGGTCGTCTCGTAGTATCATATTGCTCGGCGCCATATAAAGACCTATTCCAAATACATAGTCCACTGGGGTGCTGGCAGTCTGCAAAACGTCTTGATAATTCTGGATCGCCTTCTCCAGGTCCACCTTAGCTGAGATGGCGTCCTCAACAAGTGCCAAGAACTGTTTTTGCGCGTCAAACGCCGTTCCGACTCCTATTATAGAACTGCGAGTTTGCTTCTGTGCGCCGAGGATGGTCCAAACGTATACGCGAATGGAGTCGTTGAGGCAGGTAACACCGGCCTGCGTAAACCCTAGACCGTCGTCCAATATAAAGGTTTCTATACCCTTATGCACGTTTTTCGTCTTGTAAAATATAATCGACGTGAGCTATTTTTTGGTGCATTATACCAGCAGTAATCGTAATTACACTGTCTCTTTGTGCTAACTTCAGACCCGAATGTCATTTTATTTACTACATAATCGGTGGCGGTCCAATTTTTATAACCTCTAACTGGGTTCACAACACGATTTGAATAGTAGAAACCAAAGGTTACATCTGGGGGTGGCAAAATTCGTGCTTGCACCGTAGTCATAGACCACTGAGATAAACAGTACCTAACCCTCCGGTGTGAAAATGAAAAATGTTTTCTGTCTCCAATGCGAATCTTTTGAAACTTTAAATTCGTCACATATCCGTTCGAACTCCTTACGGTTGTATGTGTTGGAAATGGGATTCCACCCGTCGTCTTGAGGTATAGTGGAGTACCTAGTTCTTTGAGAATCTTCCTAATGGTATAATACACATGAAAGTTGTAGACGCTACTGCTTAACATGCTGTTACGGTCTGCTATGTGGTCTCTGAAAGAGACGCCACACCCGGTTGTGGCACACCACACGGCAAAATTTAGTTGGTTCTGCCAGAACTGCATAAGATTCTTGTTCCAGTTTGTTATGATATCCTGTGTAATGGTTTTAGGAAGTCTGTACTTTTCAAACATGTTAGTGAAATTTGTGTCGAAACCCATGCCCAAACTAGCTCTTATTGTGGGGTGCACAAGCTCACCAATGGTGTTCTTTTGCTTGTATTTACCTCCGACCGCGTACTTTGCATTATAATTAAAGCTAAATGCTTTGGTATCAATTGAAAGATATGATTATGTTTGCTACTATCACTAATGTTCAAAAAGGGAGTTGTGAACTTCAAAAGTCAATCGACAACTGCTGCGGAAAACGTCGGGTAGGCCTTAGATCAATCACGTTCACGGTTGGATGGCAGAATGTGGGGAAGAGCGAAGGGTTTTACTATGTGAAGGATGGACAACAATTCAGTGTAAAGCTGCCTCACGGACTGTGGGGAATAAGACAGCTCAAAGATTTTGTCAACTCAGAGCTTGACGGTATAATCAACCTCACAGTATCGAATGCTACCGGGCTCGCAACAATGACCATCAGCACTGATAATAAGGTAGTGGTCTCCCCGGGGATGGGTATTCAACTTGGTTTTAGATAGACATACTCCTCGAACAAAGGAGTGTTTACCCCGGGTGAGTACGTCGGTGATAACCTGGTGGACTTCGCCTTCACGAAAACTCTCAGGGTGCACCTGGATCGGGTGAACACATCGTACAACACGGTAGACGGTACTCCCAGCACATTACTGAAAACCGTGCAAGCCAGCGACTGTTTCTATGGTGAGACTGTGACCTCCAGCGACTGTTTCTATGGTGAGACTGTGACCTTAGACTTCCCACACCCCGAGATGAAAGTTTTGGAATCGGGACATATCCACGAATTTACGGTCTCTATTCTCGATGATCAAGCGAGAAAGTTGAAAAACGATTACCCGATTTCGGTAGTTCTCGAAATTTCTAATTGAGTATAGGTGCCCAATATTATAATTAATTTTATTATGAGTATATACGGACCAGGTAGTTGTTCCGATTGGGTGACAAATTCAAAGAATTTGGAAACCGACAGAAGGTGGATTCCATCCCGACAGAGGGCGACTTTTTAACTACTGGAATGAAAAACCAAGGCCTTGATAAATAAAACTATATCGAAGGTCACAAACGGGATTCACAGGAGTATATCAGATGTTAGAGTAGAAGTGCTGATGGCGACTGCACAAATTGAGGGAGTCCGAACGGATATTGAGAAAGATCAGGCGGCTTATGAGGTGTTGCGCTCAAGAGGACTCTCTCATCAGAGAAACGGAAACTAAACGAACTAGGTAAAAAAAAAATAACGAAAATTTCGAAAAGAGAGCAGGTCGGATATTGATAAAGTCCGAGAAGACCACCAGGCGGCCCTTACGGAGGGTTATGATACGTTGCGCTTAGAGGACTCTCTCATCAGAGAAGCGGCACTTACCGAACTAGACAAAAAAGTAACTAAATTTCGAAAAGAGGCCACGTCGGGTATTGAGAAAGCCCGAGAAGACCACCAGGCGGACCTTACGGAGACTTATGAGGTGTTGCGCTCAGAGGATTCTCTCGTCAGAGAAGCGGCGGTTGCCGAACCAGATAAAAAAAATAACCAAATTTCGAAAAGAGACCCGGTCGGGTATTGAGAAAGTCCGAGAAGACCACCAGTCGAACCTTGCGGAGGCCATTGCGGAGGCTTATAATGCGTTGCGCTTAGAGGACTCTCTCAACAGAGAAGCTACACGTACTGAACTAGACGGGAAAATAGCCGAATATCTGAAAGAGACCAGGTCGGGGGTTGAGGGGGTCCGAGAAGACCACAAGGAGGCCATTGCGGAGGCTTATGGGGCGTTGCGCTCAGAGGACTCTCTCAACAGAGAAGCGGCACTTACCGAACTAGACAAAAAAATAACCAAATTTCGAAAAGAGGCCCGGTTGGGGGTTGAGGGTGTACGAACGGGTATTGAGAAAGCCCGAGAAGACCACCAGGCGGACATTACGGAGGTTTATAGGGTGTTGCGCTCAGAGGACTCTCTCATCAGAGAAGCGGCGGTTGGTGAACTAGATGGAAAAATAACCGAATTTCAAAAAGAGGCCCGGTCGGATGTTGTTGAGAAAGCCCGAGAAGACCACCAGGCAGCCCTTGCGAAGGCTTATGAGGTGTTGCGCTCAGAGGACTCTCTCATCAGAGAAGCAGTGGTTGCTGAACTAGACAGGAAAATAACCGAATTTCAAAAAGAGGCCCGGTCGGGTGTTGAGAAAGCCCTAAAAGTCCACCAGGCGACCATTACGGAGGCTTATGATGCGTTGCGCTTAGAGGACTCTCTCAGTAGAGAAGCGGCACTTACCGAACTAGACGGAAAGTTAACCGAAGTTTCCGATAAACTGAAACATGATCGTATAGCCGCGACCAAAGCTCTTAAGGAGGCCTCTTATAATATTCGTACTGAGGCATATAACGCAAACAGTGCGCTTGCCGGAATAGTGCAAACAATGAAAACGCTAAAACGTGCCATAACAGTTTGGGCTGAGAAGCGGGGCCCATTGGTTGAGGGGCACTATGAATATTCGTTCGGTGCCAAAGTGAGTAATAAATGTGGGGGATACACTATGACAGCCGCGGGTGAAGTTATCCAAATGGCGGTCTGCTCGGTTAATGGTAGTGGTAAACCTGTGGGCGCGGTCGCGATAAATATTGTAGTAGATGGGGAAGAACGGGGGGTTGGAGTCACTAAAATCTCTGCAGATAGTTCGACGGTGGTTTCGTTCTCCGGTTCTGATCGAATTAGACTTTCCAAAGGTAGTGTTATTAACTTTGTTACGAAAATCGGTGACCCAGAGAGTTCTTCCACTATTGTCTCATTGTTAATTGAACTTATTTTGTAAATACTAATATATTGAAAATCATGAACGAATCAACACTTCCAATTGTCAATATCATTCCATCAACACGGTGTACAATTAACGAAAGAAGTTCAGATTTTAGGTTGAATAATATCGTCGCTATGCAGGATATTTTAGTTAGAGAATATACAAATAGAAAAAGAAATGCTAAAAAATATAGACGCGCGGTGAACATGGGTGAAGTACTAGCAACGGCCTCTTAGCGAGTGTTTCTGTGTTGGGGTGTGGGGCTTGGGGACAGCTGCAACTATATCCACCATTATAACGGTTCCTGTAGCGGGGATTTTATGTGCGGTGTCGGCCGTTTCTGGGTTGTTGTGTATGGTAATTAGGGCGTCGGGTGGAAAACTCGAGAAAAAATGTAGAAAACATGATAGAATATCTGTTCTCGCCAGGTCTAAGAAAAATAACATCGACGTTATGGTGTCCAAAGCGTTGGCCGATAAGAAAATATCAAATTTAGAGTTTGAATCCGTGGTGGAAGAAATGGGGAGATATGAACAATTAAAAAATGATATAAGAATCAAAGCGCGCGCCACCATGCCAGCCCAAAATTGAGTGTACTGATTGGGATAAATTTAGGGAAAAACTTGGAGATAAAGTCGGAAGAAATGTTACAGCACCATTATAAAATAATTAAAAAAAAAAATTAATTTTCTTATATTGGTGCAGTAAACAAATTTACATACCTATACAACATGTGTTTTTCACTGAGAATTACGCCGTAATCGCATAACAAATTCAGTCGAGGATTACACTGTAATCGCCTGTTGATACACTCGGCTATAAATAACTGTCTGTTTACCTCGGCTATCAATTTACGCATGGTTCATAACCCGTGTAATTGAAACATTGTCGTAAATCGATAATTGTACAACACTAGGTAATGTTTATCATAACAGCCTACATGGTCGTGTGGGTTAAGGCGATACTCTATGGAGACGATGGTCGTGGGTTCGTGCCGCGGTTGGAGCTAAACATTTTTTATTTCTATCCCTACAAATGTGGTCGCTATGGTAAACAACTGCATGACAACGGCATTCCTATCCGACCGCTTGAGGTTGATAAAATTGATAAATTCAGATTGCCGGTTTACATACCTTCGATAAGGAAAATACACTCGGCTATAAATTAATTAGTATTTGTTTTTTTTTTCAATAATAATTTTTCAATATCTTTATAAGCGATATCGTAGAAATGTACATTCGTAAACGAATCGTTGGGTTTTAAAATTTTTGTATAATACACCTTAGTTTCATATCCGATACGCATTATCTGTCTTAATGTTCGTATTTGCCTCTTGTATAGTTGACATAATTGCCGGTATAATATTGTAAATGCAACGTTTTTATCGGAGCGTAATAATTACGCTGGGTATTTACATGTATTCGATATCACCTAGTGTTCTCATTTTATAGAATTTATATACAGGATTATAACCCCCGTAAGCTTTCGTAAACTTCTTCAACACAGTCATTAAAAAATTGCAATTCAAATTGTATTGTATTATCCATTTTCTCTAATAATATTGGTACTTGTTTTTTCTGTTCAATTGGACGTGAAAAAACATGATGTATTTATGACACCAATATATACTTTCAAAAGTCAATTACCAATATAATTGGGACTCCCTCTTTTCAAAATTATTTTCTCCAAAAATTCATAAATTTGCTGTCGGGAGACCCAATTTTCCTCGTTAACCAATTTTTTGATTTTCGGGGGTGGTGGGGGTATTATAGAGGGTTATAAATGATACCACGGTAGGTGGTATCATTTTGACTCCCTTACTACTACTATATTTCTTTGTTACAATTTGTTGAATGTGTCTTAATTATACATTTGTATTTCTTTGTCCCAACTTGCTGATGGTGTCATTAATTATAGATTGGTATTTCTTTGTTCCAACTTGCTGATGGTGTCATTAATTATAGATTTGCATTTCTTTGTCCCAACTTGCTGATGGTGTCATTAATTATAGATTGGTATTTCTTTGTTCCAATTTGCTGATGGTGTCATTAATTATAGATTTGTATTTCTTTGTCCCAACTTGCTGATGGTGTCATTATCTATATTTCTGTGTCCTAACTTGCTGGTGGTGTCATTATTTGTATTTCTCTGTCACAACTTGCTGGTGGTGTCAGTGTTGAGGATATTGAGTTTCACGTCCTCCTCCTCCACGCGGAGGTCGGGCAGCGTGCGGGGCATCATGCGCGGGGGCTCCACCTCCGGGTCACACCGGTACTGGCTGAAGTCAACCACACCCTCCGACCTTAGGTAATCCTCATCCAGCAGGTTGGAGCCATTCAGTCTGCGGCAATATAGATTGATTGATTGGGCGTTTATGTCCGTTCGACAACAAGGTCATAGGTGGCTGTGACTGGAGAAATGGGGCTTATGGATTAGTGACCAGTGTAGCTATTGATCAAATAGCACACTCCTCTAGCCTGACTGACAATGATCTATATTGTTTGCTAGTAGCATGACGGGAGTTTTATTGTCGAAATGACGAACAGTGCAGACCCTGATCAGACTGTGAGGATGCACAGGCTGGTCAGGATCTACACTGGTCACAATACACATACGTGCCATTTCTCCAGTCACAGCTACATATACAGATGGGAATGTACATACATGGGGGCCATTTCACTAAACTTTGTATGACTAAAATGTTTGTAAAGTGCAAATATAGGATAGTCTGGAAATTGCATTTGCTGGATTTACATTTATTGAGCATAGGCTGCACTGCATATGTAGCCTATGCTCAATAACTGTAAATCCAATAATTGTTTACAAGAAAACGTTGTTAATGTGAACTTCACAGACTATCATAAATTTGCACTTACGAACATCTTAGTCGTACAAAGTTTCGTGAAACAAGCCCCCGTATAGGGGAGCATCATACAATCGGTACTGGAATTACAATAAATAAAATTCAGTACTGAAGAAGAGTCTCATGAGTCTACACTTTACTACACCGTGGATCACTTGGTCCCATGTATAACCCCAGTAAGATTAAGATTTATCCCGTCAACGCAGTGCGTATGTGCCGTGAAACATTTTTGATATCCTGTCGATACAGCCTAATCACTGCGTATAAATATGTGCGGTGGCTGTTTTTTTTTGCATTTAAAGCCATTTGTATGTGTTTGACGGGATAAATAGAATAGTAGGTTAGTGCCGTGAATGGAGAATGGAAACAAATATTTGGCCCGGCACGGAAACGGGATGTGCTCGACAGAGCCTCGCCCATCCCGTTTCCTAAGCCTTGCCATATATTTTTTCCCATTCACGGCACTAACCTACTATTCTCTATATCCTCCCCATGTGAAAATATAGCCAATACTGGAAATAAAGAGGATTGCAGACCATGTTATTTCATGTGGGCAACAATAAAACAAACATGTATTATAATAATTTGTTATCTGCCACACAGTAACCCCCATAGTTCAACAAATTAATAATTGATAACATATGAGTAGTGTAGACACTCATCAGACTGCGCTGGCTGGTCTGGGTCTACACTGGTAACAAGGGCAATAAGCATTGTTGTCTCAAAGAGCTGCGCTTACCAAATTCATCAGGCAATGTTAAGTCTCCAGTGATGAATTTGGCAATCGCAGCTTAAAGAATGCTTACATAAATGAATAGCATTTTTGTTTTGTTTCAAAACGGAACACGATAAATTTAATCTCAAAAGACACTACCCATTTTCTGATTGGGAATAGTCTGAAATTACTGTTAGTCAAGCTATGTCGCTTACGGGTGAAATGGTTAATCCAACTAGAGCAAGTGAGACGGGGCTCACAGATACCCACAACCGCCACCTGGTCCGACCAACAACTATTGTCTACGTCATTTGGCCTTGAACTTTGGCAAGAAAGCTGCACGGGTGGGCTATTGAATAAAAATATGGATGATGATAAAGAAGTATATGAAGATTCAAGTCGATCTGACTTGTGGTCACAGAGATGATGGGTACCCAAAAACGCAAATCTCACGGATGGACGAACGAACGGACAAATGAATGGACGGACGGAAATACAAAAACTATATACACCTTGACATACATCATTATGCCGGGTGTATACTTAATTAATACAATCAAATGTATTATACAGTAGAACCTCTCTAAACCTGACACCTGGGAAACAAAATTGGTGGGTTGAATTTTGATTAGGTTGCACTGATAATAATATCTGACGATTGTCTGTTTATTTTTTAAATTAAAATATCTTTTGAAAAAAGCACATATGCATAAAATGCAGTTGAACCTATCCAAATTGGACACCCTAGGTCTGGTCTAGAGATGTTCCACTGTATATCGTCACTGTTTGTGTCACTTACTTGTCCGTCGGCTCATTTACAATGCCAAGTACAGCGTCGGCAAATATATCGGGTGTCCTCATTGCACTGTCGGGGACTTGTCGGATGTCTGTGACGTGTGACTTTATCACTGTGGCCGGCCATAGTGTGCTGATACTCACCCCTAAAATATACGATTGACCCTTTCAACACCACAGGCATGCATAGTGGCATTGGCAAATAGTGTAGATCCAGATGAGCCGGCTCGTGACGAGCCGTCTCATCAGGATCTGCACTTTTTGCAAGTAATTTTCACATTAAACACCCCCTTTTCATAAATGTACTAGTCATAAATTCATTTTGTGACGATTGGATTGGTCTGGGAATTAACATATAACCAGATGGCCGCGGCTCGCATGTCGAGCCCGCCGAGGCATTTGATGTACTAAGAGTGTATTTATTTGAAGTTTGAATTAAGGGTTGTGGAGATATAAGGTATGTGAAAGCTTTAACCCAACTTTTAAAGTCATTTGACCTTGATCTTCGGCATGTGGGCCGCATGGGTGGGCTATAGAATGAAAATATGGATGATAATAAATAATTATTTGAAGTTTGAAGTAAATCAGAGTAAGTGTTGTGGAGATATAAGGTATGTAAAAACTTTAACACAAATTTCAAATTCATTTCACCTTGGGCGTATAGACCACATGGGCAGGCTATAGAATGAAAATATGGATGATGAATAAGAAATATTGGATGTTGGAAGTAAATCGGAGTAAGCGTTGTGAAGATATAAGGTATGTAAAAACTTTAACACAAATTTCAAAGTCATTTGACCTTGACCTTCGGCATGTGGATCACATGGGCAGGTTATGGAATGAAAATATGGATGATGAAAAGTATTGGAAGTTGGAAGTAAATTGGAGTCACAATTGTGGAGATATAAGATACGTAAAAACTTTAACGCATTTTAATAATAACGAAAACTTCTAAGTCATTTGGCCTTGACATTGGGGCACAGGGGCCGCATGAGTGGGACACAGAATTATTATATGGATGATGTCCAATAAGCATACACAGTTTCAAGCAAATATGGCTTACGGTTACAGAGATAGTAGGTATGTGAAAACTTTAACGCAAATTTACAGAGATAGTAAGTATTTTAGGAAAACTTTTAAAGCAAATTTTGGCAAAAATTTAACGCAAAAAGTCATTTGACCTTGGGCATGAGTGGGATACAGCATGAATATATGGATGATAACTAATAAGCATATGAAGTTTCAAGTCAATGTGACTTAGGACTGCAGAGATATAAGGTATTTAAAAACTTTAACGCAGATTTCTGACGCACGGACGCACGGACACCCGGACGTCATTATGATCACTATGTCTCGCTCGTATAAGCGCGCAACCAATGATTTCCCCGCGCTGGGGCGGCGGACATACAATGTGTGGGTGTATTTATAGTCAAACATTTCCAGGGGTTGGGAATTAGGAGGCCGAGAACGCCGAGGATGTGTATATTTGTCGTCCCCAGGAGTCCCCCAACCCCGTACTGTCGTTTCTATGAAATACCTACCGACAAATTTAGAATGTGTATACATCGTTTGCTTCAAGTTGTTTGATAGTGAAATATTTATTCAGTAAATGAATTGTGAACACCGTATGGCCTGATCTGACTGAGTGAGGCTCGAACTCGCACAAAAGGAACGCAGGTCGAATGCATTTCCCGAGCGCTCTACCACCTGAGCTGTGCGGACAATAATGCTAATACTTGCGGACGACTGGGCAATCAAAATGAATCAACTATCGAAACTTTTACTTTTACAAATATGGCATTTATTGTGGTTTTCAATCGCCTGTTTCATCAGTCAACCACTTGGTAATTCAAATCATCTCCTAAGCTATCGGGAGCATGCATTTTCCAGCTCTAAATTGCTCTAGATAAGGCGTCGATTCGGCCACCTAAAATGGCGGCAAACGGCTACATCCCTAGAAAGCTATAATAGACATAGTCCATTGACCCCGTGACGTCACGTGCCCTAGCCAATTTATCGGAAATCAACAGTACATAACGCCCATGAATATTTATAGATGATTGTTTATGTCAACAAATGATGTCAACATGGCCAACTTAGGATACTTATAATTGTTTAATATTAGCAATTGTAGAAGTGCACACTTTCTTAAGACAACAGACAATACAAATGGCGATTAAATTCTGACAAGGGAGACAACCTGCTAAACTGACGAGTACGTCGTTTCATTGGCTAAGCTATCGCGTGCGCACATAATAGCTATCGCGTGCGCACGCAAAACCCTATCGCGTGCGCACGCAAAACCTATTGTGTGCGCACGCGATATATATTGCGTGCGCACGCGAAAGTAAAAAATAATATGTTTTTTATGATAAAATTGGAAAATAGAAAATAAACAGCAGACGACAAAAAATTATGATAAAGGTGTAAGGGTTAATTAATATATACGAGGTACAGCGGTTATCAACGAGATGAATGAGCGTCCGTCACCAAAGAGGAGAGGGGTCCCATTGTTACCACAATAAATGCAACAGATGATGATTTTAATATTTACATTTTATTTTCTGGTGCATACATGTGTAGTTACAACAGCGTAAATAACCATACATGGATATGGCGTGAAAATAAAATTGAATCGTCATTCCAAGTGCGCGCTGTTATTGACAACATCATAGAGACAGATAATGTCGTTGAACAAACGTTAGCCAATTAACAATGCCCGTGACGTCACATGCCAGAGCTAATGTGTTTATCAAAATGTAGTAAGCTCAATTGATGGGTGTAGGTACTCAACTTGCAGCACAGAATGTAAATGTAAATAGTTTCTGCCATAAATGAAATGTTTTCCATGGATGACATACATGCGAGGTTGGTGCATATAATGTACAAGGCAATTGTATTCACATGACACATGGAATTTACATACATTTAACCCTTTACATACTGAGGGTACATTATTTTCATGACAGAAAATTCTAAATATTTTCCTTATTTCTTCTCAGAAGTATATGTTGTGACCACCATTTGAACCGTCTCGTCGAGACGGTTCAAATGAGTGGTCACAACATATATTTTCGATGAGAAATGAGAAAAACTAGATGGTCGGTAAATCCGACAAATGCTCCCCAATGACGCCTGGATTGAAATTCAAAGTCCTTGATCCTGTGTATTAGAGTGGTATGCTTATTAATCACAATAAATGGTGATCAATGCGTATATGATGCTTCAAGTTGATATCGCAAGCGGTCACAGAGATATAGCAATTTGAAAAACGTGAAGTAAGCTTTAAAAGAAAGTCCAAGTCATTTGGCCTTGGGCTCCTGGGCAGCATGGGTAGGGTATACAATGAAACTATGGATGGTGGTCAATGCGTATATATAGTTTCAAGTTGATATCGCAAGCGGTCACAACGATATAGCAATTTGAAAAAAGAATTAACGTAAGTTTTACCAAACAAAAGTCATTTGATCTTTGACCTTAGGCAGCATGGGTAGGGTATACAATACAAATATGGATAGTGATAAATGCGTATATGAAGTTTCAAATTAATATCGCAAGCGGTCATAGAGATAAAAACAACACAAACAACTTTTTTTCCGGCAGCATAAAAATAAATAATTGTGAATGTTTATACCAAGTGAGTGGTATTCAGCATGAGACAGTTTAATTTATGCAGTCATGCTCTATACCAGTGGTGACGTACCTGTATTATGTAGTTCATGTGCAAGGCCATTCGATAAGACCGTCATTCCAACCTTTGTAATACTGTATGGAGTCTTGCCCTTGAAAAATCTGAATTTCGAAAAAAAATAAACAAATGACGAATAGTTACCTTTAGACAAACCATACAAGTATCCTTGTGATCAGTGTAAACTGTATGAAAATATGTTAACATTTGATGGATATAATAATAATATAGATACATGCCAAAATAATTCAAAATACTAGTGGGATGAACATACTACGAAAGTATTCATTCATGCCTATAGCAGGATTGAAACCTACAGTCAGTGAAGTAGGTCATGTATTTTGGAGCTCCAACCAAATTAGTGATAAAACATTCAATATTTAAAAAAATGTGAGAGATTGTCACAAGGAATATGCAGATATTTAAAACTTTAAACTGGATAATTGTTTAAAGGTACATGCCCACTCAATAGGCACAACATTCTCTTTATTTGAATTAAATAAGTGTATAATTGTGTCACTATTCCACTAGTTCTAAAAATTACGAGTGCTCCCTATACAGATATAATCACTTAGTAATATTTATCTTACTGATAGTGACGCGCGTTGGTATCAGGCTATTTTCATATGCAAATGAGGCATGGTATTTTTTTTAAAATTATTTATCCTAATCAAATGTGTCACCTGAACAAATAATAAATTTGACAGATAAATAAATACAGAGAACAAATAGTAATGTCCGTTAACATTTTAAGGAAACACGGTTATCGCCCCTGATATCAGTGTGGAAAGTTACGTCCAATAAACAATGTATAATAATGCCAATCAATACGTGAGGTAATGGTGAATGAATGTTTATTTTGCCAGAAAATGTCCCAGATGATGTCTCTGATATAAAGAACATCTTGTCCCTACTGGGTGGGCATGTACCTTTAAAATGTGAACATTTAAAATATAAAAGTCAAATATGGATTTCCATTGTCTTTAGTGTAGGATACTGGTCAATACCTCCTACTGTGCTATTGACCAAGTTCCAAATGCCAGACACCTGTGTTATATAACGGAGGAAGTCACAGAACATCAAATTACCATCTGCTGTCAATATGGTAATGGACCCCTACTGAGCTGCAGCAGATCAATGGACATTTAACAAAACGTGGGAAAACGGGTCTTATTCTGTACAGGATCGTAGCAAAATAAGTTATTCAGGATCTATTATAATTATAGTGCTGAAAAAAGTAATTAGTAATTCAACATAAAGTGTATAAAGTGAAATAAGTGAAACTGTTATGTTTCCGACAAGACACCCTCAGTTTGTATTAGATTTCACAGCGAAATTAACTTCAGCAAAGCAAATGGACTATTAAAACAACTGTATGTTTTTTCGTCCAGTAAATCCAAATCAGGTCACCAGGAAACATTTCAATTGCGAGGAAAAAAAAAGTTGTCATCAATATTCATATTGGAACTAAAACATTACACATACAAGGTGCATGGTGTATGCTGTGGAGAAATAACATCTTCGAAAACCTTTCTGAGAAAATTGATACTCGTAACAACTCACCACAGTCTAGTGAGCATAGCGTCCAGGACAATACAACAATGCAGGACTTCATTACACACAACTAACTCATCCAAGGAAAATGGAAATAAGGAAACTTCAAAGCCACATATGGAAGCAGCACAGAGTTCTATAATGGGCCTACTGGCGAAAATTAAACAAAAGGTAAAGTTCAGCCCGAGAGTAAATCGAATTGACTCTGATGTGTCAACGGATGTGAACAATCATCTGAGTAGCACAAACAAAATGTCTGTATCACACAGCTTTGATGGCATACCTAACACATGTGCTACAGAAATGTGCACAGTGCCAAAGCGGCAGGCACATGAAAACAATGACATCTGACTCCTACCAACCCAAAACACAGATGACGATGAAGATGTAACATTTGTGAAGATGGTGGCGCATTCAGATTGTAAACGGCAGATAACACTCTCGGAACAAATACAGCCAAACATCATGTCAGCATACATTCACCTCCAGATGACAGTGAACCAGTACTATTCAGTGATACAATGATCACTGATGAGCCACAGCCCAAAAACGCCTGAAATCAACTTACGTTTTTCAAAATATAAAGAGATGGAAGCCCAGTATGAACAACTTGAAGCGGCAAACACTGATTTTCAAAACCACATACAATCATTAATCAGTGGTTCCAAAGCACTAAGATAGAACAGTGTAGCTCTGGAATGTAAAGTTAAGCAGCTAATGTCCCACTGCACTATCCGCTGCAAAAGAGAATTTAAATGCTGAAAATGAGAATCTGACTACTAAGATGAAGCAAATGGAAGAAGAAAAACGTCGATCAACCACAGAAAGAACGGTTCATACCGCCTGAAGACAAATGTATGTGACCGGTGACTCAATCATAAGCTCATTGTCTACGAAGTAATTGGCAGATGACAAACTCAACGTGTACATTCCATTCGCACACACCCATGAGCCAGAATTAAATCAATTGAAAACCCTTTAATTAGCATTGCATAAAATAATCCTACCCAGATTGCCAATGCTGATGCTGTGTTGCTACGTCATGTTGGAACAAACAATGTTGCGGATGCTCCCGAAACCATAGTCAACCAATTACGTGAAACGGCAGACATTATTCGACAAATTAACCCAAATGCCCAGATAATTATGTCATCCATTTTACCGACAGACTGGTTAACATTGCAATTGAAACTACAAACGATAACGTGAAACATTGACTCTGTACACGCAAAACTGGCTGCCACTTTTTGGATAACTCCAGTAACTTTATGACTGATGGAGTGCCGGACGACTCACTTTACCGGGACGATATACATTTGAATCCCAAAGGAGGTAACATGCTTGGTATTCGCTACATACCACAACCGATACTAGAAACAGCTCGTCCAAAGACTCCCGTTGACCGACGTAATCACCAAAATAAAAAAATTGGGACTGGGAGGAACTATGGTGGGAGAGTATCCAACCAATTTCACAACAACAACAACAACAACAACAACAACAACAACAACGTTTATCGACAGAGTTTCAAAATCAAAACCGAGAAAGAGATCGATGGTTCCAACGTGGCTGAGGTAGTACATCCTCACAGTCGACTATCAAGCATCCACATACAGACTTGTGTATCAGATACAGCTGACATTCAACTACCTGACTCACTACATATCCCAGATCAAACACCACACCAACCATTACAGCGAGTCACATGTACCTGTTATAGATAGGCGGGGCCACCAGCACCACCCTCCCCGCCCCCCTGTGCAGTAGGTGTGGCAGCAGGGCATGTATCATCACGTAAGCGCCCCTCAGATTCACTTCAATCATGAGGTCAAGCCGCTTGACCGGTGTCTCCAGGACGGGCTTCCACAAGATGGCCCCCGCATTATACACCGCCACGTCCAGGTGCCCGAATCTGTCAACATGAGAATCGTAAAATGAGTAGTCTGCGTAATTTCATCAAAGATGTTTACAAAATTTACAATTTTTTCTGTAAATGGCGTCAAAAGTTGACAAAACTTTCAGAGTATATGCGGAATATAATTGTGTCATCTTTTAACTTTATTTATGAAAAATATTGTAAATTTTGTAAAAGTATTTAATTCATCGATCTGGATATGCACTGTGCATTTGTGGCCAGTCTATCTCCTGATCTGTGACTGGATAAATGGTGCTTATGACATTTGTGGCCAGTGTACCTCCCGATCTGTGACTGGAGACATGTGTCTAATAGGCCAAGAGTAGAGCGTTTTAGATCGGAAAAAAATTAAACAAAGCTGAATTTTTCACCATAGGTCCCGGATATCATGAGAATTAACATATCAAAACTCCCCATGAATCCGAGTTGAGCTTTCCTCAGAATTCAAGATGGCGTCCAAGATGGCCGCCAAAATATGCAATAAACCTAAATCTGTCCCAAATTACCCTATACTTTCAGAAAATGATCAGCATAACAATACAATTAACGTAAACACTATTTCAGGTCATAGTGATGTTCTTACAAACTTCAAAATGGCGTCCAAGATGGCCGTCAAACACGGAAAATGCTTATTTTGAGCGTAAACGACCAATTATGTTCAAATATCAATCTTCGTAGCATAACGATGAATACATAAATACGTCAATAGGTCATTTTCACATTTATAGAGATACTACAATCTAGTGTACAGACGAAACACCAAGAATAAATGTGTTATTATAAACAATGGTATGCCATTTTACGTTCATAACAATGTAACATCATTTAAATGTTCCCCATTTTCATGTTTGTTTGCTATTTCATTCACTTACGATTTGTTGCGAGTGTGTTGCTTTCTTGTGGAGCTTCCATTGCTTTCATGTTATTGTTACTGTTTACTGTTATTAGTTGATATTGTATTCTTTCTGGGGACCGTACATTACTAATCGCACAGTGCACATCATTACTCATATTAACAATAAATTGCATATCAGCAGTCATTTTTCTGCTTAATGAATCAACTGTATTTTGAGTGCTCATCGCTGGAATCACTAACGTTTCACTGTATGTCATCATCTAATGTAGTACAATCTGAAGACATCTGGGGATGTTTGTGCATGTTTTCCCCATGCATTGACTACACATGGATGAACAGTGGAGTCCTAGTTTTCGGCATCCGCATAGCCGCACACAGCCGGTTTTGCAACCACAAGACACCAATTTCAAAAGCTTGTCAGGTGCAATAGGAGCTTCTGACTCGGTCGGTAGCAAACAATCGCCATGGAAATGCCAGCCCCACTCTGTTGGGGAAAGTTCATTGCCCAACCATTTCTGTACAGAATGGTACGTACGATAGGAATACTGCCCGGCTGCTGCACTCGTGGGTGGTAGTGCTTCTAGCTTAAACGTAGTGGTCAGAGATGCATGGCTCATATATCGGTTGTAAGCTATGTATCGGTACTTGTCAAGTGTGTCTGTCTTCTGGGCACCGTAGAGCCGAAGGAGAAAGGAGAAATTGTTCCCCAGCCGCAGCCACTTTCTCCTTCGTACTGTGTGTGGCTGCAAAATCATCAAAACCAGCATTGCCACTGTCTTTTTCAACACGTTTAAATGCTTTCCGTTTTCCTTTGCCAAACAGTGCTGATACCGTATCACATCCGGTAATAGCGTGAACAGCCATCAGGTGTTTCTTTGCGCCCCCAATTGAGTGTTAGATATCTGTAATGTCGTATACACATAACGGATTTCTCTTGAACATCATGTGCATGCGGGTGAGTGGAGTAGCTTGGGACACTAGCATTACTAGCAAGTCAGTGCCTGTTCCAATAACTACCACTTGTTTGGACAGAGATTGTGAAACTGATAATGCTGTTGAGATAATCAGACTATCAGCGTCAGCTTCAGCCTGTTTTACAGTTATGTTGCTGTGTCTCAACTCGTCCGTGAGCATTTCTATCAATCTTGTCTTATTGGAACCATTGGCGAGGAAGGAAGTTTGAGAGGTCATGGTTTTCATCTCGGCATCAAATATAATGTCACCAGAAACCGATTTTGATGCCCGTCTGTGCTGCTCATTAGATTTAGTAGATGATTGACTTCCACATCCATCAAAGACAACCGTTATGTCTTCGCTGCCATAATGCTCTACTATGTACGATACATATGACTCGCATACTTGCTTGTACGTTGCATCGGAAGGCCAAATGACAGTGTGTAGAAGGTAACCGCCATCAATGACAAAGACAGCATCTTCCGCAAATGTAGACTGTGGCGTACCATTTGACCGCAGCAGGGCACTAAGTGTACTTTTGGCAGTCTTCCTCATTGTGCCTTCATTGAAGAGAGACGTGGGTTGTGGTGCCAGTTCGTACGACAGGAATTCTTTGCATAACACAAGTGATTCTATTAAATAGCAAAGTTGGGTTTACCACAACTGACTGACCACGAATCTTGACTGTGTTAACAGCTCCACTTATTGTCTTCACTCTGTCGTTCAGTTTCAGTTTTACATCTATGAACGGTGTATTGACAATGGTAGCAGCGGCTGCCCGGCCTATCTCATAGGCGGTGTCACAGTTCACAGATACATCAGCCACCAGACCTGTGTATATTGCAAACAGTGAATCTGGTTTACTAGCTGAAAATGGTGAATGTATCCGCATCCACTCTAAGAAGGCATTGTAGTCTTTGCGGTCGCGAGATTCTGAGCTGACCCGCATATCCTTATGCAACTCTGAGGTACTCGTATGGATACCGGTACATTTCTCAAGGGCTTCACATATAGGTATGCAACTCGGCAATGCATGGATCCACTTTGCCAACGTGCTTTCAGTGATTCCCCGTCCATGAGTCATCCATCCGGCAGACTTCAACAGACGCATAAGCTCCTGCTCAATGGTCTGGTCCGAAAAGTTGCCGCTCCAAAAATGATCAGACCTGCGTATTGTAAAGTATCCATGATCGGTGAACAATCTGCGTTCTGTTTCAGATATGCTGGAGTCAAGTTATGTCATCTGGTGCAGGTATAGCCTGGCTGACTTTGCGTAGGCCAGATGACCCGCAGCATGGAAGAAAGGGATCATTCTACTGACACGCTGTACGCTCAGCCCGAATAAACAACCTAAGGAGAAACACCTGTTCCAAATAATTGTCCAGAGTGTTCCTGTTCGACTTTCATTTGCTGCACCTTTGATCGCGTCAGCAATTACCTCGGTAATGTTCTGCAAACATGCATCATCCTCTTCTCTTTCAGTTTCATCGCCATTTTCCATAAGCGATTTGTGAAAACGACGCAAAGGATCGAAGTCAACATTGTCTAAACACCCGGGCTTCTCTAACAGCAACGCTGCTATGACTGCTGATGTTGTAAGGTGAGCACGAAGTGCTCTTGCGTAGGCATGTCCAGTTAGCATATGGACAACAGACTCAGGGACATAGACAGTCCCTCATAATGTCCCCAGCCCACTGCCTGCAATAATAAATCCTACTGATCCCATATATGACATAAGTAGATGAAAACCACCCAACCTTGCAATGACTTTTGAAAGATCGGGAGACGCGGACACTATTTCGGCCGCTTTGCTATAAAGCGGTTGATCGAAAGTTACTGCACAGGTACCAAGCTCATATTTCTCGGACTGCTTTTGTGCAAAGGACAGTGCAGTGTAAATTGTACTCGCATTTCCAGGATCAAGGTTGATGAATGGAAGAATTTCTATTCTAATCTTCATGTGATTCTCGCCTGTTACTGCCAGCTGCATGAATCCACTCCAAAATGGACATGGTGAGACATGCATAGACAAGCTGGACATCCACAGACAATCTAAACTTGTGGCAAACTTCAGACTAGGTGGGTCCGATTTTGGAGCTTCTAGAGGACCGAACACTACAGACTGTAGCCCCGGAACAGTTGGTTTCCTGTACGATTTTATAGGGACATCCCCGAACTTCTCAATTACTTGGGCACTGGATACAGTTACTGAACGAGTGACAGTTTTCTTTTACTACTTTATCTGGGGGCGTGACACACCCATTTCCACCCATTGTGTGAAAGGTGCCATGTCCTGTTAGAGTTGCAACATTAAAGTCAGCATTGTCGAATACAAACTGTGTGATGCCATTTAAGTTGTAGGATGGCTCATCCTTAGAGAGAAATGCGTAATCCAATCTCTGAATTTCCTTGTAATCATCAGCAAACCACATGCTACTTAAGATGTCAATTAGCTCACGAGATGCATACTGTCTGTGTATGTACACTGCGACTGCTAAGAGTATTGGGGATACAAATGACTTTGGCCTACACGCAGCTATTATTGAATGCGATATCGCTGTACATCGTCTTTCTATAGACTTACTTTCTTTCAATGCCGTTGACTTTATAATCCCGTGCAGAAAACGAGAAATGCTCTCGGGAACTAATGAATTTCCATCGTTCGTCGATTCCATTGTGGGATATTCTGCGCAATTGTATGCATGTGTCCTGATATCATATCTTATGATAGAGGCAGCCATGTCTATGATTCGGTTTTTCTCTGTTAAAACATTGGCTTTTTGTTCAGCTACCCAATTGTCACGAAGTACTTTGTGTCCTTTGTCACGGAAGGTTACACTGTTTGATATGCCTGGTATGCTCGTTATAATCATTTGATCTCCATAGTGTGCTTGTAGTTTCTGCCTAAGATACTTCACTGAATATCCTTCGGCCCCCTCCATGTAGCTTTCGTGAATATCTGAAAGTTCTGACAGGGAATACTGACATTCATCGTTCTCATCAAGATGCAGACACAACTTTTGAAACGATACCTCTTTAAACATGTCACATGGTCTGCCTCTTTCAGCATCGGTTTGTCGTCCCCTAAACTGTGTCGAACATCCACGATGGTACTTGCTCTCTGGGGCAACTAAGTCACTAACAGACTGAATACGCAGCAACACTTGCTCGCCCCAAGAATCGTGTCTCTTCTTGGCACATGAAATCAGTTCCGGCAAATACTAAATGGTCTCAACATCGCTAGACTCTCGTCGACGAGATTTCGGAAGCTTAGAATCATGCAACAACGTTTTGCCACAGAATAAATAATCTGTCTCAAAATCAAATTAGAGCGCAGCGATGTTGAAACTCCCTCTCTGTTGTCATCACCATTATCTGCAGAGGGTTCAAATTTCCGCTTTAAATGGGATGTTTTGCGAGTGTATTCTTTAAAGCAATTCACATGCACTTCAAAAGGTGATGTTCGCGTTTGTAGAACTGTCTGCAATTCATCACTGCGAATCACACTTTTCTCCAACTGTTTGCGTCTTTGCAGAGGATAATACCGCTTTACAAATAACACATCCATTATTTTGCTTAAATGGTTGCTTATATCTAGATGAAAGCGGGTAGATAGATTGATATATATCAACTTTATAGGTTTCAATAAATCAAAACTGACAGCGTCAATGAAATCGTATTCACTATCAGTGATGCTATTCAAAGCATAGCGTTGTTAAACGTTCTCAACTAACCAGCGTCAGCGATATTAACTCATAACGTTATTATTTTGACGTCACCGTGACACTGTCTCCTTATATGTGGCCGTGACTGGAGAAATGGGTCTTATGGGCTATGCGACCAGTGTAGCCCCAGATCAGCCTGCGCATCTGTGCAGTCTGATCAGGAACTACACTGTTCGCCATTCAGTCAGTGAAACATCCATCATGCTTCTAACAAACATTACAATTCTAGCGGACCAGGAGCTAGGATGGAAACAAATCCCATAAGCACCATTTAAAAAATCCTATAAGCCCCATTTCTCCAGTCACGGCCACAATTATTTATACTACGTTATGATACGTAGATATATTTATAAATTATTAAAATAGATGGGAAACTAGACTAGACTACATTTTTGAGTTATTATAGTGCATGTAACTGTTAATGGACGATCAGAAATACGATCCGTGAGTGGAGCATATGAACTGCCTTGCATTAGTATTCACCATTCAGAATAAGAAACTTATGTCGGATAGATTATTCATTGTGTATTCTGAATACAGTTATACAAGGTACACCAAAATGGAAGAAGACATAGTCCTTGTAACGAAACGATTAGATGAAGTTATTTCTTTTAAAAAAAAAAGAGTCAATTTGGACATATTTTTCTTATTTTAAATCTATGGCGGCCATTTTGAATCATGTTGAATGGTAGAAACATACTAATATGTTTTAAAATGTATGTTGTGCCGTGATATGCTCTTTTTTGTAAACATTTGGCTCATTTGTAGCTCATTTGGAGCGCATTAAGAGATTTAACCATTTTTGGCGGCCATCTGGGCGGCCATCTTGAAATTTGAAGAAAGCTCAACTCGGATTCATGGGGAGTTTTGATATGTTATTTCTCATGATATCCTTGACCTATGGTGAAAAATTCAGCTTTGTTTAATTTTTTTCCGATCTTTGGCAGTATTTAACGTACTGCTCTTGTCCTATTATGGCCAGTCAATCTCCCGATCTGTGGCTGGAGAAATGTGGCTTATGGCATTTGTGGCCAGTGTACCTCCCGATCTGTGACCGGAGAAATGTGGCTTATGGCATTTATGGTCAGTGTATCTCCTGATCTGTGACTGGAGAAATGTGTCTTATGGCCAGTCAATCTCCAGAACTGTGGCTGGAGAAATGGGGCTTATAGCATTTGTGGCCAGCAAATCTCCTGATCTGTGACTGGATAAATGGGGCCTACGGCATTTTTGTGGCCAGTCAATCTCCTGATATGTGACTGGAGAAATTGGGCTTATGGCATTTGTGGCTTATGGCATTTGTGGCCAGTCTATCTCCCGATCTGTGACTGGAGAAATGGGGCTTATGGAATTTGTGGCCAGTGTATCTCCCGATCTGTGACTGGAGAAATTGGGCTTATGGTATTTGTGGCTTATGGCATTTGTGGCCAGTGTATCTCCCGATCTGTGACTGGACAAATGCGGCTTATGGCATTTGTGGCCATTCAATCTCCTGATCTGTGACTGGAGAAATGAGTCTTATGACATTTGTGGCCAGTCTATCTCCTGATCTGTAACTGGAGAAATTAGTCTTATGACATGTGTGGCCAGTCAATTTCCTGATCTGTCTCCTGATATGTGACAGGAGAAATGTGTCTTATGGCCAGTCAGTCTCCCGATCTATGACTGGAGAAATGGGCATTATGGCATTTGTGGCCAACATAGGTCATAAAATAACCCAGCGCTGAGGAAAGGGATCACATGCATCCAGCATAGCTCCAGCTCACACTGTGCATTTGCACAATCAGGGCCCATACACACTAGCTGGAAGCATTGTAGACCAGCATATATGCTGGTCTACAATGCTTCCAACTGTTGTATATGCACAAGGTGTATGATCACGTGGTACTAACAACAACAACAAGTACTGAAACTTCCAGAATCCATCTGGTTCAACTTACGTGTTCTTTTATAGTGTCCTTATTACGTAAGGGGTTTTGATTCTTCGCAAAAACGAGAGAAGTCTGTGCCGAACTCCCTGGACCACCAAATACAGCTCATGAAGACGCGTTTGCTGCGCCATATTTCATCCAAATCTGTTGCATATTCTTTTTTTTTCTATGTCGTTCCCACGACATAGCATCTCGTTACCATGACATAGCATCTCGTTCCCACGAGATAGCACCCCGTTACCACGAGTTAGCTATGTCATGGGAACGACATAGCATCTCGTTACCACGAAATAGCATCACGTTCCCACGAGATAGCATCTCGTTACCGCGAGTTAGCTATGCATCTCGTTCCCTCGAGATAGGTAGCCAATGAAAATGAAGCATAATTACCGCCATATTAGTCAGACAGCAGGGAGCTTAACCTTGTTTTAATTAACATATTTTTTTATTGGCGATTTTGCTTGTCCATACCATCCACATCCAGAATCTGGCTGATGACACTCTGTCATATATTGAAACAATAAACGCTTTCAGTACGTTCGATATGTTCGTAGACAAGTTGTTGAACAGGGGAAGTCCAAGATGGCCGCCACATATAAATATATCATATATGCATCATATAACAATAATGTAAACGACTGATAATTAAGTATATAACTGCATATTAGCGCCATATCGTAGTAAATTTGTATAGATGTATTGGACATGTACACTGAACGTTTTCAGTAACTTAGAAATATATTTAACTGTGCCAATAGCAGAAGTCGAAAATGGCCGCCAAATATTTAAAAATAGTCACGTTGCCTTATACTGCGCAAATTGCATAATGCTTACTGGGGATATTGATTAATTTAAGCATATTAGTATACATATCTCAGGTTTATGGACACATTGAACGCTTTATGTAACTTTCAAATGCAATATTAGATAATTGTGTCAATAGAAGAAGCTTTAGATGGCCGCCAGATATGAATTACCTTGCAATGACAATCATATTGTGAAATGATTAAAATATGAAATGTCACGTTGACCTATTTCAAAGAAAACACACATATTTATGTCAATCTTGTGTTATTGTGTAACCTTGTTATGTAACTAGACACGTGTTCCAATAGCAGAAGTCCAAGACGGCTGCCAAATATAAATTATAGCAATTATCGTTTAATAATTAATTCATATAATTAAGTTCAGTCCAGCTCCATAGGGAGCGCACTGTTATAGCAATATTTTATTTGTGAATACAGTAACATGTTCTATAACTTCTTTATACATGTACGCTCACATATGTGTCAGGCTTCCAAGTTGGTATTCCAATATAACTAGATTACCTTATAGTAACAATAAAATCGCTTATAATAGCTATTTTTCTTTTTATCATTATTGGTTTTGCAAATAATGCTTTTCTTAAGCAAATATATTAGTTATCATACCGATGAACCTGTCAGCCAAATAAATGTTCAAATGGAGTGTTTTCACAATGCTTGTGTTCCACTTTTCTGGCGAACACCACATACATCCACTCAATTGGTGCAATGAATTCACTTAGCCAAGATGTTAATATAATGTATGTATCCGATGTATGTGCGTACAACTGCGTATGAAGCGCTAACCTATGTTTAGCTGTTGCGTGGTTTAATGTATAACGTATGGATTATCATGTCAAGATTGCAACATTTCTACAAATGTATGTCAATGACGATCGCATAATAATGACATGATTATTAAAATAGAGAACACAGTAGAAAAGTAAGACCCATAAACCAAGAAACCAACGCAATAAATACTATGAAGTACAGTACACAGAGACATGACAAGAAGGATGCCACCTTGGACAGGACAGTGTATAAAACAGACCACTTATATGGTTGAACCTGTTTAAATGAACCTGTTTAACAAACCTCCCGCTTACCTCGCCATCATGCTTCAAAAGGACAGCAACATATGTACAAGGCAATCAAAAAAGAATAATATAGCATACGATAAAGACTAACTAATCACAACGAAATACACAGTATACATGAAATGAAAGTTAATATTGTAGATATGACTATACGAAAAGAAGAAGATATGATGACACAAAAACTCTAGCCGCAAGAGATAACAGTTACGTTGTTCCGCATTGTCATATAAGTTTAGTAAATTTCGTGATTACTGCACTCCTTATATCCATTGTATGACACCTTGAAGGCTGTCATGTTGTATATATTGTTGTGTACTATGTGTATTGCTGTCTGCAATGACTATAACAGTTATTGTTACCCTGATAGAGTATTTAGTTTGTTTGTTTATTAGTGTGTAACGGCCTATCAACAGCTAAGGTCATGTAAGGCCGGGTAAACAGGTTCGATCCCATTTTAGCCTGCTGCATTGGGGCGAAAATCCCAAAATCAGAACGGAATATTTACACCGAGAACAAATATATTCAGCCCTATAATTAGAATAACCTGACCTGGTGCCAGGTCCATACCACACCAAGTCACTTGGTCCCTTCCCCGAAACTAGGATTACGAATATCGTAATACTCACATAAGGGGTATAACCAGATTCAACTGTCACATACAAAATGCCAAAGACGTATGTGATGGCCAAACCAGGTCTCCAGTCGGGATTCCGGTAAGGATGAACCCCGATCGTTAAATTACCCATCGCGCGCTCACACACGCCACCCACCATAGAGTATTTAGTAGTGGCACAACTGGAATTAATGTCATATATATAATTTATATGTGTATTAGTTGCGCCCACACCATAATATTTATTCTACATTATATCAGTGTTTTTCTCAGAATTATTGAAAAGGTGATTAAATTTGATTTCTTTGTTCAGCATTTACGTACTCTGACGATTTCATATCTTATTATTCTAAAATGTCATATGCATGCACTCCATATTGAGTTTTATGTAATACAATCAACTGAACATGTATGTCAGACGTTGAATTCCGACTTATCAATGAAAAGAAGAATGGTATAGAAACATTACATTATCTCATCATACAAATATATTTTGCTCTACCTAATCAATAACAATTTGAATTTCTATCAATTACTTGCAGTTTACCAAATGATAAGTGATATGAATAGGCTGTACATCAATCACTATGTACATACCAACCTTTTGTGGAAATTATGTACATTTCGTAGAAAAAAACTTATGTCACAATGTATGCATGTTAAACTGGTTTAACGCTAGTAATGTTAGCCAGAAACTGGAATAATGCTAATGGAACGCTGGAAATATATAGATGTATCATTTGTACTAGCCAGGTTAGCCATTTCGTGTGATTTCACAGTAAACATGTTGAGCAGTGAAGCTTTTGGAAGCAATGGTATGAAAGAATACCTCTTGTATTTATTGAAATTAGGAAGTCATTAAAGTTTACTGTAAAGTTCCACACTACATGTTGATGTGGAATAACAAGACAAGAAGGCTTTCCAAAATAAACTGAATAATCCAACGTATATAACCAAATGTACTATTTTAAATATTATATCAGTATATGATTTGATTACTAGTATAATGTATTATCTTATTATCTGGCGCCCATTTTGGACTGAAGAAAAAAAATCATCTTGACTTAATACTTAGATGTGACATATCGAGTGTACTTATATAAGCCATTTGCTATCAATATAGTTGGCGGCCATCTTGGACTAATGCTGTTGAAACAAAGATCTATATGCGTACCTCAGGTACTAAAATCATTGTGTATCTAGGTACAATATTCGTATGCTCATTTGCTCTAATACATGTTCTGAGTGCAATTATATATGTTTTCTTATGTAGAGATACGATTGCACGTATAATGTAATATATTTATAATTGGCGGCCATTTTGGAGTTCTGCTATTTAGACTATTATTCAATTTCACTGCAAAGTTACAAAAACAAACACTCATTGTTTCAGTAAACTCAAGATTATAAAAAGCATACTCATTGTTGTGACGAACTAGTGAAATTACGTAAAATAATCACATTTTGGCGGTCATCTTGGATTTTTTCCATATCGCAGTTTAGGAATTGAATTTTAAAGTTGCCAATTTTCATCCGTATGTCAAATATCCCCAGTTTACGCTCTTACATTGCTTAATTTCCTCATGAGAATGCAACTATATGGCACACTATATGGCAGCCATCTTGAATGTATGCACATTTCTCAAAACACTCAAGGGTGACAGTTGTCATCAGTTGGATTTCAAAACGAGAAGGCCTGGACATGCAAAATCAGTAATAACAAGAGTGCTGCAAGTCACAAAATACGCCCGTCGAATATGGGCCAGACAGGGAAGATGCAGAAATGTGAAGCTGTCACCAAGGCAAGAAACATTAATGAGAACTTGAAAGTCTATAGCATTATTTCTTCATCTCGTTGTGCTAAACATGATTATTAATTTAGGCAGAGATAGAAAAGTAGAGTGTAAAGTAGAAATGATAGGGAATTGGATACAATAATGTAGAAAAAATGGCTAAATTAAAAAGGTGATATTTTTGTTAAAAAATATGTTTTCGGCATAAAAACACAAGGTGCACATCTTCAATATGTGTAGAAGACGTGTGTATAGTTTCAGAACGATGGACTGAACGGTTTCTGAGGAGTTGTGTACACAAACTCTCTACCCTATATAGAATTGTATAGAAAAATGTAGAAAAAATGGCTAAGTTAAAAAGGTGATATATTTGTTAAACAATATTTTTTTCGGCATAAAAACACCAAGGTACACATCTTCAATATGTGTAGAAGACGTGTGTATAGTTTCAGAACGATCGACTGAACAGTTTCGGAGGAGTTGTGTACACAAACTCTGTACCGTATATATAATTGTATAGAAAAATGTAGAAAAAATGGCACAGTTAAAAAGGTGATATATTTGTTAAAAAATATTTTTTCGGCATAAAATACCAAGGTGCACATCTTCAGTATGTGTAGAAGACGTGTGTATAGTTTCAGGACGATCGACTAAACAGTTTCGGAGGAGTTGTGTACACAAACTCTGTACCCTATATAGAATTGTATAGAAAAATGTAGACACAATGGCTAAGTTAAAAAGGTGATATTTTTGTTAAAAAATATTTTTTCGGCATAAAAACACCAAGGTGCACATCTTCAATATGTTTAGAAGACGTGTGTATAGTTTCAGATCGATCGACTTAACGGTTTCGGAGGAGATGTGTACACGAACTATGCGCTTTTTCTTCAGCCGCCCGCCCGCCCGCCGTGCGGTAAAACATAATATGTACCGTTTATAAAAACTATGTTATTCAAAACAAGGTAAAGCCCAAAATCGGCCTTTGGCTGCCGGACTATATTCAACTATGACTGAAAGAAATATGGCGGTCATTATGCCTCATTTTCATTGGCTACCTATGTCGTGGGAACGAGATGCTATCTCGAGGGACATAGATGCTATCTCGTGGGAACGAGATGCTATGTCGTGGTAACGAGATGCTATGTCGTTCCCACGACATAGCATCTCGAGGGATGCCTATCTCGAGGGAACGAGATGCTATGTCGTGGGAACGACATAGCTAACACGTGGTAACGAGATGCTATCTCGTGGGAACGAGATGCTATGTCGTGGTAACGATATGCTATGTCGTGGGAACGACATAGCTAACTCGTGGTAACGAGATGCTATCTCGTGGGAACGAGATGCTATGTCGTGGCAACGAGATGCTATGTCGTGGAAACGACTTAGAACACAAATTGTGCATGTCCCTTTTAAGCTGCCGTTCAAATAAGACTTAGTATATGTCAGAACAATCTTGAACAAACACCGACACATACCATCACGTGTCACATGCTGTATTTCGATAGTAGTATTATAAAAACAGTAAAGGTAATCGTAAACATTTGGGCAGGTTTTCAAATTTGTCAAACAGACAATAGTAGGCGCAACTCCGACCATGATAATGTGCACGATGATCAGGACCTACACTGGTAAAAAATGTATGTGGTCATTTGTGCCTAGCAGCAGCACACATACCTAGTTGCGAACGGTAACTCTTGCAATTTACTCCGGTACCGCCCTGACTACTGTTACTGAGTTACTGTTCGCAACTACACACATACCTAAATGTATGGAATAACACATCTACAGAAGCTCAAATATTTGGAGCTAACTATATATTATCACATCTTTGATACATTTTCAAGTTTTGTTTCTGCATTTACACAGCACATGAACAATGTTTGGACATGAGGATGTGATAACACAGTTAGATGAACCGTGATCTAACTGTGTCATAATCCAAACTTAGTTATACTGTACTTATATTAGTACGGAGCCCCGCAAGGGAGGTAGAATTCTTGTTTATTAATTCGTTCCCTCAATTTAACAATTCGTTCACACGAATTAACAATTCTTTCCTTCAATTTAACAATTCGTTCCCACGAAATAACAATTCGTTCCTTCGACTTAACAATTCGTTCCCACGATATAACAATTCGTTTGTTAAATTGAGGGAAAGAATATATTAGAGCTAGTTGTAAATGACTGTGAATGAAATTTATCGGACGTTGTATGTTATATGTGATGAATAATTTGCAGTACAAGGGAAACTGACCAATGTCAACACTGCAACTTATTGTTCCACATCCGATATAAAATGTGTCATTTCGAAAGAGGCGCCGGATTCCTGACGAATTCCCATTCATCTATATGCAGCAGAGACAGCATAAACATATTTTCGTCGAGTAACCGGCGCCAAAAAAATTGCGCCGGTTACTAAACGAAAAATGAGTTTATGTGATGGATCTGCGTAGAGCTGAGCGGCATCTCGACCGGAAACCGGTGCAGTTTTCGACGTGAAACATTTACGCCTCCGCGGAGTGCAGCACTAGTGCGTGTGTGTGCGTACCGTACCTCTCAATACCAAACTTCACCGCCGATTGAATGTCCGCCTCATTCCGGCAGTCACACTTCACTGCGTAGGCCACGCCCCCTCGTTGTCGGATCTCTTCGGCCACGGAGCCGACCGTCCCCGGCAGCTTCGGGTTGGGATCGACTGTTTTCGCCGCGACGATGACGCCGTAGTTATTGTCGGACAGCGTGAGCGCGATCTGGCGGCCGATACCACGTGACGCACCAATGACGATTGCTGACTTGCTCATCGCGCCAATCTTGAACTGAGTCAAGGTGTATGATCACGTGGTTATAACAACAACAACGCCGCCCACTCCAAAATAAGTAGTATTTGATATTTTCCTTAATATGCAACGGATTTTTATGAAATATGGCGCAGCAAACGCGTCTTCATGAGCTGCATTTGGTGGTCTAGGGAGTTGGAGACACGGAAATCGATTCTTCTCAAAAACGACAAAATACAGAGACCACCAAATGCAGCTTAATACGACGCGTTTGATGTGCCATCTTTCATCAGAATCCGTTACGTGTCATTCGCCCATTGAAGTCAGTGAAGTAGTTTTCGAATATGGATTCACCCTATTATAACAGCATCAATGCCTGTCACAGCATCTGGGACCCGTTTCACTAAACTTAAAATACGATTAAAATGTTCGTACGAAGATTTCTATGAATTTGCCTCTCACATTGACTTGTTTTTCTAATGCTACCATTTGTACATGTACCTACGGGTTCATGCCATTAAATGCAGCACGTCTACAAAAGATGTTCCAAACATCGGCTGTCTGAACAAATGTTATTGTGGTTTGCACTTACGAGCTTCTCAGTCGTACGAAGTTTAGTGAAACGGGCCCCTGGTTACCCGTTAGTGTATGTGGTCAATGTGCATCTAGATACCTGGGGCGTTTCATTAAACTTCGTACGACTAAAATGTTCGTAAGTGCAACATTATGATAGTCTGTAAATTTCACATGAACAACGTTTTCTTGTAAACGATTATTGGATTTACATGAATTGATGCAGCATATTCTCAATAAATGTAAATCAAAAAATTGAAATTTCCAGACGATCTTAAATTTGCACGTACGAACATTTTAGTCGTACCAAGTTTAGAGAAACGGCCCCCTGATACACAGAGAACACCAGTAGCCCATTTCACCAACATTGCAAAGTATACTTTCCTAGCAAAGTATACTTTGAGGGAGAAATTTTAAATTTTAGAATAAATTTATTAATTTTTATTATACTGAAATTATTACATTATCACAGCCAATAATTCTGCATAGTTTTAATCATCAAATATATGCAATCGTTAGTTCTGCATGAAATAATGCATTTCGGAAAAATCAATGATTGGTCCCTCAAAGTATACTTTGCTAGGAAAGTATACTTTGCAATGTTGATGAAATAGGCTACTGGTTACTGTCTTTTGATATCAAGTATATATCAGGCAAGGCTAGGAAACGCGTATACATGTATATACATACATTAACTCTTTGCATGCTGGGAAACTTGTGGGCTATAAATAGCTAGCGGACACAAATTCATCATGTTTTCTTGTATTTCTCCCCGTAAATATCATGAATATGTCTTGAAATTTCATTAGAATTGAGTCCTGAGGACTCAATTCTAATGAAATTTCAAGACATATTTACAGAGAGAAATAAAACATATACATGTACTCCTAATTCGTTTGGCGGATATTTTTCCCGCTAGCATGCAAAGAGTTAAATATACCTAAGAGTATCAGTATGTGAACAATACTATTATGTTAAGGAATGTTTATTTTTATTCCCTGTTATACGAGACGTCATAAAAGAAACATTTCTTAACTCAATAAAATATTGTTTTCCCTTACTGCATGTACTCTAGTATACGGTGTATTTAATACATTTACTGAGCTTGCTCCGTTACCCCAACCTGTGGTCAGACACTGCATTATTTTTACACTGGTCAGCAAATGATAATCTTGCCATCCATGTTATATCAACTGTCATGTCATGTATACAACGATTATCTTGCATATACCTGTATGTAATCACAGTCATACGATATGTTATCTGTAAGTATGACACGATTATCTCAAATGTGGTACGACAGCTACAGCAGGTAAGCCCATATATGTGTGACTGTGACTGGAGAAATGGGAGTTTGGGGTTTGTGACCAGTGTCGCTCCTGATCAAATAGCACAACCATGTAGCTTAATTTAGCGATCGAAAGTGTGATGGGAGTTTCATTGATGGAATGTCCAACAGTGCAGATCCTGATCAGACTGTGCGGATGCACAGTCTGATCTGGATCCACATTTGTCGTAAGACCCATTAGCCCCATTTTCGCAGTCACATACATTTATAGGCAGGCACCCGGCTGAGAAAATGGATATTGGGACGTTTGTATCAGCACATGTTGAACAGGGCATGTACTATTCACCCCATCAGTCACTGACGAGGACTCATTGTTGTAACTGATTGACAGATTGACTGGTTGAGGTTTTACATCTGTAGCCGATTTCATCAAAATTGCAAAGTATACTTATCTAGCAAAGTATACTTTGAGGGAGAAATCATTTATTTTCCCCAAAATGCATTATTTCATATAGAACTAATCACTGCATATATTTGATGATTAAAAATATGCAGAATTATTATACTGAATTTATTACACTATCACAGCCAAAATGGCTGTGATAATGTAATAAATTAAGTTTAATAAAAATTAATAAATTTATCCTTAAATTGAAAATTTCGCCCTCAAAGTATACTTTGCTAGAAATGTATACTTTGCAATGTTGCTGAAATAGGCTACAGGTCAACAGCAATGCCATATACAGACCTGAATGGGGAAGCACTGTACATGCAAAACTAAAATTACAATACGGGCATGGTTATCACTAAGCTAATCCCCTCGCTGGCAGCCTTGATTATAAAAAAGACGAAAACAAATACAATAAAAAAAGTTGCCTTACAAATAAGATGAACATAAGTACTCAGTGACCTTGACTTTGGGCGATCGGACGTGGGTAATATGCAAATCTAATGACCATCCCTCAGGCCCGTAGCGGTGTGTAAAATAATGCCACGGCAGCCTTTTTAGCGGGAAAAATTCCACTTCGACCCTCAAAATCGCATTTCCTACATACAAAAAACAACAAAAAACAGGAAAAAATAATGCCACGGCAGCGCCGTGCTGCCGTGGTGGCCGCTACGGCCCTGTCCCTAGACATTACATTGTGGCCAAATATTATCAAAATCGGTGAAGGGGTTCATAAGTTGTTATTAACGAACGCACTTACATGGACTAAAGCTATATCCCATCTTGCCTATCGGCGAGGGAATATTAAACAAGAGTGCCGAAGGTCACAATATACGCCCGTCGAGGCAAGGCTAGTCAACAAGGGGAGATACGTCTATGAAAACCAAGATTTGATAAACACGTACATGTATACCGAATTTGGTTACGATTCGTTAAGTAGAACTTTAGTTATTGCATGGAAAAGGATACAAAATTCTAAAATTAAAAATGGCCGCCAAGGGGAGTGAGTCATCGGAATTGTTTGAAAACCAATAGGCTTCTTCGTCTTGTCGTGATAAAAATGTATATCATACCGAATTTGGTTACGATCCGTATATCAAGTAGAACTTACGTTATTGCGTGGATAAGGATACAGAGTGCGAACATTACAAAATGGCTGCCAAGGGAAAATCAATACGCTTCTTCGTCTTGCTGTGATAAATATGTATACCGAAATTGGTTACGATACGTCAAGCATAGCTATAGTTATTGCGTGGACAAGCTGTGCCCGCCAGCCGGTACAAGGTGAATACATAATACGTTCCGTTTTATTTTCAAACGGGCGTGTACAAATGTTTAAGCATTGTCACACAGTATCCTGATCCGGTGCCAGGATCTCTTACTACACCAGACCACTTGTCCCGTTGTGTGTACCCCAATAATTGTCACTGTACATGCTCTGGTTTGAATCATCGTCCAGATATCCGTACTCACCCCTCCCCCTCCCTCCCGGCCCCTTGTCAGCAAACAGTATATATAATAATCCGCCGTTGGGAATCTGCAAGGGGGTCTACATTTGTTTCAAATGCCGTAAGGTATTATATAACATTTATAATTTATCACACATAACCCGTCTTCCCGAGTTTTGTTCCCGGGATATTTGGTTGAACCATAAATTGACGAGTATAGGGTGGAATACAGCAACTCCCAGTAACGTACATTACGTCATAACCTACATGCACATGCAGATGACATTTCTCCTCCTGTACGGTCGGTAATCCGCGAGCTAAAGCTCGCCGTTTATGTCCTCGTACATGCGGACGAACCGTGCTCTAAGTGTTATATAAACCATTCCCGAGATATTAATACGTATTGTACATGTGCGTGCGAACAGTCTTATATTGCCGTAGATAAGAGATATTTACAGAACATGATCTCGAGTTAAGAAATCAAGAAAAAAACGTCACGTATATTCAGGGGCGGATCTAGAGGGTGGGGGGGGGGGTCCGGGGTTGCACCCCCCACACACACGTTCAGCCACGGAGTTTACATAGATCACAGTTTACCACCAGTTGGAGTCTGAATTTAAATGCCGAATAACACAGGAAATTCCATTTGGAAGAGCTCCAAAAATAGGACAACACCCTAGTTTCGAACGGTAACTCTTGCAATTATATTACTCCCGTACCGTCCGTAGAGCCACGGACGGTACGGGAGTAGATTGCAAGTGTTACCTTCGCAACTAGACAACCCCCCAGTTCCCCAAATGCTGGATCCGCCCCTGAACTATATGTATTGTGCTCTTCAAAATGGTCAGTGCGTTGTGATGTCTGAAATGGATGTGAATAAACGTTTTGATTAGCTAGTGGTGGGAATAAGCAATTGGCTCTACAACCTTTGAAGTTTCATACCCAGACATATAAGGAAATAAAGAGGTCGAATGTTGTTGTACTAGTATGTGATGTCTTAGGCCCGTAGCGGTGAATAAAATAATGCCACGGTGTATTATTGACATAGAAAAAAACCCGGTCCAAAATAGTGCCGTGGCTGACGTGGTGGTGTCTACGGCCGTGTGCGTTACGACTAGTGACATCGAATTTATAATACGACGACTTAATATACGTTTATCCCGTCAAGACGACTTACACACTGATCAAGACGAGATAAAATGTTACGAAACCAATGTCACTAGTGGGCAGCATCACGTTTTTGACGAGATTTTGTGTTAGTTATCGCGTCCAATTTATCTTGTCTGGACGCGATAATTATGTAGTTTTAAAAGACGACTTATAAGGTGCACTATGAAGACTTAACTATCACGTTATCACGTTAGGTAGATGGCAGAAATATGCCACCATACTGATCATCCAGATCGACACAATACAGGAGCTGAGTAAGCGACCAGCATGGCCCAGACAAATCAGACTGAGTATATGTTGTTCGCCATTCTGTCACTGAAGCAGCAATACAAAAGTAGTACGTTAACAAATATAAGCCAGATGTGTTATGCCATAGACACTCTTTACTTGCAGAAACCAGTCAATTGATGCACTAATCTACTTCACAGGCATGTTAATGTATCATTTATCATGTATCATGTTTCAAGCACATTCTTTGGGATTATTGTGTAAGTCGGATCATGTTTGTCATGTGAGGCGGTTTTAATGCCAGCCGCACAGGAGATTGAATTTTTCTTTCTTAACAATAATTAAACCTATATTTTAATTAGTGAATATCCAAAGCAGAATGGCTGCAGGTTATGGGAAAATAGGTCCCACAACATCCATACGAAAAATGAACGTAGCAGAGAATAGCACAATGTGTGGTCATTGGTTAGTTTATATAGGAAAAATCTTTGGTGGTGGTGGACCTACAGGATGTTCATCTGCAAATGTATAAAATTATAATTTATCCCGTCAACACAGTGCGTATGTGCCGTGAAACACGGTGCCGTGAAACATTTTTGATATCTTGTCAATACGACCTAATCACTGCGTTTGAATATGTACGGTGACTGGGGTTTTAAAGCGATTTGTAGGTGTTGACGGGATAATAGAATTGCAGGTTAGTGCCGTGAATGGGAAAAATATCTGGCGCGGCACGGAAACGGGATGTACTCGGCAGAGCCTCGCCCATCCCGTTTTCTAAGCGTTGCCAGATATTTTTTCCATTCACGGCACTAACCTACTATTCTATATAAGGTACCCATTTCTCAGCGATTAAACTTGACCGGTGTCAATTATTCTTCGCCAATTATCGGGTTATTCGCTTGGGTAAGTACTCGGACAATAAGAAAATTGTGAAATAATGTGCGACGGTCATGGGGAAAGCAGGTTTACTGACATTTGTGAGCGCTCTTCAGGAGATCTGCTAATGCAAACCGATCTGCATACTGCATACTATTGAGGATCTACCATTTTTTTGTGAGAAACATAACAGCCACATAACTGATCAGCGACCAGCACAGCCCCTATTTATATGGATTATATGGCACATAATTATGTCCAAGCTGATACTGGTCTACACTGGTTGCAAATATTGTTTTCAATTGTTGTCATATGAGCCAATTATATTTGTTGTTTACATTTGAGTAAATTATCATTTGGTGTAAACAAATCTTCATTCTAGAATATTGCTTGTCTGATAAACATCAACAGCAATCATGAAAAAGCGCGAACGTACATATATAATACATATATTAAATTATACACTGTATTGTGTCCATATTTTATTCCGTGACTATATTAAGGACCAGTAGCCCATGGTCATATTAAGATGTGGTCCGCTAATAAGACCGACTCGCTAATAAGGCCACTTTTCTTCAGTCCCACAAGTGGTCTTAATAGCAGAACTTTACTATATTCTCTATAAGGTACCCATTTCTCAGCCGGTGTCATATGTGGGGTTAGTGGCCGTGTGACCAGTACACAGATAGACACAGATAGACACAGATAGACCCGGACCAGTCTCCATATTCACGGTCTGCCAGGTTCGGCATTCATCCGCGAAGCACCTGTCATTCTTCTAACAAACAGTACATTATCTTATAAGTAATTGATAAGTATGGGCGATGTAGCTCCTGATTTCCCAGTGCTGTCCTATATACCCAGTATGCAACTGTGGACTAGGAGATCAGGAGATATACCGGCCATAAACGGCATATTCAACATTTCTACAGTCACAGCCAAATTTAAGTATAATTTCCAGTCATGCAGTCACCTGTAAACTTATACTCGCTGGATATTTATTTGAAAACAAGTACTAATGCACGGTTTATTTGATCTAGGTCCGCATGTGTATAACGAATTTTCTCGTGTTTCCTCGCACACAACTTTTATTATTGGCGAGTCATGTGACATAGTGTAATGTTACTATAGAACGCGTGGCCGTGACCCGAGCCACTGGGGTGGATTAACCCTTTCAACCATGCAGACCACACATGCAAATCTAACATGTGCAAACACTCTAGATCCTGATGAGATGGCTCATCACAGAGGACCTGCAGTGCTTGTCATTATTTGTAATATTTTGAAACAATACCCCTTTCCTGTTTAATGGAATAGTCCAAAATTAACATATATGAGACCATGTGATATTTAGGGGTGAACGGACTAATCTGATACACCCGATACTCGAGTGAACTATATATATATCCTGCTCTAGGCCAGTGACTACACAATATTTGGAGCATATCGAGCCGAGATTACGATAGAGGTGGCGGTTATTATTAACAGATCGCACACAGTGTGTTAACATCTACAATGGCGGCGAGCAAAGTTGTTATTGGCGTCGATGTGGGAGGAACAAACACGGACGCAGTTATTATCGACAAGACGACGGCAGATTTGAAAGTGATTTCCCAAGCGAAAACGGCAACGACGTCAGACGTTACAACGGGTGTTAAGAATGCTGTTCGTCTCGCGTTATTTAACTGTCGGAAAACGGTTAGTAAAGTGGCCGTGCAGCAGATAAATATCGGCACCACCCACTTCGTCAACGCCGTAGTTGAAGGGAAGAGGCTGGCGAAGGTTGCGGTGATCAGACTTTGCGGAACAGCATCGGTGCGACTGCCACCGTTTAGCGACTTTCCGGAGAGTCTGGTCGATAAGGTTAAAGGCAGCACGTTTATGGTGAGCGGCGGCTATCAATTTGATGGAGCGGTGATTAACGAACTGAATGACGCAGAAATCGAGGAGTGTCTGTCCAAGCTGGATGCCAATGGCGAGAAGCACGTTGTCGTATCGGGAATATTCGGGCCCGTCCGTCCGGACCAGGAACTCAAGGTGTTGGACATGATCAAGAAAACACACCCTGACATGAGCGTCACTATGAGTCACATGATAGGTCAAATCGGGCTACTGGAACGTGAAAATGCCGCCATCCTTAATGAATGCATTAAACCTCTATGTTCTGACACTATTCAAGGGTTTCGAAAAGCGTTCAATGAAGTAGGGTTAAACTGTCCAATGTATTTAACCCAGAATGACGGAACAATAATCAGTGAAGAAAAGGCCATGAACTTTCCGGTTCACACATTTGCGTCTGGAGCAACAAACAGCATGCGCGGTGCGGCTTATCTTTCCGGGTTTAAGGATGCTATCGTTGTTGATGTCGGCGGAACTAGCACGGACGTCGGTCTACTGATGAAAGGCTTCCCGCGCGAGGCGTCATCCGAGGTGAAAGTCGGTGGTATCAGGACCAACTTCCGGATGCCTGATGTGATGAGTATCGGACTTGGGGGCGGCTCTTATGTGACAGAGTCTGACACAGGTAATAGGAAAGTTAAGGTGGGGCCACGTAGCGCAGGCTATAAACTGGATATAGAAGCGCTAGTATTCGCGATAGATGGAAACAAAGGCGATAGAGTGATCACCGCAACCGACATCGCTGTTGCTGCCGGACTTGCTGAAGTTGGCACAATAGAAAACGTGAAAGACCTGGACAAAAATCTAGTTTCTGCAGCCATGGACACGATACACGATATGGTAAGTGAATGTATTGACCAGATGCGATTTAATGAACGCGACTTGCCGTTGGTACTGGTTGGTGGCGGGAGTATTCTGGTGGACAAAACAAAAACATTTAAAGGGGTTTCGGAAATCACAACGCCGGACCATTTCGACGTAGCAAATGCAGTAGGTGCAGCGCTAAGTCAGGTATCTGCCAGCATAGACCGAGTCGTGGATCTTGAGAAACTGATTGATAACGTGGAACTTGAAACGAAAATACAAGAAATGCTGGCAACAAAGGAAGATGAAAGTGATGATACCAAAACATTCGTGAAAGAGGCTGCGAGAAAGGAATTTATTAAAAAGGCCAGGGAACAAGCACTCAGTGAAACTATCGAGATGGCGCGAAATGGCGTAGTGACATCTGGCGGGACACTGGAGTCTGTCTATCTTGTAGAAAAGTACGATGTAATCCTGTCATACATACCTGGAAACGCGACGAGGATTAAAGTGAAAATGGTTGGAGATTTAAAGTCGGCCGATACAGATGAACTATTTGAAATTCCAGATTGGACATTCGATAGCATCGTCGAACAGGACGTCGAAAAACAAAAACAAACAATTACGACAAAGGGTGCGAAACTGGAATCTGATGAGAAAATTCTCGTCCAGGAAAAGCCACACATTGATGAAAATGGTGAATGGCTACTTTCTGAGTACGATATAGAATGTTTGTGTATTGGAGCCGGTATTATGGGATGTGGCGGCGGCGGAAACCCACACATAGGACGCTTACTGACACTGAAAGCATTAGCAGAAGGTAAGAAAATCAGAGTGGCGACTCCATCCAAATTTCTACACGACGCTGACAAAGAGAACGACTTGATTGTCATTGTTGCATACATGGGAGCTCCGTTAATTTTCTACGAGAAATTGGTCGCGGGAAATGAAACCACTGGCGCCTTGCAATGCATGCAAGACATTTATAGCATAGGCAAATATCACGACAAGCAATTGGGTGAAGCCGAGGGTGTTACTATCAAATCTGCTGAAGGGATATCATTTATTGACCATTATGATAAAACAGGCGACACATCGAACACCGAAATTGGAGAAAAGAAAGTTATTGCCGTCATGAGTGCCGAGATAGGTGGCATGAACTGCTTGGAGCCTTTAGTCGTGGGCGCGGCGTTAGATCTGCCCGTGCTCGACTGTGATGGCATGGGAAGGGCGTTTCCTGAATTACAGATGTTTTCGCCATTCATATACGGCTGTAATCCATATCCATCGACTCTGGCGGGCGATCAGGGTAGGCGGGCAGTCGTGCTGTATACGGACGGGGCCAAACGACTCGAGGACCATTTCCGTGCGGTGGCAATCAGCATGGGCTGCAACAGCGGCGTCGTCTTGTCACACTTCAACAAAGACGAAATCCTGAACTACACAGTCCGGCACAGCATGAGTCATGCGTGGCACCTTGGTGACACCGTATGGAAGGCGAGGGCGGCGAACCAGTCGCCCGTGGACGCTGTTGTTAAGTTGGAGAACGCGCGCTACATCATGACGGGCAAAATCACCGACGTCCTTCGCGAAACAACTGCCGGCTTCAACAAGGGAAAGATCAACATTGAAGGTCTAGACGACTACACAGGCCAGGAAGCATTAATCGAATTCCAAAACGAGTTTCTCGTCGTGAAACTGTTAACCGGAGACTCGGTAGAAGTGCTGGCGTGTGTTCCGGACTTGATTGCCATGATGGACTGCGACACAGCACACCCGATAATGACGGAGGAAGTCCGATATGGGATGCGCGTGTCTCTGATAGCCATTGCCGTGGCGCCGCTCATGTGCACCGACCAGGCACTGAAGTTCGTGGGGCCACAGGCATTCGGTTACCCCGACGACGTTGTATACAAACCTACAACTCGATTTGTCGATCACTCGCCTGTGGCACCCGTGTAATGACTACCGTAAATTATTATGATATTTTATATATTGGACTAATGGTAAATTGTGTAAATACGGGCCACCGGCTAAGAGAGGGGACACTACCACATTTTCTTCCTACAAAGACATAGACCAGTAGATTATACTCTAGCCGATTTCAACAAAATCGCTAAGTACACTCACTTATCTAGCTAAGTGCCTTTTGAGGGATAAATTTCAATTTATTCACACATGGAATCTATTTTTTTCAATTACTGAAACAAAATATCTTACCAAAATTAGTAGTTGTGATAATGTGATGAATACAATATATAAAAGTTACTTATTTGTATTCATAAAATATAAACAGGAGTTTGTTGTATATGAAATTAATGAATTTCAGTATACAAATAAATAATCATCCCACAAAGTGCACTAATGTCTGTTCCATGTTTTGCTGCCGACGAACTTTTGGCTATTAAACACAGTACTTTTTCATCAATAACAAAAGTCACCCTCCCAAAAAAAAATTATTTGATGAAATTCCATGAAATATTGATTTTATTGCGAAAACAATTTTTCCATGGGGAGTCAATTTCCAAAACTTTTCGTTTTTTGATCCTGAAGGATAAAAAAATATTTTTTTGGAAATTGACTCCGAAACCTGGCGAGATAGCTTGAACATGATGTAATTAAGAAAACAATAAAATCAATATTTGATGGAAATCGAATAATTTTTTATTTTGGGGAGGGTGACTTTTTTGTTATTGATGAAAAAGTATTACTTTTAAATATTTTTTAGAAAAAATGTGGAACAGACAATTGGCTATTTTGAGGAAATCTACTTCTGTGCGTACAATGTTCGTCACTTGTTCATACAATGATTAAATACGCCCATTGGTTGGTCGTGGCGAATCATATATTTTCTATAGTATACAATGTAATAAATGTAAATGTAAATGCTTTGATTTAACGACGGCACTGGCTCGATGACCTTGCATGTCGGGACCGACTATTTAAGTCCCCATCCGATAGGACTAGGCTATCACGAAGGTGTGTTGCCCAAGGACACGCCGAATCGGCCATTGGAACTCATGACCTTTCGATCCGTAGTCCAATGCTCTACCACTGATCTATTGCGGCTGACATACAATGTAATTGTGCATATATAGAGTATATTATCATGGGCGGATTCAGGGGGGGGGGGGGGCGGACCCGGCGCGCACCCCCCTAACATTCGCAGAGTAAAGATTTTTTACGTTTCTACGTTCGCGTTGTGAATTTATTGTTTATTAGGGGGTGCAACCAAAAAATAAACGCGGGGCAGCAGCAGCATCATCTGACAGCAGCCACAACAACAACCTGAACTACAATCCTTTAGAAATATCGGCGAATAAAAAGCGAAAAATAACTGATTTTTTTTCGGTCGTTGTATTATTGTTTCAAAATTTCAAATAAACGTATTCAATAAAAAATCATGTCTAAACATACTGTGACAGTGTCAATATGTTTGCACCAAAATGCACCAGAACGCAGGAAATGCGATGTAGATTTCAAAAGTTTTAAGGGGGGGGGGGGGAATGCCCCCAACCCCCCCTAGCGCCAACCCGAGCTCAGCTCGGTCTACGAACGAGCTACGCTCGTTCGATAATATAGTCAAGTATTGCAAAATAGTGAGGCCCCCCCCTAACCCGAAATCCTGGATCCGCGCCTGATTATGGATATATACATGTATATTATATATATACCACCATATGTAACCTGATACAGGGGCGGATCCAGCATTTGGGGAACGGGAGGGGGGGGGGGGGGCTACGGACGGTACGGGAGTAATTGCAAGAGTTACCGTTCGCAACTAGGGGGTTGTCCTATTTTCGAGCTCTTCGAAATGCTCTTTCCTGTGTTTTACGGCATTTAAATTCAGACTCGAACTGGTGGTAAGCTGTGATCTATGTAAACATCGTAGATGAAAGGGGGGGGGGGAGGGTTGTGTGCAACTCCGGAACCCCCCTCCAGATCCGCCCCTGTGATACCAGAAACACGAATATTCATGTTTCAAGTGTCGGGTTATATAGGGTGCATACCCATAGATGTGATGTTTGCTTGTAGCCGCAGGGCTCCAGATAAGGAATTTGTAATTGAGTATTGTCACTCCATCATTTCTGAAGCAATTGCGTATTTCAAAATTTTAATTGGGTAAAATAAAATCACACAACTGTGAAACACATCAATAGACAGCAATTATTGAATACTTTGCTTCGAAATGAAAACATGTCTTGGCATTTCATTAGAATTGTCTACTTGGAGACAATTCTAATGAAATACGAAGATGTGTTTTCATTGAAAATACGAAAAATATGCTATATTTGTGGTCTGTTTATTGTTTTCTGCAGCATGATAAAGGTACCACAAATGTTTTATTGCCTTTTGATACTCGCTACTTCTGATTTAAATTGGGTTGTTGGCAATTTTAATTGGGTATTCAAGAAAATACGCAGTTAAAAGTACACGCCCACTCAGTAGGCACAACATAGTGACCACTATACAAATATAATCATTTAGTAATATTTATTTTACTGATAGTAACTCGTGGTGGTATCAGGCTATTTTCATGTGCAAATGAGGCATGATATATATTAATTATTTATACTGATTTTTTTCCCGACAGATTATAAAGTATGATCATTGCACATCAACAAATAAATACAGAGAATAAATAGTAGTATCCGTTAACATTTTAAGGAAACACGGTTATCGCCCCTGATATCAGTGTGGAAAGTTACGTCTGATATAAATTTGTAATAATGTCAATCAATACGTGGGGTAACGGTGAATGAATGTATAATTTGCCAGAAAATGTCTCAGATGATATCTCTGATATAAAGAACATGTTGTGCCTACTGAGTGGGCATATACCTTTAACATTATGCAATAATACATATACATACTATTGGAATATATTAATAAAGTTTAAATATATTTGCATTACTATTGTCGACCCTATGCCACCAATCATGAGCGTCACCAGCATTTTTTGAAAAGGGGGTTCGACTTTCAGCTGTGAAGCAACCGAAATCTGTAAAGGGTCCAGGGGTTGTTCCTGGACCCCTTATCCTTGGACCCCTTACATATTTCGGTTGCTTCACAGTCCCGGAGAGATTTTGATTTATAGATGCCAAATGCTGCATTTCGGTAGCTGCTTTTTAAAACAAATAGCTCCTGGGCAAGGAGTGTTGAGTCAATTAAAGAAGCGTATTTATGCAAATTAGCATATTGCAATACGTTTGGCGCCGCTTGACTGTATTTTGTTAGAAGGGCAGTTGGATACTATAATTTTTTAATGGAAAATTTCCTCATTCAGGCCACAGAGTCATCATTCCGGGTTCCGTTCCGCCAAAACGTCCCGTGAAGTACAAAATCCAATATGGCGTCGAAAATAAAATGGCGTCGATGATTCTCGATTTACGGAATGGTCCAGGGTCGGAGTGCTATTTCATGGGTTCAAGGTCCAATTCTTCCAGACGTGCCTCCAGTGAGACACGAACGATCACTTGTAATAGTTATCATAATACATCAGTAGCCTATTTCATCAAAATTGCAAAGTATACTTTGAGGGAGTAATCATTTATTTTCCCCGAAATGCATTAGTTCATATAGAACTAACGACTGAATATATTTGATGATTTAAAAATATGCAGATTTATCATTCTGAATGTATTACATTATCACAGCCAAAATGGCTGTGATAATGTAATAAATTCAGTATATAAAAAATAATAATTTTACCCTCAAATTGAAAATTTCTCCCTCAAAGTATACTTTGATAGATACGTATACTTTGCCATGTTGGTGAAATAGGCTACTGGCTGTGGCTTGCAAAATGAGGCTTCTGGGAATTGTGACCATCAAATAGTTGATCAAATAGCACACGTTTGAAGCCCGAGAATGATATATATTGCTTGTTAGAAGCATGACGGGTGTTTCATTGATGGAATGGCGACCGGTGCAGATCCTGGGATCTAAACTGGTGGCACAACCGATAAACCCTATTTTCCCAGTCACATACGAGAAAGACGATCAACTATGGCACTGGACAAAACACACACTAAGACCCATTACATTATGTCCGAGGGAAAATGTATGTATGTGTAGAAGAACCCGACACATCGTATGATGTAACGCTAATAAATAAATTGCAAGAGTTACCGTTCGCAACTAGGGGGTTGTCCTATTTTTGAGCTCTTCGAAATGCACTTTCCTGTGTTTTACGGCATTTAAATTCAGACTTCAACTGGTAGTAAACTGTGATCTATGTAAACTCCGTGGCTGAACGGGGGGGGGGGGGAGGAGGGGGTCAACCCCGGAACCCCCCACCCCCTTCTAGATCCGCCCCTGTATCCTATATGATGATGTTATTTGAGGGTTGGTCAGTGCAGCAAAGCAGACCAAGCAGAGACTGATCCATATGGCGTTGGGGGAGAGATAATACAAACTATGGTATGTATTTACATGTATATTATCACTGCATCAACCGCAGACCCGGTAGTCCAGTGGCGTAGCCAGGTTCTTGCCAAGGGTGTGCGAATTGTGGATCGCGTTTGGAATGGGGTGCTGGAGCATCCTTCCCTGGAGTACAAATATTGATTATGGAACTGTAGGTTCGAAATTAACCGGATACTAGTAGCGTATACCGGTACTTGAACAGCATAGAATTAGCCCTATTTGGACTAAACATTAAGTTAATGGTTATATCACCCAGGGGCGGATCTAGAGGGTGGGGGGGGGGGGGGTGGGGTTGCAACCCCCCGTTCAGCCACGGAGTTTACATAACTCACAGATTACCACCAGTTGGAGTTTAAATAGGAAAGTGCATTTCGAAGAGCTCAAAAACAGGACAACCCCCTAGTTGCGAACGGTAACTATTGCAATTATTCCCGTACCGTCCGTACCTGTCACATATTCACACATCACATTATGGAAGGTAATATCCGCCATAATTCTATGTGACTTGATGCTTGCTTGCTGATGACATTACAACTTATATTCATGTTATTTCATTCGTCATTTATATATTATTACATTTGAAATCTGCTTGTTGTAATTGTATTTGTCTTTCTTACATGTCCATTCTGCTGATTGCTTTGTTAATTCGTCTTATTTACATTACAATTATTGATACGTCCTTATTCGTGTCCCTGTTTTATTGCACTAAGCATTTGCAATAGAAAGCAAGAACAAATTAAGCACTTAGCACTTTGAATAAGGCCGAAAGCAGTAAGGACAAAGCCGCAGGAAGTTAGCATCAAGCTTACTACAGTCCGAAAGCGGAAGGCCGCAAGCAGAAAGCATCAAGCTACACAAGCAGAATGATGCAAGCAATATATGGGTTAGTAGTGCGTCATTATGACGTCAGATGGCACTGCTGTCCGCTCAAGTAATTCTTCCTCTAATAAATTATAGTCCGACATCTGATTGGCTGTTCAAGTCACACCTCCAATGCCGGTGTTGATGCAAGATTTCACCCACAAATTATCACAGCATAGGTTAGAAGACACCAAATAGTTTTACTATATACTTTAACCGAATTCCATCCAATAAGGCCAGTCTCTCCTACTTTCCCTATTCGTATGGATGTTGTGGGACCTATTTGTACATGACCTGCAGCCGGTCTGTACTGGTTCTGCATGACTTAAACAATAGGTTCACTTAGGAAAAATCCAACCTCGTCATGTCCTCCAATATTGTTTACATTTTGTATTGGCCACGGAAAGTCTGTTTACATCACATGACCAACACCCCCACATGTACCGCAAGTGAAACTGGGTAGTAATGGATCAAGATTGGCAAGCACACTGTGTCAGTGACCTCAAAACACCCGCACGATTTTGTTCAAACTGGACTACGATTTCGCACCATTTATTATTCTCTAATCTATATTAACTAAATTGTATACGTATGTATGGTGTTTGACTTGTTAATGTGTTTTATACATACACATATCCTCATAATTAAATTACATATGTACGTAATTGAAAACAATCACATGTTTATAGTAAGTTACACATATGGTAACTTACACAGGTTGTCTGTCAAACTGGCCCGTTACCGATGCAAACCAATAACCGTCAAGGATTAGACTAAGGTAGCACACCACCATTGATTTTCTCTAAAACACTAACCCGTTACCACACATTTTGCTATTCTCTGCTACTTTCACTTTTCTTATGAATGTTGTGGGACCTATTTTCCAATAACCTGCACTTATTCTGCTCTGGATCTTGACTAATTAAAATATATATTATCAGCAGCAGCAGCAGCAGCAGCCACAACAAGAACAACCTGAACTACAACAACCTGAACTACAACAACAACAACAACCTGAACTACAACCGGAACTACAATCCTACACTCGTTCGATGATATAGTCAAGTATTGCAAAACAGTTACGCCTCCCCCCCCCTAACCCGAAATCCTGGATCCGCGCCTGACATGACGAGGTTGGTCCCACAACATCCATACGAATAGTGAAAGTAGGAAAGACTGGCTGGGATTCGGTTAAATTATACAGTAAAACTATTTGGTGTATTTTAACCTAAACATGGCGCAACAGAAAAGGCGGCATCAATCTACATCAACACCGTTAGGGACATGGAACCAATTTAGAGGAAACGGACAACCAATTGATTTCCCATAGACCCACATTCACACAAACATGACCATCACAAACTACCTGCGACAAAATCAACTTAGTCAGTGACCTAAGCCGGTTCTAGATCCATGCCAAACACGGGGTCATGAGGGTTGATTTTTTTCCCTTTTTTTGACGGAACCGTCTACTTTCACTTTCGAAATCTCCATCTCACCCCCACATCAAGTCGTATACAGAAAAATTTAACATGCATGCGTAGAGCATGCAAATAATATAATAAAATGTTTGGCACAGACATAGCTTTCCTGTAGCATCTATTTTATTTATCTCTCTGTCATAATAATAACAATCAATGCCGTTGTCCTGATAATTTACTCCTTGTTGCTAAGCTGTACCAGGACTGGCTTACCGTCTATATTATTCATAAGTTGACTGTGTCCTAGAGAGCAACGCATTGTGGGACATGTACCTGCACATGTACATATTAAATACTTTTAGGGAGAACTATTTTAAGTTTTAGCAGCGCACCTGGCGTCATAATGGTTGTTCCCAAATTACTGTTGCAATTGTTGTTGTCAAGGGGCGTGGCTTAGCGAGCATAACAAAAGAGCGATGCAATAATCAATAATGGAACTCAGGATGTCACTACCAGTGAAACATCAAGCTACTTAGAATGTAATCAACACACAACGCATTGAAACAGAACGAATGAATAAAGCATCACGCCACATACATAGACATGTAATAAGACGGACAGAACTTAGAATGTCATCAGCCAGCAAGCATCAAGCCACATATACTTATAATAAGACGGATAGAACTTAAAATGTCATCAGCCAGCAAGCATCAAGCCACATATAATTGTAATAAGACGGATATAACTTAAAAATGTCATCAGCCAGCAAGCATCAAGCCAAATATAATTATGGCGGATATGACCTTCCATATCACATGACCCTATCATTCGTTGATCCATTTTCGAGCGTCTGCTTGTTTAATCATGCCTTGCGAGTCATGGAATATCTTACATGATAGTTAACACCTTGTTTTCTCCTCATATTTTACTTTCCACAAGGTAATTCATTATGAAAATGCTAGTCTGACAGTAGTTGCGAAAGGTAACGAGTTGCAATTTACTCCCATACCGTCCGTACGGTACGGGAGTAGTTTGCAAGAGTTATCGTTCGCAACTAGTCTCACAGCAAATATTCCATTCATATATATATTTTTTATATATATGTACATTTGTATATTAAATAAATTCAGGCGACACACGTTTCTGTTAAATTATATAGTGGCAATCAATGGTGGAATGTAACCTGGATCTAAAATCGGTCATAAATCAACGGTAGACATTCATACCTTACACCGGACTGTGTTTTTATCTACTTGTGTCAGGAGGTTCTATGATGTGATAGGCACACTTCACTGAAATCGTTTTCTTGCGAATTTTCGCGATGTAACAGTATTTATAAAGCTGATCCACTTACTTGTTCTGTTTAGTTTGCAGGAAATTACCGTGGTCCAGTCTTGTTATAGGTAGGTCATTATCTAGGACGTTCACATTATTTACAGGTTAGAAAACACTAAATAGTTTTACTAGTTTTACTATTTAGTCGAGGTTTTAACAAATCACTACTATTGGATTGGCGAAAGCCGGGCGGGTGGTGTCCAATTCCAATGTTCATTTCTCTGTTACTTCACATAGGACCACCATACTTCCACAACTTCATAACCAACGGGTGCCACCACATACCACTATCCAACATGTGAACCTTTTTGACAATGACCTATGTTTTTCCGCGTAATCATCTTAGCCATTTTCAATGTTAAGTGTTCGTGTTTATGTCTATTTCTCTGTTACTGTACCACACCATACTTGCACAACTTCTGACAGGGTCTGAAAATAGCAGCTTTTACCAGTAGGTCCGGGACCTAACAAGGACACAAGTGAAAGGTCTGAGGAACATCTTGGAAGGTCCGAGAGGTCCGGATAATCAGCTTTGATTTTTTTTTATTTCCATACTGGATATTCACCATTCGTTACATACCAAATGTATGATAAATATGCATACATGCTAGTTGCGAACATGAACGGTGCAGAGTATATTGCAAGAGTTATTATTTGCAATTAACATGTATGCTGCCGGGGAACAGATTATATCAACCATTCTTTATGAACGGATTTAACGTTGACCCTTAACCCTTAGACCGCTACTCACAACAATTGTCGTCTGCTGTTGCTTTTATATCTTGCCTTATTTCTCAATAAAAACATGGTTTGACAGCACTTCAGAATCATTTCCAATGGAAATGATTCTGAAGTGCTGTCAAAGCATGTTGTAAATTATTCTAAAGTGCTGTCAAAGCATATATTTTTTTGATGATAAAAATGGAAAATAGAAAATAAACAGCAGACGACACAAACATTAAGATAGCGGTCTAAGGGTTAATGGTGTTCGCAATTTTAAATTGATCACAGGTTCAGCGGACTTGTTACTTGTAAAAGGCAAAGGTCCGACATCAAAATTTGCAGGTCCAGGACCTCGGACCAGTGCTATTTGCAGGCCCTCATTTCATAACCAACGAGTGCCCATCACATACCACGATCCAACATGTGACCTTTTTCGACCTTGAACTATTTTGTTCCGCGTAATCGACTTAACAATTTTCAATGTTCGTGTTTATGTCCATTTCTCTGTTACTGTACCATCTAGGACCACGATACTTGCACAACTTCATAACCAATGCCAACCATATACCACTATCCAACAGTGGATGTACACAATGTATAATAATGCCAATCAATACGTGGGGTAATGTTGAATGAATGTTTATTTTGCCAGAAAATGTCTCGGATTGTCATCTGATATAAAGAACACATACTACGTGAGGAAAGAAATGTCAAGGCCGTGTGCAGAGTGTGCTAAACTATTAAAGATACATGCCCACTCAGTAGGCACAAATGTTCTTTATATCAGAGACATCATCTGGGACATTTTCTGGTAAACTAAATAGTCATTCACCATTACCCCACGTATTGAGTGGCATTATTATACATTTTATATCAGACGAAAATTTCCGCACTGACATCAGGGGCGATAACCGTGTTTCCTTAAAATGTTTACGGACATTACTATTTATTCTCTGTCTTTATTTTTTGGTGCGCAATGATCATACTTTATAATCTGTCGAAAATATTATTTTTTCAGGAGACGCATTTAATTAGTATAAATAATTAAAAAATATCATGCCTCATTTGCATATGAAACTAGCCTGATACCACCGCGCGTCACTATCAGTAAAACAAATATTACTAAATGATTTTATCTGTATAGCGGGCACTCGTAATTTTTAGAACTGGTGTAATAGTGACACAATTATACACTTATTTAATTCATATAAAGAATATTTTGTGCCTACTGAGTGGGTATGTACCTTTAACCCTTTGAAACCGAAAGCCCGCTATAGCGGTTTATGCAAACAGTGCAGATCCAGATGATCCGGCTCGTAGCGAACCGTGTCATCAGGATCTGCACTTTTTGAAAGTAATTTTTATTAGAACAAAAAAAATACCCCCTTTTCATAAATGGACTAGTCTGAAAACCACTTTTTGAGGTTGGATTGGTTGCAAAATTAACATAATTATCAAAATGCATTCCAGTTACTTAGGGGTGAAAGGGTTAAAATGGCAGACGTTCTCAAGTTGGAATTCGGGGACGACGGTATAGCTAGGATTGTAATGTGCAATGGAGAAATCCGACTGCGCATGTCCGTCGTACGTGCATGGGATGGCGTTCTCGACAAAGTCATTGGGTAAGCCGCTTATATAACTTCGTACTTCGGTGTACAGTGAAACCTCTCTAAACCGGACACACTGAAACACATGCATGTGTGCATTGCAATCATGAACGATGTTTGACAGTGAAATCGGTCATAATTTAATACATGGATGTCGCAAGGTTGTTCGGTTTAGGGAGGTTCCACTGTAATAATGTAAAATTATATAGAGGATATTCCATCGTACATTTTGAATAGCGGGAAATAATACACGAGTGTGCGTCGGCTTCCGCGTCAGCAACGAGTGAGCGTAGCGAACGAGTTGCTTGCACGGACGCCGACGGACACGAGTATATTATTTCCGCTATTCAAACATGTACAATGGAATATCCTATTTATTACACGTCCACGGTGGATACATATGCACATTTAGTCTATTTTTTGAGATTATAATCAATTAATTGTGATGTGCGTATGAATAGTTATACAATGACATGTTTTCCCGCGTTTTGACGTTACGTTGTGTGACGTCAAATGTGACGTCATGTAAACTTTTTGAAATCCAAATTACGCAGCTGTTTCTATGAGCCAGATATATTTGAGTACATGTTTGGAATGTGTTCAATCACATTAACATTCTAGATTAGTCGAGACCCTTTCCAAATTTTCAAAAACGTTGTTTTGACTGTAATACAAATTAAACATTTTGCATGGTAGCTCGTGGTTTCCAGGCGCGTAATTACGGGTGTTCTCTTCACGGTGTATTATTTGTAAGGAGTTGATTACGGGTTTTCTCTCACAGCGAAACCCGTGCAAATCATTTGCAAGAGTGTAATAAATAAATGTTGTAGGATGCTAAATTGGCTGCAATATACGGTGTCCTGTTAGGGCCACATTACATTCTCCCGTTCTCGCTCACTCGACTTATACACGAGATCGCGAGATTGCGAGAACGCGAGGCGAGATTGCGAGAATGCGAGGCGAGATCGCGAGAATGCGAGAACGCGAGAACGCGAGGCGAGATCGCGAGATCGTGAGATCGCGAGGCGAAAACGCGAGATTCAATCTCGCAATCTCGCCTCGCGATCTCGCAATCTCGCGATCTCGCGGTAGGAAGTAAATATATGCACATGCTCGCTGGTAATGCGTTTTGTACGGTGGCACAGAGGGGACATGGACATATTTTGGCTACTAAATGCAATTTAAAAATCCTATGTGACGCCAACCTCGGGGCGGTGTATTTGTCAATGGTACTTTGTCAAATGTACTTTGTATGGTTACACACATTGTTGTAACGCTTGGGGCCGTTTCATTAAACTTCGTACGACTAAAATGTTCGTAAGTGCAAAATTAAGATAGTCTGTAAATTTCACAAATTAACAACGTTTTCTTGTTAAATGCAAATCCATCAATTGAGATTTCCAGACGATCCTAAATTTGTACTTACGAACATTTTAGTCGTACGCAGTTTAGTGAAACGGACCCCAGTTCGATTGGCCATTTTGGTTCTTTTGGATTTTTTTCCACTTTCTGGGACTTAGGTCCTAGTCTTCCATCTGTGCCACAATTACGTTTCAGAAACAACAACGTAAAGGCGCTCATTATCACTGGAGAGGGGAAGTATTTCAGCAATGGTATCGACCTAGACTGGTTTACAGTCCAATCGGAAAGGGACATGAGGGCGTTTGTGGAGGCCCTTACTGGGGTGATCACGCGGCTAAATGAGCTTCCCGTGCCTACGGTGGCCTTAATGAACGGTAATGGTGTATGATAAAAAAATAAAATTTCACTTATTTGAGCTGCAAAAAGCAAACACTGCTACTTGAAAATTAATGCGTATTTTCACATTACTGTGAGTAGATTGTACTCCCATTTTTGATAATCAATGCGTATTCTGCTAAAATAAGTGCGTAAAATACGCACACATACACTGTGGTTATAACATTTTCTGAGCGGGCACTCCGGTTTATTTATACAAATAAGGCAGTTTCATTATAGGAATGAATGGCCTCTTTGTGGAATTTATCGGGGTATAAACTTGGAAAAGTCGCGGGAATACTTGACGAAGGCCTTCCGGCCTCGTCCAGTGTTCCCGCGACTTTTCCAAGTTTATATCCCCGATAAATTCCACAAAAAGGCCATTCATTCCTTATAATTCCAGCATTTGTAATACATTCATCAAGAAAATGTGTTTATTTTCCGTTTTCTTAAGAATTATTTTTACTGCGCCTCACGGTTACGGAAAGTAGTTCGGCATGGGAGTTTACTGGGATATACATTTTGGACAGAGACTTGCTACGGGCCAATCAAATGTTAGGGAATTGTGTAAATATTTTTGTGCTGGAATTATTGACCAATGCTCAACTGTGCTCATATTTGGTCAATCACACGTGATTCAGAGTATGAATTTGGAGAATGCGACCAGAAGGTTGTATAAGCAAAAGTCCGCGAGAATGGAAAGTATACGAGGCTCACGCCATATGTAGGCATCGAGAAATGTAAGACCGACACCAAAGCACATGTGACATAAATACAATGTATACATACCCATTACAATCATATTAGCGCACCTACCTGTTGTTGTACTGTACATTACGTCATATCATATATATGACGTAATGTAAAGTACGTCCACAGGTGGGTGGGGTAATTACATTTTTATGGGCCCTTTGTATGTCACAGGTACGAGTCTTTTACCTGTGTGGAAGACGAGACGAATTGTATTATTATTGCAGGTCACGCGTTCGGAGCCGGCGCATTCTTGGCCATAGTCTGCGACTACAGGGTGATGCAAGCGGAACGCGGCTGGCTCTGCTGGCCTGAGATCGTGCTCAAGCTGCGATTCAGCGAGATATTTATGAACCTACTCAGGTTAGAGACAATGGCATACTATATGTACACGAACATATGTGGGTACCATGCATCTCATGTACATGTATGTAATAGTTATAGATCACATATTTAATTTTTAATAAATTAATTTCGATGTGATCTATAACTTACTTATTGTTTACACTGCCCTTTCGCGAAGCTCCGCTCCTAAACGTGATTTCGAATCGCTATACTGGTATGTGATACGTAGTGAGCGCGTGTTTGGGCGGTAATATGCTTTGTGTCATGTGAACTGATAGCAGCAACGCGTACAATCAGCTCTAAATATAGCGGCTGAACATTTAATGATTAATTTAACAGATGGTGAAAGCGTCACAATAAGCGATTAATTGAGACGAAATGCTGTTCTTTCATTGATCGAGAAACTAGGGTAAACAATACATATATATACGGTTTCTGTATACCCATTGTGGTGTCTGATGGTCATTGTATTAGCTTCCATTATAATACACCTGACATACGAAGTATGTCTTATAAAAGTAATAAGATTATTACTGATCCTACTGCTTTTGGGAAGGGGCCAAGTGATTCTGGTGTGGCGAGGACCTGGCATCAGATCAGGATTATTCTGATTTCAGGGCTGAATATATATATTTTTTTTATTGTAAATATTCAGTTCTGATTTTGGGATCCCCCTCCATTTGTACATGTACTTGAACATGTACACTGTAATGGAATTTAGTACTAAACCCATTGACCCGGCCTTAAATGACCTTAGCTGTTGATAGGCCGTTAAACCCCAACAAACAAACAAAGTATGTATAATTCCATCCTTCCTTCCGTCCGTCCGTCCGTCCGTTAAGGTTTTTGTGTACCCATTATCTCTGCAACGGTAAGTCGAATTGATTTCAAACGTCATATACTCCCTTATCATCCATGTTTTCATTCCATACCACACCCATGCGGCCTTCATGTCCAAAGTCAAGGTCAAATTACTTACAATTTGCGTTCGTGTCTCTAGTAGTTCACATATAACACCAGCCTTCCAGGTATGGAAGGGAATGGGGTTGGGATGCTTGTTCACCTATGGTGATTAGACTGCGGAGTAACAACACCTAAATGCGAGGAATTGATAACCAGTTCCTCGGGCGGGGATACATCTCTCCATACTGTGCCCTTATGGGAAACACTCAGAGCTGCAGATAAGTTTGGTGTCTAATGAGTATTATACCCCCAGATTTCAAATTCAATGTAGAGTTTTCTTTTACAAACGTATTATAGATTTTGTATATAACAATAATTATAGTTCCACAATATAAATATTATAAGATCATGTGTACATATACGTTTATTCAGAACAAATAAATTGTAGAACACACTCAGCACGGTCGCCATTTATATCTGTGCGCCTCAGTTATTTCCGGGACCTGCCATTTGTGGACCAGCGACATATTTAGTTGTCGACTTTGATACATAAATAAAATATTCAAATACTTGTACATGCATTGGTGGTTAGGACTTACTTTAAACTGACGAATCAAATAATAATAGTTCGGTGTTTTATGGGTTATTTCGGTATATCTGGTGCAGGGTTTCCAAAATTGTAGAATCACATGTTTTAGGAGGCGATTCTCATGTTGTTGTTTTTTTAAATTCTAATAAACATGTTTTGGCGGCATATGATAATCTCCTATGACGATTACATCTCGCATTTTTTTTATTACTGATGGTGAACACGTTTTGGTCTTCTCTAGTCGCATATCCAATAAGCCCGGTTTTGTCCGATCATGTCGTACATAATATGCACATGCACGTAATCATTACTGACTATCACGTGTAGGAGAGTAAAATCAAAGGTTACATAACCATCGTCTTATGGTATAGTCCGCAGACGATAACTTGCTACTTGTTTACAAACAAACCAGTCATAAACAAAACACGGAATAGTTGAGACAGGTAAATATACCCGTGCCTGTATTCCTTTTCAATATTGATTTTAATGTTGGTCATCAAGTTATATGTAGTCGAGGGGTTAGAGTGACCGTTATTAACTCCGTCGGTAGTGGGTTCGAATCTAAGTTTTTCTTACATGTAGATACATTTTTATTTGTTGATATTTTATTATACATGTGTATGTTTCTTTTTTTATAAGTGTTGCTCTTACAAATTACATTAACTATTGAACTTGATTACATGTAGAAAGTTAGTCTCACTTTGATAAAAAAAACAAATGCGCATTTCATTGATGGCCACCATTTGACATGCAGAAACTGGGAGTCTGTTCTCTCGCCGATCAGGTCACATCAGGCCCGTAGCGGTGTGTAAAATAATGCCACGGCATCCTTTTTAGCGGGAAAAATTCCACTTAGACCCTCAAAATTAAATTGGATGTTCAACGCATGAAGCTGACGAAAAAAACAACAAATGAAAAGTCATGCAGAGCATGATGTTATTAGCCGATCAAATCAGGGTTCAATATATGTCCACATTTTAGTAGTTGCCGAATCTCAGGGAAAAGTGAGAGAAGTGTTGATTTCACCTGAATAGTGACTACATAACCACATTCGAACACAAACAAAATTTGACCATTTGGCGGCCATCTTGAATGACATAATGACTCCATTTTGAGAAAAATGATATGACAGCGATCGGTTGATCGATAATTTCGATTTGATATATTACATGACCACATTTGAACAAAATCAAAAATTGACATTTTGGTGGCCATCTTGAATGACATAATGACTTTATTTCAAGAAACATTATATGACAGCGATCGGCGCATCGATACTTTCAATTTGACATATTACATGACCACATTTGAACAAAATAAATATTTGACCTTTTGGCGGCCATCTTGAATGATATAATGACTTCATTTTGAGACTAGATGGCCGCGGCCTGCATGTCGCGCCTTGGGGCTAGGCATGGACACTAAAAAAAGAGATATAGTAGACGGAAAAACTTTAACCAAAACAATTTAATCGGACACACGTACGTACGGACGTACGTCAAATTGCCGACTATATCGCCCTTTCCGCAAGCGGGCGCGACAAAAATTTAGCCAAACATTTCAAAGTACTTAGACCTTGACATTGGGCACAGGGGCCGCACAGCTGGGGGTAGAATGAAAATATAGATGATGATAAACAGCCATGTGAAGGTTGAAGGTAATGGGCAAAGCAGGTGCATAGATATAGTACATGAAAAACATTAACCAAAAACTTAAAGTAATTAGACCTTGACATTGGGCACAGGGGCCGCACGGGAGGTGGGTAGAATGAAAATATGGATGATCTTGGATTCGTCGTTCGAAGGATTTAACCTTTTCACGGCGGCCATCTTGGATTCAGGTCGACTTTCTTTTAACAACTTTGAAAAGGCTTCACCTAAGGACCATGCCGGTAACGTTTGGTGTCCATTGAATGACTTAATTTTGAGACTAGATGGCCGCGGCCTGCATGTCGCGCCTTGGGGCTAGGCATGGACACTAAAACAAGAGATATAGTAGACGGAAAAACTTTAACCGGACACACGTACGTACGGACGGACGTACGCCAAAGTTCCGACTATATCGCGCTTTCCGCAAGCGGGCGCGACAAAAACTTTAACCAACAATTTCAAAGTAATTAGACCTTGACATTGGGCACAGGGGCCGCACGGGAGGGGGGTAGAATGAAAATATAGATGATGATAAACAGCCATGTGAAGGTTGAAGGTAATGGACAAAGCAGGTGCATAGATAGATAGGGGTAGAATGAAAATATGGATGATCTTGGATTCGTCGTTCGAAGGATTTATCCTGTCCAGGGCGGCCATCTTGGATTCAGGTCGACTTTCTTTTAACAACTTTGAAAAGGCTTCACCTAAGGACCATGCTGGTAAAGTTTAGTGTCCATTGACCAAGCGGTTCGGTAGAAGATGATTGAAAATGTTGCCGGACGACGGACGGACAAAACGCGGTAATGAAAATAGCTCACATGAGCTTTGCTGAGCTTTCATGAGCTCAGGTGAGCTGAACAAATCAAAGTATATGCAAACAAAAAAATCTTTTTAGGGGTGGGTGGGGATGAGAATCTATAAATTTATTTGTTATTGCCTAACCTCAGTTGACCTTATTCAACCTATTGTGACTTGTAACTTAAGTTATTTAGAGCCGGGTAGACTGGGTAGAACCAGTACTCTGGACTGTATGGGGTGGGTGGGGTGGGGTGGGATCGCAGCATCGGTGCTGAATTTACAACAAAATATTCCGCAGTGAAATTACGACATCCTGATCTGGCGTTTTAATGTGCCCATTGTTCTTCAAACTCCGAGAAACCCTACTTTATAATAGTAATTTATCAATGTGCGGTATTTATACTCAAATGTACTTTGCAAAACATATTACCTGTATCTGATTGTCTATCTTCTCGTAAATGAAGCTGGCGCGCATATTAAGATCACGTGATCGGCAACTGTTCGATTGATTGGTCAGCTGGGTGAGCCAACATTGGTCTGGTCCAATCAAATCACGAATAAAAAATATCACGCTTTGTAAGAATAGAAGGCAAGCCGCCTTTTTTAGTTTACCGAACTCTTGTTAATACATTTATTTATAGCCAAATTACCGAACACTTGTAGTTAAAACGTTTATTTATAGCCAAATTGTGTTATTTCGCTATATTTAAAGTTTTTAAACAGAGATAATGGCCAAAGATGAAAAATTATCCGGTTGATGTAGTTTGGAAGTGATACAACAAATTTCGCGTTTGTAGATTACCTAATATAGGAGAAAAGGGTGGTTACAAACCTTTTCACAAATCGAGAATAACCAATATATAGCCGATCTGTAAATAGATCGGCTAATAAAAACAGGCCAAAATAATGCCACGGTGGCCGCTACGGCCCTGCACATGGGGGTCATACAGAGTGATAAACCACGCCGTTGCACATATTTCCCTCTCCAGCAACCAATCGTAAACATAACACAATAATATCGAAAAAAAATACCACTGAGCCACACCAAGTGTGTATTTTTGAGCGCCGAGATACACTATTATAGCGACATGCATGTATGTCAGTCAACACATATTTAATCATTTCGCGACACTATCGCACATGGAATAAAATACAACTTTAGTTAGTAAGATTTGGCTCTGGAATTATCTTTCGCACATTAATTATTCCGTAAATTTATGACGTCGAAAGTTACAAGTCGGAGAGTAGGTGCATAATACTCTCCTGTTAGGGACATGTTGCAATCTCCCGCATAGGTTGATCGAAAAAACGCTTTAGGAAACAGTCGGCCAATAAATAATGTGACCGTAAGCCAGTCCTGGTACAGCTTAGCAACAAGGAGTAAATTCTCAGGACAACGGCATTGATTGTTATTATTATGACAGAGAGATAAATAAAATAGATGCTGCAGGAAAGGAATGTCTGTGCCAAACATTTTATTATATTATTTGCATGCTCTAGATTTCGAAAGTGAAAGTAGACAGTTCCGTAAAAAAAGTGGAAATAACTCGTGGAAATCAATCCGCATGACCAAGTGTTTGGCACGGATCTAGAACCGGCTTAGGTCACTGTCTCCAGGAATGGAAGTAACCAAATTAATTTTGTCGCAGGTAGTTTGTGATTGTCATGTTTGTGTGCATGTGGGTCTATGGGAAATCAATATTGGTTGCTTGTTTCCTTTAGGTATGATCGCGAGATTGCGAGACGAAAACGCGCGATTCTATCATATTCAATCATGCGTTTTCGCAACCTCGCCGCGCGATCTCGCATTTTTGCTTCGCGATCTCGCATCCACACGCATGAGCAAACTAACCCGAATTATGTGTGTAACGCAGCTGTGTTTTATAATTCGTCTTACAGCCAAATGTATTTCCAAAAGCGGAAGGCGAGATGGTGAAAAACGCGATACGATTCTCATGCCTTTAGGAGACGATTCGCAAGTTTTCGCAAGACGGACAAATTGCGGAGCGACAGACAAATCATAATGCTGATTGTGTTATTTTGGATTGCAGATAAACGCTTTTAACATGGCAGACGTACCTTTTTCCTTTATCAAAATGTTTGCAAACTGTAGATCCCGATGAGCCGGCTATTCACAAGCCGTCTCATCAGAATCTACGCCATTCGTACGTACTTTATTTATACCAAAAAAAATACCCCTAATGCAGCATAATGAAACATATTGAGAGGGCGGCGGAGGTTGACGGTGTTGATCAATTTTAATTACTGATATATCAATGACGGCAATAGGTAAAAATCATAAGTTCAATTAACAAGTTCCCCTCCCCCCAAAAAAAACAACCTGGATCCACGCCTGGCTGTTAACGATATGCAATATCGGCGAGTAAATACCAAATTCCCGTGTTGAAAGCGGCGCAGTTGATCTCGGTCAACACTGTTTGCAATATGTGATGACACATTTTCTCTTGTACAGCGTACAAATACTTCTCTGTTATAAATCAACATTAATTTTCATAAATATTTCACGGAACTCGGCCGAATGGTCATAACTCCTCCAAATGTAGCTGCTAATGAGTGACAAACAATGTTGACTTGTTGGAAATGCGGCGGCGACTGGTCTGCGTCTATACTGTAGTGTTGTCAATGCCAGGTCCGAGTGATAATTGTCCCATTGCTCCGGCCATTTAATTATTTTTTTTGTGAATTGTGTACATAATTTATTGTTTTTACTTTTTAAATTAGAAAGCACAACTCTTAAAATGACAGGTGTGAAAATTCATGTTACATTTAAATTGGGTAATAAACAAAAAAAATATTTACAGTTACCGTGGTTTGAACTCGGGGACGTGTATTAATCCAGCACAAAGCCACTCGGCTAAGGAAGCAACTCGTATTGTATAATTGTATCCCCCGGACTCCGTCGGGGGATACTATGGATTTGACAGCGCGCCGCGTCCGCGTCCGCGTCCGCGTCCGCCGCAGACACTTCTTGTCCGGAGCATAACTCGAACACCATTTGGAATATTTTCATGAAACTTCACACATGCATAGACCACGACCCGAAGGTGTGTCGCGCACAAGAATGACAACTCTTGCATAGCTAATTTTTGAGTTATCTCCCTTTTTTGTTTCTCGCACTGATTTCGTGTCCGGAGCATAACTCCACCACCCTTTCGAATATTTTCACGAAACTTCACACATGCATAGACCACGACCCGAAGGTGTGTCGCGCACAAGAATGACAACTCTTGCATAGCTGATTTTTGAGTTATCTCCCTTTTTTGTTTCGTGCACTGATTGACCATAACTCGACCACCCTTTGGAATATTTTTATGAAACTTAACACATTCAATTAGACCACGAACCGAAGGTGTGTCGTGCACAAGAATGACAACTCTTGCATAGCTAATTTTTGAGTTATCTCCTTTTTTTGTTTTCGCTCACTGATTTCCTCTCCGGAGCATAACTCGACCACCCTTTGGAATATTTTCATGAAACTTCACACATGCATAGACCACGACCCGGAGGTGTGTCGCGCACAAGAATGACAACTCTTGCGTAGCTAATTTTTCAGTTATCTCCCTTTTTTGTTTTGCGCACTCTACAAACTGGACAATAATGCATGAAGACCTGTTTTCTCGTCTGCTCTGTATACCTTTTCTCGTGTGCTCTGTACACCTTACCTGTAGAGAGAACAATAGAAACTGGGAGAACCATGTGCTAAGCATGGGCTAGCATGTGCAGATGTCCAGTGCTTGACCACTGCTGACCAGGTAATTTATACAGGTAAATCACTACATTGGGTACTGTGTTGAAAATATTGTGGCATTATGTGGACCTCTGCAGATATATGTAGATAAATATAGGACTATTAAAAAAAAATCTGGTCTCCAATAGCAAGCATTATTATTTTTAAATTTTTTTTGGTCATTTTTTTTTTTTTTCATTATTTTTTTTCTTTTTTTTCTTTTTTTTTTTCAAATTATTTTTCAATTTGACTGGAAAAAAAATCTGGGCTCCAGTAGCAAGCATTATTATTTTTAAACTTTTTTTTTTTTTTTTTCATTTTGTTTTTTCATTATTTTTTTCAAATTATTTTTCAATTTTTGTCCAGTAGCATAAGGTCGTAAGTGCTATATACAGACTATTCACCTGTGCATGTGCTAGCATGTGCAACTGACCACTGACCACTTACAGGTAATTTATACAGGTAAATGATTATATTACATTTCCGTAAACTGTGTTGAAAATATTGTGGCATTATGTGGACTTGTGCAGATATATGTAGATAAATATAGGACTATTAAAAAAAAATAATTCTGGGCTACAGTAGCAAGCATTATTATTTTTAATTTTTAAACTTTTTTTCCATTTTTTTTTTTCATTTTTTTTTTCAAATTCTTTTTCAATTTTTGTCTAGTAGCATAAGGTCGTAAGTGCTATATACAGACTATTATCATATAATAAAACAATTATTGACTAGTGAGCCATAGAATATAATCTGATATTCTATGGTTCACTAGTCAATAATTGTATAATATGTTCGGGCCAGTGAAAATTGCTTTCGGGCCCAGGCTCGAGGTCAAGGCGGGACAAGGCGAGGCATCTGATTCCGCGGAATTCTTGTTTACTTATCTCCCTTTGTTGTTTCGTGCTCTGATTTTGTATCCAGAGCATAACTCGAACACGCATATACGCATTGCTCTCTAATGGTCCTCTAATACCAAATCCACGTTCGTTCTGCCCCCGTCAAGCCCAGGGTCAAGGTCACATACTTAGTGCTTCAAAAACATTAACGCTTGGGTAAATATCTTATACTTTCTGTTTTCTTTCATGGATCATGGATCATCTTCATATTTCATATACGCATTGCTCTAATGGTCCTCTACCGCCCTGTGCCAAATCCACGTTCGTCCTGCCCACCAATCCCAGGGTCAAGGTCACATACTTGGTGCTTCAAAAACTTTAACGCTCAGGTAAATATCTTATAATTTTTATTTCCATTCACGGATCAACTTCATATTTCATATACGCGTTGCTCTAATGGTCGTCTACCGCCCTGTGCCAAATCCACGTTCGTCCTGCCCCGCCAAGCCAAGCAGGTCAGGGTCACATACTTAATGCTTCAAAAACTTTAACGCTCAGGTAAATATCTTATAATTTTTATTTCCATTCACGGATCAACTTCATATTTCATATACGCGTTGCTCTAATGGTCGTCTACCGCCCTGTGCCAAATCCACGTTCGTCCTGCCCCCGCCAAGCCCAGGGTCAAGGTCACATACTTAGTGCTTCAAAAACTTTAACGCTCGGGTAAATATCTTATAATTTCTGTTTTCTTTCATGGATCATCTTCATATTTCATATACGCATTGCTCTAATGGTCCTCTACCGCCCTGTGCCAAATCCACGTTCGTCCTGCCCCCGCCAATCCCAGGGTCAAGGTCACATACTTGGTGCTTCAAAAACTTTAATGCTCAGGTAAATATCTTATAATTTTTCTTTCCATTCACGGATCAACTTCATTATTTCATATATGCGTTGCTCTAATGGTCCTCTACCGCCCTGTGCCAAATCCAGTTCGTCGTCCAGCCCCCGCCAAGCCCAGGGTTAACATCATATACTTAGTGCTTCAAAAACTTTAACGCTCAGGTAAATATCTTATAATTTCTGTTTTCTTTCACGGATCAGCTTCATATTTCATATAGCATTGCTCTAATGGTCCTCTACCGCCCTGTGCCAAATCCACGTTTGTCCTGCCCCCGCCAAGCCCAGGGTCAAGGTCACATACTTGGTGCTTCAAAAACTTTAAGCTCAGGTAAAAGAAAATTTTGACTTGCAATTTGGCCTCATTTATTATCAAAGCGATATGTGGGACATCCGTGTTCTATGAACACATTTTCTAGTTTATTAAAACTTCACACATGCATAGAAGACGACCCAAAGTGTGTCGCACGTAAGAATGACAACTCTTGCGTCGTTAATTTCTTAGTTATCTCCCTTTGTTTTTTCGTGCACTGATTTCGTGTCTGGAGCATAACTCGAACACCCTTTGGAATATTTTCATGAAACTTCACACATGCATAGACCACGACCCTAAAGGTGTGTCCCGCAAGAATGACAACTCTTGCATCACTAATTCTTTAGTTATCTCCCTTTGTTTTTCCGTCACTAATTTTGTCTCCGGAGCATAACTCGAACACCCTTTTTTCAAACTACTTGTGTATCTGGGGAGGGGGATACACATGCGCTTGTCGACAAGCGTCCATTTCTAGTTATGGGAAGTAACTGCTCTTAGTTATTGTAGTAACGTGTAAACAACCTTGTGAAATCCGCATCAAATCGAATTTTCAGACAAAATATTAATTAGTTAACAGTTTATTTTCACGTTGTAACAAAATAAATATGCTAAGCTAGTATGTGATGACAGAAACACTATGTATGCATACGACACGTTGTTTACGTTCTCTCCTGAATCCAAACCGTTTGTGAAACGTCGAAACGATTCGGTAGGCATACTCAGTTATGTACGGAAGCCCATTAGGGCCACTTCACTTCTTTTTTTTTAATCTTTTCTTGAATTTTCAAGATACTTTCTTGAATTTTCGAGATGTTTTCTTAAATTTTTAAGTTCTTTTCTTGAATTTTCAAGATCTTTTCTTGAAAATTCAAGAAAAGATCTTGAACATTCAAGAAAATAACTTGAAAATTCAAGCAAGATGTTTTCTTGAATTTTCAAGTTCTTTTCTTGAATTTTCAATTGAATTTTCAAGAAAAGATCTTGAAAATTCAAGAAAAGAACTTGAAAATTCAAAGAACTTGAAAATTCAAGAAAAGATCTCGAAAATTCAAGAAAAGATAAAAAAAGTGAAGTGGCCCTAATGGGCTTCCGTACATAACTGAGTATGCCTACCGAATCGTTTCGACGTTTCACAAACGGTTTGGATTCAGGAGAGAACGTAAACAACGTGTCGTATGCATACATAGTGGATGTTTTCTTGAATTTTCAAGTTCTTTTCTTGAATTTTCAAGAAAAGATAATTTCTTGAATTTTCAAGTTCTTTTCTTGAATTTTCATGATCTTTTCTTGAAAATTCAAGAAAAGAACTTGAAAATTCAAGAAAACATCTTGAATAAATGGAAATTAAAAAAAAGTGATGTGGCCCTGATGGGCTTCCGTAGTTATGTAGTCAGTATTCATCAATTATATAAAGACACAAGAGCTCATGCATCATACTACAATCAATGATCAAACTATATGTAAAGTTTCTATTTAGATCGAAATCGTCCACTCTCGGTTTCCCATCTAAGTTTGTCACATAAATTGATGTTAGACGTTGAGCGACTCCATTCTGAAACGTCGTCGTCTGCTCCACATGGTGACGTCAGAAAACAGGGATTTCCGAAGTCACGTTATTTTGAGTCTAACGTTGGAAATCGCACAGCGGCGCTCATTAACAGTAATGTCCGTTAAGGTTTTAATCTGTCGAAAATATTATTTTGTTCAGGAGACGCATTTAATTAGTATAAATAATTAAAACATATCATGCCTCATTTGCATATGAAACTAGCCTGATACCACCGCGCGTCACTATCAATAACATAAATATTACTAAATGATTTTATCTGTATAGCGGGCACTCGTAATTTTTAGAACTGGTGGAATAGTGACATAATTATACACTTATTTAATTCCTATAAAGAATATTTTGTGCCTACTGAGTGGGCATGTACCTTTAACCTTTTGAAACCGAAAGCCCGCGATAGCGGTTTATGCAAACAGTGCAGATCCGGATGAGCCGGCTCGTAGCGAGCCGTCTCATCAGGATCTGCTGTTTTTGAAAGTAATTTTCATATTTTTTATTAGAACAAAAAAATACCCCTTTTTCATAAATGGACTAGTCTGAAAACCACTTTGGTAGGTTGGATTGGTTGCAACATTAACATAATTATCAAAATCCATTCCACTATCTTATCAAAATCCATTCCAGTTACTTAGGGGTGAAAGGGTTAAAATGGCAGACGTTCTCAAGTTGGAATTCGGGCCCGACGGTATAGCTAGGATTGTAATGTGCAACGGAGAAAACCGACTGCGCATGTCCGTCGTCCGTGCATGGGATGGCGTTCTCGACAAAATCATTGGGTAAGCCGCTTATATAACTTACTACGGTGTACAGTGAAACCTCTCTAAACCGGACACGGTGTCACCCTGGGAGAACCACAGGGTGTCCGGTCTAGAGATGTTTCACTGGAACACTGAAACACATGTATGAGTGTATTGCAATCATGAACGATGTTTGACGGTGAAATCGGTCATAATTTAATACATGGATATCGCAAGGTTGTTCGGTTTAGAGAGGTTCCACTGTAATAATGTAAAATTATATAAATGTTATAGGATGCTAAGTTGGCGGCATTGGTAGCTGCAATAGCTCGTTGACTATTAATATTTAAACAATAGACATTTTGGTTACTATCATTTTCAGAGAATTTTCAGAAATTATTTGAATAAGTACCATATCTATTTATATCTTTTACAAACATGTGCACAAATATACAAATATAAAAGCATTGCCTTTTTATTTTGCGTTATCAGTCATTTTGGCTACTAAATGCAATTTAAAAATCCTATGTGACGCCAACCTTGTGGGGGGGGGGGGGGGTGTTGTAACGCTTGGGTCTGTTTCATTAAACTTCGTACGACTAAAATGTTCAGGGGGGGGGGGGAAGGGAACGTGTTGTAGCGCCTGGGCCGTTTCATTAAACTTCGTACGACTAAAATGTTCGTATAAAGTGCAAAATTACGATAGTTTTCTTGTAAACAATTATTGGATTTACATTTATTGAGCATAGGCTGCATATGCAGCCTATGCTCAATACATGTTAATCCATCAATTGAGATTTCCAGACGATCCTTAAATTGCAATTATAAACATTTTAGTCGTACGCAGTTTAGTGAAACGGACCCCAGTTCGATTGGCCATTTTGGTTCTTTTGGATTTTTTCCACTTTCTGGGACTTGGGTCCGAGTCTTCCATCTGTGCCACAATTATGTTTCAGAAACAACAACGTAAAGGCGCTCATCATCACTGGAGAGGGGAAGTATTTCTGCAATGGTTTCGACATAGACTGGTTTACAGTCCTATCGGAAAGGGACACAAGGGCGTTTGTGGAGGCCCTTACTGTGGTGCTCACGCGGCTAACTGAACTTCCCGTGCCTACGGTGGCCTTAATGAACGGTAATGGTTGCTGGAAAGGACACACACAGAGCTCCAGATAAGTTTTATGTCTAAAGAGTAATGTATTATAGCTTTTCTGATAAAAAAATAAAACAAATTTAAAAATTCACTTATTTGAGCTGCAAAAAGCAAACACTGCTACTTGAAAATTAATGCGTATTTTCACATTGCTGTGAGTATATTGTACTCCCATTTTTGATAATCAATGCGTATTCTGCTAAAATAAGTGCGTAAAATACGCCGCCAATACGCACCTTATCTGGAGCTCTGCTGACACATACACTGTGGTTATACAATTTTCTGAGCGGGCGCTCCGGTTTATTTCCCCAAATAAGGCAGTTTCATTGGCCAATGCTGAACTGTGCCAAGATTTGGTCAATCAAAATATGTGATTCAGAGAATGAATTTGGAGAAGGCGACCAGAAGGTTGTATAACCAAATGTCCGCGAGAATGGCAGTATACACAGCTCAACTGAGTGGTAACATATGGAAGGTGATATCCGCCATACTTATATTAGGCTTGATGCTTGCTTGCTGATGACATTCTAAGTTCTATCCGTCTTATTACAATTATATGTGGCTTGATGCTTGCTGACTGGTGCCATTACAACTTACTTTCAGGCTATTTTATTCGTCATTCGTGGTTATGACATTTGAAATCTTCTTCGTTGTAGTCTAAATTGCATGTGCATTTCGTTTGATGCTTTATTCATTTGCACTGTTTCAATGCGTTCGTGTTGATTACATTCTAAGTAGCTTGATGCTTCAGTCTTACTGACATCCGGAGTTCCATTATTGATTATTGCATCGCTGTTTTGCCATGCGTTTTGTTACCTCGCTAAGCCACGCCCCTTGACAACAACAATTGCAACAATAATTTGGGAACAACCATTATGACGCCAGGTGCGCTGCTAAAACTTAAAATAGTTCTCCTAAAATGATTGAATATGCTGGTACCCGTCCTACAATGCGTTGCTCTCTAAATTGGTTCCATGTCCCTAACGGTGTTGGTGTAGGTTGATGCCGCCTTTTCTGTTGCGCCATGTTTAGGTTAAAAGACACCAAATAGTTTTACTGTATAATTTAACCGAATCCCAGCCAGTCTTTCCTATTTTCACTATTCGTATGGATGCTGTGTGACCAACCTCGTCATGTCCCCCAATGTTGTTTACATTATTTGGCCACGGAAACTCTGTTTACATCATGTGACCAACAGGCTCAGTGCTTTCTTTTAAATACTTCAAATATGCTGAAAACTGGTGTTAAAAACACCCCAACAACTGGGTAGTAATGGATCAAGATTTGCAAGCAAACTGTGTTGTGACCTTAAAACACCCGGACTATTATTTATGCCGGAGTACGTTTGCATACTCAATTATCTAACCTTAAACCTAGAGTGCTACATGCCAGGTTATATTATAGGGAGACATGTTTTTATTTATTCTTTCAATCTGACATTTTTCTGGCAAAATGAATATTGATTTACCATTACCAGACGTACTAATTGACATTATTATACTTTTTATATCAAACGCGAAATGCCAGTTTGATATCAGGGGCGATAACCGGGTTTCTGTAAAATGATAACGGAAGCAACTATTTATTCCATTTATTTATTTTTTGATGTGCAATATCATACTTTATGATATGTCGATAAAAATATTTATTCAGCATTTAGTTGATATAAATAATTTAAAAATACTGCATCATTTGCATATGGAACTAGCTTGATATCACCACGAGGCTCTATGAGTACATTAAAGATTACTAATAATTATATCTGTGTAGCTGGCACTCGTAATTTTTGTCGCGCCCGCTTGCGGAAAGTTCGATATAGTACGTACGTACGTGTGTCCGGTTAAAGGTTTTGGTTAAGTTGTTTGGTTAAGTTTTTTGGTTAACGTTTTTGGTTAAGTTCTTTGGTTAAAGTTTTTGGTTAAGTTTTTTGGTTAAGTTTTTTGGTTAAAGTTTTTGGTTAAGTTTTTTGGTTAAGTTTTTTGGTTAAGGTTTTTGGTTAAAGTTTTTCGTTATACTATATCTCTGCAACTGCTTTGCCCATTACCTTGAAACTTCACATGGATGTTTATCATCATCTATATTTTCATTCTACCCCCTCCCGTGCGGCCCCTGTACCCAATGTCAAGGTCAAATTACTTTGAAGTTTTTGGTTAAGTTTTTTGGTTAAAGTGCTTGGTTAAGTTTTTTGGTTAAGTTTTTTGGTTAAAGTTTTTCGTTATACTATATCTCTGCAACTGCTTTGCCCATTACCTTGAAACTTCACATGGGTGTTTATCATCATCTATATTTTGTACGTACGTGTGTCCGGTTAAAGTTTTTGGTTAAGTTGTTTGGTTAAGTTTTTTTGTTAAAGTTTTTGGTTAAGTTCTTTGGTTAAAGTTTTTGGTTAAGTTTTTTGGTTAAGTTTTTTGGTTAAAGTTTTTGGTTAAGTTATTTGGTTAAGTTTTTTGGTTAAAGTTTTTCGTTATACTATATCTCTGCAACTTTGCCATTACCTTGAAACTTCACATGGGTGTTTATCATCGTCTATATTTTCATTCTACCCCTCTCCCGTGCGGCCCCTGTGCCCAATGTCTAGGTCAAATTACTTTGAAGTTTTTGGTTAAGTTTTCTGGTTAAAGTTTTTGGTTAAGTTTTTTGGTTAAGTTTTTTGGTTAAAGTTTTTCCTTATACTATATATGTTTGTTTAGTGTCCATGCCTCGCCACAAGGCGCGACATGCAGGCCGCGGCCATCTAGTTAAAAGTGGTGAACTAGTTGCAATTATACACTTATTTAAGTTCCATAAAGAAAAGTTTGTACCTACTAGATGGGACCCCAGCTTCAACAATACTTAAATCTATATTTTAATTAGTCAAGATCCAGAGCAGAATGGGTGCAGGTTATTGGAAATTAGGTCCCACAACATCCATAAGCAAAATGAAAGTAGCAGATAATAGCAAAATGTGTGGTAACGGGTTAGTTTTTTAGCGAAAATCAATGGTGGTGGCCCACCTTAGTCTGATCCCGGACGGTTATTGGTTTGCATCGGTAACAGACCAGTTTGACAGTCAACCTGTGTAAGTTACCATATGTGTAACTTACTATAAAAATGTGATTGTTTTCAATTACGTACATATATAATTTAATTATGAGGATATTGTATGTATAAAACACATTAGTAAGGCAAACACCATACATACATATGCAATTTAGTTAATATAGGTTAGAGAATAACAAATGGTGCGAAATCGTCAAGAGGGTAAAAGTAGTCCGGTAAGAACAACATCGTGCGGGTGTTTTGAGGTCACTGACACAGTTTGCTTGCAAATCTTGATCCATTACTACCCAGGTTCACTTGAGGAACATGTTGGTCATGTGATGTAAACAGAGTTTCCGTGGCCAAAAATAAATGTAAACAATAGTGAGGGACATGACGAGGTTGGATTTTTCTTTCTTAGGAATAAGTAAACCTATTGTTTAATTCATGCAGAACCAGTACAGACCGGCTGCAGGTCATGTACAAGTAGGTCCCACAACATCCATACGAATAGTGAATGTAGGAGAGACTGGCCTTGTTGGATGGGATTCGGTTACAGTATATAGTAAAACTATTTGGTGGCTTCTAACCTATACTGTGATAATGTGTGGGTGAAATCTTACATCAACACCGGCATTGGAGGTGTGCCTCAAGATTAGAGGATACCAAATGGTGCGAAGTCGCCCAGGGTGTATGCAAAAATAGTCCGGTATAAAAAAATAGTGCGGGTGTTTTGAGACAGACACCGTTTGCTTTCAAATCCTGATCCATTACTACCCAGTTTCACTGGAGGAACATTTTGGGGTGCTTTTAACACAAGTTTTCAGCATATTTGTAGCATTTAAAAGAAAACACTGAACCTGTTGGTCACGTGATGTAAACAGAGTTTCCGTGGCCAAAAAATGTAAACAATATTGGGGGATATGACAAGGTTGGATTTTTCTTTCTTACGAGTAAGTGAACCTATTGTTTAGTTCATGCAGAACCAGTACAGACTGGCTGCAGGTCATGTACAAGTGGGTCCCATAGCATACATACGAATAGTGAAAGTAGGAGATACTGGCCTTATTGGATGGCATTCGGTTAAATTATGTAGTAAAACTATTTGGTGGTGTCTAACCTCAAACAGCCAATCACATCTCGTACTATTATTTATTCGTCGGAGGATTCCTAACATTGACAGCAGTGCCATCTGGCGTCATAATGAGGCACTATATCACCGATATTGTTTGCGTCATTCGGCTTGTGACTTGATGCTTTCTGCTTGCGGCTTTCCGCTTTCGGACTGTGGCTTGATGCTTACTTCCTGCGGCGTTATACTTACTGCTTTCGGCTTTATTCAAAATGCTAAGTGCTTTGTTCTTACTTTATTTTGCAAATGCTTAGTGCAATAAAACAGGGACACGAATAAGGACGTATCAAAATTGTAATGTAAATAAGACGAATGAACAAAGCACTCAGCAGAATGGACATGTAAGAAAGACAAATACAATTACAACAAGCAGATTTCAAAATGTAATAAATACAAATGACGAATGAAATAACATGAATATAAGTTGTAATGTCATCAGCACGCAAGCATCAAGTCACATATAATTATGGCGGATATTACCTTCCATAGTAACATCATACACTTTGAGTGGGTAGCGGGGGCATCCACTAGATTCGCCAGACCAATAGTATGATGCTTCCGGCGTCCCTGTTATAACGTTAACGTTATAATAACCATGATACATTGTTTCACCACGTGTGTATGTTTATTCCATGGCGTAGTGAAAATTGGATATAGCTATGTAAAGGTCGTTCGTCTGCCTGTCCGTCTGTCTCTTGAACGGTAAACCCATCTGACCAAGATTTATACCGAGATTAAATTGTTCGGCGTGACAATAATATCAAACACCAGTTTAGGATATTTAAGTTTCACGACTCAATTGGCAACATAACCCACATATATGTGTATTCTAATCTGCATATTGATTATTGTGAATCACATTCAATCAACCGATCCGCGTGATGTCATTGCGGCATCTGCGGAACGAAATTTTAATTCAAAATGGCGTGCAAGATGGCCGCAAAATGTAAATTTCGCATTCAACATCATTATTGAGAATATAAAGACTATAAAGACATATATGTACCGTTGTTTTTCTTTGTATTTCATTCAGGATATATTAAGACCCAATTTCAGTTAATTTTGCAAGGGAATAGTAACATATAGCGACAAAATGACTGCCAATATGGCCACCATGGAATAAAAATGTGCATGTTTTATGCATTTTACATAAATAATGTCAAAACCTGGCAATACATAAATCGACTTTATCTGTATTGTATCGACTGCAACGACCAGGGTGTGTGAGCATGTGATATCAGAAATGTGTGATATAAAGTTTGATGTCATTTTATTTGATTTTTCTTTTACAACCTCAAAACGGTACCGTACAACGTATTTTGCTGAAACGTGGGACAGTAAATACAGTAACGTTTAATATAAAGTTCGACCATGACCAGCCGTGGGTAAACGTTTGCCGTGGCACGAGGGATCTGCTTGAACCCCATGGTCGTAGGCCGCGGGTTCAAACAGTTCCCGCAAAATGATTTGTGCGATCTGTCCGGTATGACCTGCGCAACCATCTTGCAGTCCGGTACGATTGTCCAAATAGGTTCGATACAATTTGCAAAACAGTAGGATGAGTGCATTAGAGATAGGTTAACCGCATTGTAATTTTAATAATGATAGGCCGGAAAACATATTTAATGGCTCCGCTAAAGCGTCGCCATTAAACAGATTTTCTGATATACGCCACAAATTTCAAAATTACAATACAGTTAACCCTATATTTAGTGTACCCCTACGACACGTAGACTATCGTCTTCAGTGTGCCATATATCACAAATATCCGCCATTTTGTAAAACTACTGTTATCATGACGTTAACGAATGCGTTACTTGGTTACGAAACCAAGTGATGCTACACCCTGAATGTGTTTTTCACAAAACAATCCAATGGAAAACCACAGGTGGATCACTCGTACATGTGAAAAAAATACAATGTATACCCATTAAAATCATATTACCGCACCTACCTGTTGTTGTACTGTACATTACGTCATATCATATATGACGTAATGTAAAGTGCGTCCACATGTGGGTGGGGTAATGACATTTTTATGGGCCATTTGCATGTCACAGGTACGAGTCTTGTACCTGTGTGGAAGACGAGACGAATTTTATTATTATTGCAGGTCACGCGTTCGGAGCCGGCGCAATCTTGGCCATAGCCTGCGACTACAGGGTGATGCGAGCTGAACGCGGCTGGCTCTGCTGGCCTGAGGTCGTGCTCAAGCTGCGATTCATCGAGATATTTATGCACCTAATCAGGTTAGAGAAATGGCATACTATATGTATACAAACATATATGGGTACCATGCATCTCATGTACATGTATGTAATAGTTATACATCACATATTTAATTTTTAATAAATTAATTTCGAGCGAACGTTAGCGAGCAAGAAATTAGTTTATTAAAATTTAATATGTGATCTATAACTTACTTATTGTTTACACTGCCCATTCGCGAAGCTCCGCTCCTAAACGTGATTTCGAATCGCTATACTGGTATGTGATACATAGTGAGCGTGTGTTTGGGCGGTAATATGCTTTGTGTCATGTGAACTGATGGCAGCAACGCGTACAATCAGCTCTAAATATAGCGACTGAACATTTAATGATTAATTTAACAGATGGTGAAAGCGTCACAATATGCGATTAATTGAGACGAAATGCTATTCTTTCATTGGTTGAGAAACTAGGGTAAACAATAAATATATTTGTCATACCGCAGATAAGTTTCTCGGCTTTTGATTGGCTAGCTTGCCTGGTCATATATATTATATGACCTGCCATGGCCGTCAGACATAGAGGAATTGCGATTCCCCTCCGGCGGCTCGCGTCTAATGAAGACACATTTTGCAAGCGTCTCGCGATTGCGAATTGTATTCCTCACTAAACACAATAAAACCCCGAATTGATCAATACAAGTAACACATTGTACACTCAAAACCAGTATTTATTGTTTATTTTTCCATAAATATTCATCGCTCATCAAAATATGAGAGAAAAATTATCCAAACTGTCCCGTTTAGTGTTTTCAAATCTCAACACACTTGGCTTCGTGACACGGCTATATTTAGGTCACAAACTATGGGTTCCACGCACGAAACGCGGCGTAGCAATGACAGCGAATGTTTGGGAACCAATCGCATTCTTGTAGAGGCGCCAAAGGGAGATCAGATCGATAGAGCAGTGGAATATAAATTAAATTACACGATATAAACAAACTGTCATAAAATCGTTTTCTTACTCCATATTTAGTTTGTTTTCGTTTAATAAAAAAACAAAATGTTCATTTACGCCTTTATATTAAGACTGACGGTAGAAAATCGAATCTCGGATAATTTTTCTTCCTGAAAAAAAAAACCGCAAAGATCAAACGAAGATGTATGTTTATACGCCAAATATAGGATTTGAGGCGATAGCCGAGGGTGAACATACCTTCAGACGGGCAATATTACACAATATAGCCTGTGTAGAATCACAATAACTTATAATACTGTTTCTGTATACCCATTGTGGTGTCTGATGGTCATTGTATTAGCTTTCATTATAATACCCCTGACATACGAAGTATGTCTTATAAAAGTAGTAAGATTATTACTGATCCTACTGCTTTTGGGAAGGGGCCAAGTGATTCTGGTGTGGCGAGGACCTGGCTTCAGATCAGGATTATTCTGATTTCAGGGCTGAATATATAGTTTTTTTTTATTGTAAATATTCAGTTCTGATTTTGGGATCCCCCTCCATTTGTACATGTACTTGAACATGTACACTGTAATATATGTACAGGTAATATATGGAATTTAGTACTAAACCCATTGACCCGGCCTTAAATGACCTTAGCTGTTGATAGGCCGTTAAACTTCAACAAACAAAGTATGTAGAATTATGTCCTTCCGTCCGTCCGTCCGTCCGTTAAGGTTTTTGTGTGTACCCATTATCTCTGCAACGGTAAGTCGGATTGACTTCAAACTTCATATACTTCCTTATCATCAATGTTTTCATTCCATACCACACCCATGCGGCCTTCATGTCCAAAGTCAAGGTCAAATTACTTACAATTTGCGTTCGTGTCTCTAGTAGTTCACATATAACACCAGCCTTCCAGGTATGGAAGGGAATGGGGTTGGGATGCTTGTTCACCTATGGTGATTAGACTGCGGAGTAACAACACCTAAATGCGAGGAATTGATAACCAGTTCCTCTGGCGGGATACATCTCTCCATACTGTGCCCTTATGGGAAACACTCAGAGCTGCAGATAAGTTTGGTGTCTAATGAGTATTATACCCCCAGATTTCAAATTCAATGTAGAGTTTTCTTTTACAAACGTATTATAGATTTTCCTCCTTATTAAATAGGGAACAAATGATAAAAAATAAATAAAACAATTTAAAAATTCAGCTCAAATAAGTAAATTTCAACTTTATTCCAATATTTTCACTACTGAATTTGAAAATAAATGCGTATTTTCACATTGCTGTGAGTATTGTGTACTCCCACTTTTGATAATCAATGCGTATTCTGCTAAAACATGTGCGTAAAATACGCCAATACGCACCTTATCTGGAGCTCTGATTATATACACTATTCCATCGTCGGGAAATAGACAGAAATCTAATGTCAACAGTGGGTTTTAAAATTCACATACACCTGAATCAGGCACATTTGAGACACGCCATGTGATTTTGTACCTTCGGGCATCTGCGTAATTTCATTAAATACGTTCACAAAATTCACAATATTTTTCATAAATAAAGTCAAGCGTATTTCATGAAATTACGCAGATGTCCGAAGGTACCAACTCCCTTGGCTCGTCTCATTTGTGACTGTGACTGGAGACATGGGGCTAATGAGATTTGCGACCAATGTAGATCGATCAAATAGCATGCTCCTGCAGCACGATAGCGATCTATATTGCTTGTTAGAAGCATGACGGGTGTTTCATTGATGGAATGGCGGATGAACAGGCTGATCTGAATATACACTTGTCCCAAAACCCAATGTATCCTGTCCCAATCCACATTTCAGATCATATTAAAGATAATACAAAGAATGTTTAAATCTATGTTCATGTCCATTTTCGACAATATACCACATGTTTCACCTCTTAAAGGAAAAAGATACCAGTCGGTCCAACCCAGAGGGACGCCATACTATTCGGCAAGCGGTTCACTGCACGTGCGGCCCAGCAGCACGGACTGGTCGACGTGGTGGCGGGGAATTCCCAGCTGGAGGCGGAGGGGAGACAACTCCTGCAGAACGCCATCGGGCGTAAAGGAATAGACAGGGATATTTTACATGCAACTAAAATGGACCTCTACGGGAAAGCGTTGCCGTTATCACAACTTTAGTGTGTCTTTGTCCAGCCACCGATAATTCTAATGCGCTCTATAAATATCACGCAATCTGATTGGCTGATGGTCATACATTACAGGTATATTATTGTTGATGAACGGTCGCAAATTATTTCAATATGTATTCCTAGTACAGTAGTAAAGGAGTGCATTAGAAATAGGTTAATAGCATTGTAATTTTGAAATTTGCGGCGTAGATAAGAAAATGATAGGTCGGAAAACATATTTAATGGCTCCGCTAGCGCATCGCCATTAAACCGATTTTGCGACCTATCATTTTCTGATATGCACCGCAAATTTGAAAATTACAATACAGTTAACCCTATATTCAAATTTCAGCCGGATCTGGCGACGCCAATGAAATGTGGACTAATTGTGCTGAAATTTGGTATGCCGACAGGTCTTTGACCATATAATACGAATCCGTTTTGGCGAAGCATGTGTCTTAAACAATAACGCTGCACAGGACGTCATTGTTTTAAAACTGTTGACACCAGTTCCGGCTTTACTGCTTGAGATATCAAACGTTGTGAAAACGACACCTGGTTGGGCGACCGCATATAAGACGATTTGATTTAGCGTTTGACGATTTGATTTAGCGTCGAGACGGTTCAAATGAGTGGTAATAACATATACTTTTGAGATGAAATAAAGAAAATAGGATTTTTCCCCCTAAACAGTTTCATACTACTATAATTGTATGGGTTAAATAATGCCAACTGTGTAGAAGGTGGATGGAGTAATTTTTATGTACCCGAAATTTGGGGGACATTCATGTATATGAAATATACATGTGTGTCATAATTGGGCTGTCCGATGACAAAATGTAATATTGTAACAAGAAATATAACATCCGAGCAGCTGTCGTAACTCTTTGCATTCTAGCAGTGAAGAACAACAGCCAACAAGTTTGGAGTATTTTTTCTTGGAATTTCATTAGTATTGCGTCCTCCGGATTCGTCCTCCGGACTCATTGTAATGAAATTCCAAGAGACATATATCTGCTTACGGCAAGAAACATATTGGAGAAAGACAGTAAACAGACTATATTTCCATAGTTTCAAAATCGTTGCATGTTTTACATGCCAAGAACGGTATAAAGAAGGAGACGGATTTTTTGGAGGGCATGGGAGACGGGGTGAGCTTACAGTCACCAAGTGAGCTTACATTCTGCAAGTCATCCCGGCTATTGCAGTGTCTTCTGTGCCAGAGTGGCTGGTGTTGAATGCTAGTCTGTTATAGGCCGTTAAACACCAACAAACAAAACCGAACAAATTGAACCACGCTTCACTTGACTCCAAGTGTCTAATTACATCATAGTATTCATTCAGGAATTTCTGGACATCCACTGTATTGTGAAAATAGTTTATGTATTTAACACATGGGCCACCGGCTGAGGAAATAGAAACTTACAAACATTGCGTAAAAAGGGCACTAATTGGAGATATATATCTTTGCACACTGACACAGAATGATTAGATTTTATTTGATTTACTGGTGTTACTAATGCTACTCCATGGATGGATTAACGACCAGTGTATGCACTGAGCTGAATGCAGGCTGAACTGCGGCTACTCGGTCGCATATATTGTAAAGTTCCCTTTTCTCAGCCGGTGCCATATAAACTATTAAGGAACATTATAAGTTTGCCGAAATATTATTTCGAACAATTGTTTTGTATTGTAAATGATATTCAAATGCTAGGACAATTTTTCGGGAAAGTAGGGAGAAGGCTTCTCTTTTCCTCTGAGATTTCTAACAACATGTTATAATAATCTGTGACTATTTAAATATAGAAATCATATTCAGTGAACTCGTGTTTGATAAAGTTGATTATCTAATTTGTATATGCCCGTATGAACAAAAATAAATTATATGTAATATGTGTGTGTGTGTGTGTGTTCAATAAATGTATTGATTATTAGGCATTTGTTTTAGTGTTGTCTTTGTGTGTACCCACACCATTTTTATAACTGATACACAATGTCATATAATGAGGTAATGAGTTTTTGTCGAGCCCTCTTGCGGAAAGCGAGAAATAGTGATCACAATGACGTCCGGGTGTCCGTCCGTCCGTGCGTCCGTCCGAAATCTGTGTTAAAGTTTTTAAATACCTTATATCTCTGCAGTCCTAAGTCACATTGACGTGATAGACATGTGGACTGTACCAGGACCTACATGAGCCAGATATCCAGTAAGAATCATCAGCTATAGCCCACTAGCATCTATGCACAGACATGTGCACTGTCCCAGGACCTACATGAACCAGATGTCCAGTATGAATCATCAGCTATAGCCCACTAGGATCTATACACACAGACTTGTGCACTGTACCAGAACCTACATGAACCAGATGTCCAGTAAGAACCACCAGCTATAGCCCATTAGGATATATACACACAGACATGTGGACTGTACCAGGACCTACATGAACCAGATATCCAATAAGAATCACTAATTATAGCCCACTAGGATATATACACATAGACATGTGGACTGTACCGGGACCTACATGAACCAGATGTCCAATAAGAATCACCAGTTATAGCCCACAAGGATCTATACACATAGACATGTGGACTGTACCAGGACCTACACGAACCAGATGTCCAATAAGAATCACCAGTTATAGCCCACTAGGATCTATACACATAGACATGTGGACTGTACAGGGACCTATACAAACCAGCTATCCAATAAGAATCACCAGTTATAGCCCACTAGGACATATACACATAGACATGTGGACTGTACCGGGACCTACATTAACCAGATGTCTAATAAGAATCACCAGTTATAGCCCACTAGGATCTATACACATGCACATGTGGACTGTACCAGGACCTACACGAACCAGATATCCAATAAGAACCACCAGTTATAGCCCACTAGGATCTATACACACAGACCTGTGGACTGTACCGGGACCTACATGAACCAGATGTCCAATAAGAATCACCAGTTATAGCCCACTAGGATCTATACACACATACATGTGGACTGTACCGGGACCTACATGAACCAGTTATCCAATAAGAACCACCAGTTATAGCCCACTAGGATCTATACACACAGACATGTGGACTGTACCGGGACCGACATGAACCAGCTATCCAATAAGAATCACCAGTTATAGCCCACTAGGATCTATACACATAGACATGTGGACTGTACCGGGACCTACATGAACCAGATGTCCAATAAGAACCACCAGTTATAGCCTACTAGGATCTATACACATAGACATGTGGACTGTACCGGGACCTACATGAACCAGTATTCAGCATAAATCAGCAGACCAATATATCTATATATGTTTTCATTTTCAGAACATACTCCACTTTTTTTGTAGTCCGATGTGTTTATATATTTGTTTTACTGGGTTCTATGGACTATTGTTTTTTATGTTTTCATTTTATTCATTAGCCCACCATACTTCTTACTTCATTGCATATTACAGCTACGACTCCCCAATGAGACATCGGTCTCGTGCCTCTTTTTCGATGTCTACCTGTCCTCGCTGTCTTTTCAGCAGTCAGCCGAAAAGTCAGCGGCGGATTTTTAGACATACCACAACGGCGAGAGGCGGAGTTAAACTATCACGCGTTGTATGACGTTTTCCTACGGTAACGCCTACACCTCGCCGAACCAGATATCTTATAGCATTAGCCCAGAAAAGGCGGCATCAATCTACATCAACACCGTTAGGGACATGGAACCAATTTAGAGGAAACGGACAACCAATTGATTTCCCAATAGACCCACATTCACAAAAAACATGACAATCACAAACTACCTGCGACAAAATCAATTTTGTTACTTCCGTTCCTGGAGTTAGTGACCTAAGCCGGTTCTAGATCCATGCCAAACACGGGGTCATGCGGGTTGAAATTTCATGAGTTATTTCCCATTTTTTGACGGAACCGTCTACTTTCACTTTCGAAATCTCCATCTCACCCCCACATCAAGTCGTATACATACACATTTAACCTGCATGTGTAGAGCATGCAAATAATATAATAAAATGTTTGGCACAGACATACCTTTCCTGTAGCATATATTTTATTTATCTCTCTGTCATAATAATAACAATCAATGCCGTTGTCCTGAGAATTTACTCGCGCACCTGGCGTCATAATGGTTGTTCCCAAATTACTGTTGTAATTGTTGTTGTCAATGGGCGTGGCTTGAAACATCAAGCTACTTAGAATGTAATCAACACACAACGCATTGAAACAGAACGAATGAATAAAGCATCACGCCACATACATAGACATGTAATAAGACGGACAGAACTTAGAATGTCATCAGCCAGCAAGCATCAAGCCACATATACTTATAATAAGACCGATATAACTTAAGATGTCATCAGCCAGCAAGCATCAAGCCACATATAATTGTAATAAGACGAATAGAACTTAAAATGTCATCAGCCACCAAGCATCAAGCCAAATATAATTATGGCGGATATGACCTTCCATATCACATGACACTATCATTCGATGATCCATTTTCGAGTGTCTGCTTGTTTAATCATGCCTTTCGAGTCATGGAATATCTTACATGATAGTTAACACCTTGTTTTCTCCTCATATTTTACTTTCCACAAGGTAATTCATTATGAAAATGCTAGTCTGACAGTAGTTGCGAAAGGTAACGAGTTGCAATTTACTCCCATACCGTCCGTACGGTACGGGAGTAGTTTGCAAGAGTTATCGTTCGCAACTAGTCTCACAGCAAGTATTCCATTTATATATATATTTTTTTATGTATATGTACATTTGTATATTAAATAAATTCAGGCGACACACGTTTCTGTTAAATTATATAGTGGCAATCAATGGTGGAATGTAACCTGGATCTAAAATCGGTCATAAATCAACGGTAGACATTCATACCTTACACCGGACTGTGTTTTTATCTACTTGTGTCAGGTTCTATGATGACACAGGCACATTTAACTGAAATCGTTTTATTGCGAATTTTCGCGATTTAACTGTATTTATAAAGCTGATCCACTTACTTGTTCTGTTTAGTTTGCAGGAAACTACCGTGGTCCAGGATTGTTATAGGTAGGTCATTATCTAGGACGTTCACATTATTTACAGGTTAGAAAACACTAAATAGTTTTACTAGTTTACTATTTAGTCGGGTTTTAACAAATCACTGTTCTTGGATTGGCGAAAGCCGGGCGGGTGGCGTCCAATTCCAATGTTCATTTCTCTGTTACTTCACCTAGGACCACCATACTTCCACAACTTCATAACCAACAGGTGCCACCACATACCAATATTCAATAACCTTTTTGACAATGACCTATATTTGTCCGCGTAATCATCTTAGCCATTTTCAATGTTAAGTGTTCGTGTTTATGTCCATTTCTCTGTCACTGTACCACACCATACTTGCACAACTTCTGACAGGGTCTGAAAATAGCAGCTTTTACCAGTAGGTCCGGGACCTAACAAGGAAAAAAGTAAAAGGTCTGAGGAACATCTTGGAAGGTCCGAGAGGTCCGGATAATCAGCTTTGAGTTTTGTTTATTTCCATACTGGATATTCACCATTGGTTACATACCAAATGTATGATAAATATGCACACATGCTAGTTGCGAACATGAACGGTGCAGAGTAGATTGCAAGAGTTAGTATTTGCAATTAACATGTATGCTGCCGGGGAACAGATTATATCAACCATTCTTTATGAACGGATTTAACTTTGACCCTTAGCCCTTAGACCGCTACTCACAACAATTGTCGTCTGCTATTGGTTTTATATCTTGCCTTATTTCTCAATAAAAACATGGTTTGACAGCACTTCAGAATCATTTCCAATGGAAATGATTCTGAAGTGCTGTCAAAGCATGTTGTAAATTATTCTAAAGTGCTGTCAAAGCATATCTTTTTTTTATGATAAAAATGGAAAATAGAAAATAAACAGCAGAAGACAAAACATTAAGATAGCGGTCTAAGGGTTAATGGTGTTCGCAATTTTAAATTGATCACAGGTTCAGCTGACTTGTTGCTTGTAAAAGGCAAAGGTCCGACATTCAAATTTGCAGGTCCAGGACCTCGGACCAGTGCTATTTTCCGGCCCTCATTTCATAACCAACGAGTGCCCATTACATACCACGATCCAACATGTGACCTTTTTCGACCTTGAACTATTTTTTTCCGCGTAATCGACTTAACAATTTTCAATTTTCGTGTTTATGTCAATTTCTCTGTTACTGTACCATCTAGGACCACAATACTTGCACAACTTCATAACCAGTGCCAACCATATACCACTATCCAACAGTGGATATACAAAATGTATAATAATTCCAATCAATACGTGGGGTAATGTTGAAGGAATCTTTATTTTGCCAGAAAATGTCTCGGATTGTCATCTGATATAAAGAACACATACTACGTGAGGAAAGAAATGTCAAGGCCGTGTGCAGAGTGGGCTAAACTATTAAAGATACATGCTCACTCAGTAGGCACACAATGTTCTTTATATCAGAGACATCATCTGGGACATTTTCTGGTAAACTAAATATTCATTCACCATTACCCCACGTATTGAGTGGCATTATTATACATTTTATATCAGACGAAAATTTCCGCACTGACATCAGGGGCGATAACCGTGTTTCCGTAAAATGTTGACGGACATTACTATTTATTCTCTGTATTTATTTTTTGGTGCGTAATGATCATACTTTATAATCTGTCGAAAATATTACTTTTTCAGGAGACGCATTTAATTAGTATAAATAATTAAAAAATATCATGCCTCATTTGCATATGAAACTAGCCTGATACCACCGCGCGTCACTATCAGTAAAACAAATATTACTAAATGATTTTATCTGTATAGCGGGCACGCGTAAGTTTTAGAACTGGTGGAATAGTGACACAATTATACACTTATTTAATTCATATAAAGAATATTTTGTGCCTACTGAGTGGGTATGTACCTTTAACCCTTTGAAACCGAAAGCCCGCTATAGCGGTTTATGCAAACAGTGCAGATCCAGATGATCCGGCTCGTAGCGAACCGTCTCGTCAGGATCTGCACTTTTTGAAAGTAATTTTCATATTTTTTATTAGAACAAAAAAAATACCCCCTTTTCATAAATGGACTAGTCTGATAACCACTTTTTGAGGTTGGATTTGTTGCAAAATTAACATAATTATCAAAATGCATTCCAGTTACTTAGGGGTGAAAGGGTTAAAATGGCAGACGGTCTCAAGTTGGAATTCGGGGACGACGGTATAGCTAGGATTGTAATGTGCAATGGAGAAAACCGACTGCGCATGTCCGTCGTACGTGCATGGGATGGCGTTCTCGACAAAGTCATTGGGTAAGCCGCTTATATAACTTCGTACTTCGGTGTACAGTGAAACCTCTCTAAACCGGACACACTGAAACACATGCATGTGTGCATTGCAATCATGAACGATGTTTGACAGTGAAATCGGTCATGATTTAATACATGGATGTCGGAAGGTTGTTCGGTTTAGGGAGGTTCCACTGTAATAATGTAAAATTATATAAATGTTATAGGATGCTAAGTTGGCTGCAATAGCCATATATGGCTACTAAAATACTCATTTGACTATTAATATTTCAAAAATAGACAGTTTGGTTACTATAATTTTCAGAGAATTTTCAGAAATTATTTGAATAAGTACTATATGTATATGCTTTTAAAAATATGTGCACAAATATAAATAGTATTGCCTTATTATTTGGCGTTATCAGTCATTTTGGCTACTAAATGCAATTTAACAATCCTATGTGACGCCAACCTCGGGGCGGTGTACTTTGTTAACGCCTACATATGGTTACACACATTGTTGTAATGCATGGGGCCGTTTCATTAAACTTCGTACGACTAAAATGTTCATAAGTGCAAACTTACGATAGTCTGTAAATTTCACATTAACAACGTTTTCTTGTAAACAATTATTGGATTTACATTTATTTAGCATAGGCTGCATATGCAGCATATGCTCAATAACTGTAAATCCATCAATTGAGATTTCCAGACGATCCTAAATTTGCTCTTACGAACATTTTAGTCGTACGCAGTTTAGTGAAACGGACCCCAGTTCGATTGGCCATTTTGGTTCTTTTGGATTTTTTCCACTTTCTGGGACTTAGGTCCTAGTCTTCCACCTGTGTTACAATTATGTTTCAGAAACAACAACGTAAAGGCGCTCATCATCACTGGAGAGGGGAGATTTTTCAGCAATGGTATCGACCTAGACTGGTTTACAGTCCAATCGGAAGGGGACATGAGGGCGTTTGTGGAGGCCCTTACTGGGGTGATCAAGCGGCTAAATGAGCTTCCCGTGCCTACGGTGGCCTTAATGAACGGTAATGGTTGCTGGAATGGACACACACAGAGCTCCAGATAAGTTTTATGTCTAAAGAGTAATGTATTATAGCTTTTATGATGACAAAAAATAAACAAATTTAAAATTTCACTTATTTGAGCTGCACAAAGCAAACAACACTGCTACTTGAAAATTAATGCGTATTTTCACTTTGCTGTGAGTAGATTGTACTCCCATTTTTGATAATCAATGCGTATTCTGCTGAAATAAGTGCGTAAAATACGCCAATACGCACCTTATCTGGACCTCTGCACACATACACTGTGGTTATACAATTTTCTGAGCGGGCACTCCGGTTTATTTCCACAAATAAGGCAGTTTCATTGACCAATGCTCAACTGTGCTCATATTTGATCAATCATAGTGATTCAGAGTATGAATTTGGAGAATGCGACCAGAAGGTTGTATAAGCAAAAGTCCTCGATAATGTAAAGTATACGAGGCTCACGCCATATGTAGGCATCGAGAAATGTAAGACCGACACCAAAGCACATAACATACTTTGGATGATATGAAATCTCTATATCCAGTTTTCACTACGACATGGGATAAACATGGACAAACGTTGTGACATAATGTGTCATGGTTATACAGGGGCGTCGGAACAGGTCCGGTAGGTCCGGCGACTGCCGGGTCAATAACATATTTGGAATTCATATATACAAAACAGAATGTAAATATTTTCTGTAATTTTTCTCATTTCTCATCAAAAGTGCATGTTGTTACCACTCAGTTGAACCGTCTCGGCGAGACGGTTCAACTGAATGGTAACAACATACACTTTGAGTCGGTAGCGGGGGCACCCACTAGATTCGCCGGACCAATAGTATGATGCTCCCGGCGTCCCTGTTATAACGTTAACCATGATAAATTGTTTCACCGCGTGTGTCTATGTTTATCCCATGGCGTAATGAAAATTCGATATATGGGTGTAAAGGTCGTCCGTCTGCCTGTCCGTCTGACTCTTGAACGGTGAACCCATCTGACCAAGATTTATACCGAGATTAAATTGTTCGGCGTGACAATAATATCAAACACCAGATCAGGAAGTTTCACGGCTGAATTGGCAACATTACCCACATATATGTGTATTCTAATCTGCATATTGATTATTGTGAATCACATTCAATCAACCGATCCGCGTGATGTCATTGCGGCATCTGCGGAGCAAAATTGTAATCCAAGATGGCGTGCAAGATGGCCTCCAAATGTAAATTTCGCATTCAACATCATTATTGAGAATATAAAGACATATATGTACCGTTTTTTTTCTTTGAATTTCATTCAGGATATATTAAGACCCGATTTCAGTTAATTTTGCAAGGGAATAGTAACATATAGCGTCAAAATGACTGCCAATATGGCCGCCATGGAATACAAATGTGCATTTTTCATGCATTTTACATACATAATGTCAAAACCTGGCAATACATAAATCGACTTTATTTGTATTTTATCAATTGCAACGACCAGGGTGTGTGAGCATATGATATCATAAATGTGTGGCATAATGTTTGATATCATTTTAGTTGATTTTTCTTTTATAACCTCAAAACGGTACGGTACAACGTATTTTGCTGAAACGTGGGACAGTAAATACAGTAACGTTTAATATAAGGTTCGACCATGACCAGCCGTGGGTAAACGTTTGCCGTGGCACGAGTGATCTGCTTGGACCCCACGGTCGTAGGCCGCGGGTTCAAACAGTTCCCGAAAAATGATTTGTGTGATCTGTCCGGTATGACATGCGCAACCATCTTGCACTCCGGTACGATTGTCCAAACAGGTTCGATAACATTTGCAAAACAGTAGGATGAGTGCATTAGAGATAGGTTAACCGCATTGTAATTTTGAAATTTGCGAAGTATATCAGGAAATGATAGGCCGGAAAACATATTTAATGGCTCCGGTAAAGCGTTGCCATTAAATAGATTTCTGATATACACCGCAAATTTCAAAATTACAATACAGTTAACCCTATATTTAGTGTACCCCTACGACACGTAGACTATCGTCTTCAGTGTGCCATACATCACAAATATCCGCCATTTTGTAAAACATGATGTTAACGAATGCGTTACTTGGAATGTGTTGCTTTTCACAAAACAATCCAATGGAAAACCACAGCTGGATCACTCGTACATGTGACATAAATACAATGTATACCCATTAAAATCATATTACCGCACGTATACCTGTTGTTGTACTGTACATTACGTCATATTATATATATGACGTAATGTAAAGTACGTCCACATGTGGGTAATGACATTTGTATGGGCCCTTTGTATGTCACAGGTACGAGTCTTTTACCTGTGTGGAAGACGAGACGAATTGTATTATTATTGCAGGTCACGCGTTCGGAGCCGGCGCATTCTTGGCCATAGCCTGCGACTACAGGGTGATGCAAGCGGAACGCGGCTGGCTCTGCTGGCCTGAGGTCGTGCTCAAGCTGCGATTCAGCGAGATATTTATGAACCTACTCAGGTTAGAGAAATGGCATACTATATATATACGAACATATGTGGGTACCATACATCTCATGTACATGTATGTAATAGTTATACATCACATATTTAATTTTTAATAAATTAATTTAGAGCGAGCGCTAGCGAGCAAGAAATTAGTTTATTAAAAATGTAATATGTGTTCTATAACTTACTTATTGTTTACACTGCCCATTCGCGAAGCTCCGCCCCTAAACGTGATTTCGAATCGCTATACTGGTATGTGATAGTAGAGAGCGCGTGTTTGGGCGGTAATATGCTTTGTGTCATGTGAACTGATGGCAGCAACGCGTACAATCAGCTCTAAATATAGCGGCTGAACATTTAATGATTAATTTAACAGATGATGAAAACGTCGCAATATGCGAATAAAGGAGACGAAATGCTGTTCTTTCATTGGTCGAGAAACTAGGGTAAGCAATAAATATATACATGTATACGTTTTCTGTATACCCATTGTGGTGTCTGATGGTCATTGTATTGGCTTTCATTATAATACCCCCCACATACCAAGTATGTCTTATAAAAGTAGTATTACTGATCCTACTGCTTTTGAGAAGGGGTCAAGTGATGCTGGTGTGGCGAAGACCTGGCATCAGATCAGGATTATTCTGATTTCAGGGCTGAATATATAGTTTTTTTTATTGTAAATATTCAGTTCTGATTTTGGGATCCCCCCTCTCCATTTGTACATGTACTTGAACATGTACATGTACTCGTACAGGTAATATATGGGATTTAGTACTAAACCCATTGACCCAGCCTTAAATGACCTTAGCTGTTGAGAGGCCGTTAAACGCCAACAAACAAAAAAACGAAGTATGTATAATTCCGTCCTTCCTTCCGTCCGTCTGTTCGTCCGTCCGTCAAAGTTTTTGTGTACCCATTAGCTCTGCAACGGTAAGTAGGATTGACTTCAATCTTCATATACTTCCTTATCATCCATGTTTTCATTCCATACCACACCCATGCGGCCTTCATGTCCAAGGTCAAGGTCAAATTACTTAGAAATCTGCGTTAATTATTTTTTAAATATATGCGTTAAAGTTTTTATTTGTCGGTCCAGGCGGCGGCCGGGGGTATATGTGAGCCCCTGCTCACTTTCTCTAGTCTTTCACATATAACACCAGCCTTCCAGGTATGGAAGGGAATGGGGTTGAGGTGCTTTTTCACCTATGATGATTCGACTGAGGACACAAATAATCAAAGTACTGAAAGTACTGAACATAGGGTACTACAAGAATTCCGCCACGGAAGCGGTGTCTGAAAATGCCTTGTCGTTACAAAACACTGTTGTAGCAGGATTTTTGTTAAAGTTTCTGCATTACTTTGACATCGCCATGTTTACTTCTGTTTTGTGAATGAAATAGTTGGCCTCGGATCGAGTATATTAAAACATACAAATGACGTCATTGGGGAAACCGCTGACAAAATGTTCAATGTATGGAAGCCCAAATTTGTTAGATTTGTTTTGTCGTATTTTCAGTACTTGCATTAATATGGGTATTAATCTACGCTGGATGTGTTATACTGTCATTAATTTGTTCCCTGACTGTAATTTATCACTTACTGACTTATTGACCCCTTTCCCTGAACGTAGAATTGACACTCATGTTGGCGTGTATTGGCTACCATAGACAAATGTCAATAAGGCCGAATTCGGGAATGTCACTAAAATATGCTGTAAATCCATCGATATAATGAGGATTAACATCAGTTAGACCCACACGTGCGAGTTTTGTTGCGACACAATCGCGATCATTAAACAAATCTGGGTCAACAGGTAGCTGTAACCTCTCGACGGAGGTCGCTTCCGGTGGAGAGTATTCGGAGGGGAGTTAACTCTGCCGAAAACTATAGCCTGTTATTAAATTTAGCGATGACCGCACGATTTGTGACGCAAATGGGGGCTAATAACAACTTGAACGCGCAACAAAATAATCCGATGTATTTTTGTACGTAGAACATCCGTTGTTGATATTGTTCAGTGCAAGTAGTTTTTCATAATATTATTTTCAATTAGCGATTGTGTATGACAGTTAAACGTTGAGTAACACAATGCATTTTGTTGTTATGGTTATTCCAAGATATCACTACGGACTAGCCCATCGAGGGGGGTCTGGGGCGTGGCTAACTGTCCGACGCGATTCCAATACATAGGCTACCCTATGTAACAACAAATAAATGCGAAGAATTGATAACCAGTTCCTCGGGTAGGGATACATCTCCATACTGTGCCTTTATTGGAAACACTCATAGATAAGTTTGGTGTCTAATGAGTATTATACCCCCAGATTTCAAATTCAATGTATATTTTACTTTTACTAACGTATTATAGATTTTCCTCCTTATTAAATAGGGAACAAATGATAACAATTTAAAAATTCACTTATTTGAGCTGCAAAAAGCTTTTTGCAGCTCAAATAAGTAAATTTCAACTTTATTCCAATATTTTCAATACTCAATTTGAAATTCAATGCGTATTTTCACATTGCTGTGAGTATTGTGTACTCCCACTTTTGATAATCAATGCGTATTCTGCTAAAACCTGTGCGTAAAATACGCCAATACGCACCTTATATGGAGCTCGGAATTTACACTTATTTCATCGTCGGGAAATAGACAGAAATCTAATGTCAACAGTGGGTTATAAAATTCACATACACCTGAATCAGGCTCATTTGAGACACGCCATGTGATTTTGTACCTTCGGGCATCTGCGTAATTTCATTAAATACGTTCACAAAATTTACAATATTTTTCATAAATAAAGTCAAACGTATTTCATGAAATTACGCAGATGTCCGAAGATGGAATGGCGGATGAACAGGCTGATCTAAATATACACTTGTCCGAAAATCAAATTCATCCTGTCATAATCCACATTTCAGATCATATTAAAGATAATACAAAACATGTTTACATCTATGTTCATGTCCATTTTCGACAATATACCACATGTTTCACCTCTTAAAGGAAAAAGATACCAGTCGGTCCGACCCAGAGGGACGCCATACTATTCGCCAAGCGGTTCACTGCACGTGCAGCCCAGCAGCACGGACTGGTCGACGTGGTGGCGGAGAATTCCCAGCTGGAGGCGGAAGGGAGAAAACTCCTGCAGAACGCCATCGGGCGTAAAGGAATAGACAGGGATATTTTACATGCAACTAAAATGGACCTCTACGGCAAAGCGTTGCCGTTATCACAACTTTAGTGCGTCTTTGTTCAGCCACTGATAATCTATCGGCGCTTCAAATTTCAGCCCGATCTTGCGACGCCAATGAAATGTGGAATATTTGTGCTGAAATTTGGTATGCCGACAGGTCTTTGACCATATAATACGAATCCGTTTTGGCGAAGCATGTGTCTTAAACAATAACGCTGCATAGGACGTCATTGTTTTAAAACTGTTGACACCAGTTCCGGCTTTACTGCTTGAGATATCAACGTTTTGAAAACGACACCTGGTTGGGCGACCGCATATAAGACGATTTGATTTAGCATCGTAGAAAATGTGCGATTTTTTATGTAAAATATTTATAAAAAAACTGATATTTTTCATAAATCATATCCAAAGTTGACGAAATACTGAGCAACTTCTGAATTCCATTCCGCATATACTCTAATAATTTCGTCAACTTTCGAAGTAATTGACAGAATGTACCACAAATTCTATGAAAAAAACATTTAATGAAAAGTCGCACATCGTCTTAGGTACAAAATCACATGGCTGATCTACAGTATTTGTCCGTGTCGCAAATTCCAGACCAACCGGGCACAAAAGGTAAAGGCCATTTGATCTGGCTAAAATTGGCCGGAATGCCTATGGGAATTTGGTCGAATTAATTATACATTAATTAAAACAATTAGCCAGCGTAATTTGAAAAATAAAATATATTTCATATATATCATGTATATTAACAATTATTTCACATAACGTATCAATTAAAAAGGCCCGGGCCATAATTAGAATCCCAACATCAAATAATTATATTCTGGAGACGTGATCTATACCGTACTCAGTGTGGAAATTAATAACACGAGAACTATAGGTAGTGATAATGTCTGTCGACCAGCGTGTTACAATTAAGCAAGGGCGGATTCAAGTAGGAGAAAACACGCCCCTCCCCCTAAAATTCGGCGAGTAAAGATTTGTTTTGCTCTAAAATGCGCCTAAACGCACGAAATGGGATTCAGATATAAACAATATTCACATACCGCCGGAACCCGCTAGCAGTCCCGAGCTCTGCTCGGTTGATGCACGAGCGATACTAGTCTGAACATATAGTAAACTATTTCAATTAAGAAGTTCCGCCCCCACCCCCTAACCCGAAATCCTGGATCCGCGCGTGTTAAGTACGTTCAGCGGTTGCAATCATTATTAATATGTGAACTTAAATTAAAAGGTACAGTACGATTCAAAACGCATTTTGAAATTCTGTTTTCACAGACACTAGTCTCTGCAACTATGCTGGTTGGAAGTGTATAGTGGTGTTTTTCTCACACAGTGCCTAAAAAGGTAAAATCAGGACTTCCACGGATGACAGACAGACAAATGGGACTTATTACGATCAATATGAACACAGGACCAGTCTGCACATCCGCACAAATGCATCTTATTTCTCATTTTAAATGTAAATTGTCGTGTTTAGGCAGCACATGGGAATCGTCTCCATATTAAATCGGTTCATATCCATATGAACATATTGTTGGCATTAAGGAAAATGCACTAGTCCGCCGGAATAGCCAAATTTTTTCGGGAGCTCTGTGTATTTTTAGCCGTGTTGAAAGTGATATGGGGTAACTTGAAACGGTTTCTGCTGGAGTTCCTGTGACGTATTGTCCCGAATGACCAATCGGATAATATTCGTGGCTAGGCATGCATAATGTAATTGACGGGATCTGTAAAGAATGTGGCTAATACAAGGTGCATTATCACGTGGTTATAACGACAACAACAGTGGCTGAACGTGTTGAAATCTTGCCCACTCCAAATTAAGTTTATATTTTGATGAAATATGGCGCAGCAAACGCGTCTTCATGAGCTGCATTTGGTCGTTCAGGGAGTTCGACACAGACTTCTGTCGTTTTTGCGAAGAATCGATTTCCGTGTCTACCGAAATCGATTCTTCGCAAAAACGACAGAAGTTTGGGCCAAAGTACAGAGACCACAAAATGCAGCTTAACAAGACGCGTTTGATGCGCCATATTTCATCAAAATCCGTTACGTAATAAGGACAATATAAAAGAATGCGTACTTTGAATCGGATGGATTCTGGAAGTTTCAGTTCTCGTTTTTGTTGTTAGTACCACGTGATCATACACCTAATATAAAGTTAACACATTTGACCAATACTTCTAAATAAGGTCATGATTTACACTGGCAATCTTTCGGTAGACCACACATCGTCATGATTGCTCATATCGCATGGAATTACATATCACTACCGTTACATGTATTTATTAGCCATTAGCAAGGGTGAACCGGCAATTGTCGTCTGCTGCTCTCATTTTTATCTCCTGCAGAAAAATGCGCGTTTCACCAGCCCATGGGACGCGTCTCCAGCAGTGGGAACGACTCGAATGTGCTGTCGCAAAGAGGTGTTGATCACATTTATTTGAAGAAAAAAAAATCAAAAAGAAGATCAAACATTACAGTAGACGTCAATAACTCGTTTAGCGTTGTATGGTTTGATATGTCTGTGTAGTATTGATGAGTTAGTATGTTATAGTTTATTGTAATTATATAAATGTGTGGGTCGAAGATAGAGTTATCGTTCCTGTGTTACAGTTTTAGCGCGCTCTGGGAGTGTCGCTCTGTGAGTGTCCCGTCTGTTCTGCGTATGTTGGGACCCTCTAGTCGGCCACGGTAGATCGAGCCAATGTTGATATTCGGGGTATACCACTGTCTTCAGCTGGTTAGTTTTGTGATAGATCTAATCACCCCATTTCTGATGAACACAACTGTCTACTTCGTCTGGCATGTTTGCTGGTTCAGGTACGTTCAGTTTTCATTAATGTATATTCCCGTTCCTCGTAGGGATCGTCGGCAGAATGTTGTCCTTCTTGAGCCGCGACTAGTTTCACGATGGCCTTCCAACTTCCTCCGGAGAATTTATTCATTCGGTGTGCAATATCTATATCTATATCTTCCTTTCGCAGGCCAATGTTCATTTTGTCATTAAGTGGTTGGATGACAATGCTGGTGGTTTCGGTGGTTCTCGGCCGTTTCGTTGGCATTTCCACCGTTAATTCTGATGTTGTGCAACCTGCTGTATTGTTCTGTATCATTTTAAGTTTGTTCTTTTGGTCGTTAGCTTGGTTTATTATTTTTCTTAATGATTCATTCTCTTTTTTTGTTTTTTGTTCAACGACTTCACTTTCTAGGTGTTTCACGTATGTCTTCAATTCTTGTGTTGTTCCTTCTCTGTCGTAAATTCTATTTTCAAGTATTTCCGTTATCATTTCTTTCAAAACTGTTCCTACGAGCCGTTGTTTTTCATTACCACCTATTCTAGTTTTTTTATTTGTTTTATCAACTTTGTTTATAACACTTGTTAGTTGCGGTTGCTTGGTGTAACTGAATTCTGATTTCTTTCATCTCCATTTTTGTTTGTTTTTCATCATTGGCGTTGGTAAAAAATAATAAATGTTTGGTTCCGGTTTCACAAGTTCTTTGATTTTGATTTCGAGCTTGTTGAGTTCTCACTTGTGTCTACAATGCTAGATTCTAGTTCACTGATACTCGATTGTTCACTCTGTTTACGCTTTTTTTTCCTTTCATGGCTGCTTTCTGTCTTCAGTGCTGTTTCATCTGTTTGTTCGACTTCCATTTTGTGATTTATGACCCTTATTGTCCTTCCGTAGTTTTTAAATTTCAACAGGAAGATTGTGTGCCTAATATTTTTTTTATTGTTACGACATGAATGGACTTCCGTAGTTTTCTAAATGGCATGGTAGTACAATGGAAACATTGGGAACACATGTTTGTTAGCCGTGGGCCATAGATGTAAAACAATAGCATTATCGTATAAATAACACAATCAAAACATGGCGGCCTACATCGATATATTCAAACGCTATTGTTCTTCACTGTAACATCACTCAAACTTCCATTACATAATATAAAGCCACATATACCATCGCTAAGCCGTTAAAATCGAAATATATCCATATAAATTTCAACACATAGGCTGATATACCTATCTGAATTATGGAATCGTCCAGAAATGAGCATGGACCTATCAATGCCAGATGTTTAGGGGTGAGAGTGTTAATACATCTGTATATGGGTTTAACTACATGCATATTCATTTCACTTGATTTGTGATAACAATATATAACAACGCGAATACATGTGATTATGCGGAGTCATGCGCTATATTATTAACGTAGACTACTAAACTTAAAATGGCAGACGTTCTAAAGTTGGAATTCGGTGACGATGGTATAGCCAGGATTCTAATGTGCAATGGAGAAAACCGACTGCGCATGTCCACACTACGTGCATGGGCTGGCGTTCTGGACAAGGTCATTGGGTAAGCCTAACTTGGGCCAGTGATCCCGCTATCATGCTCGAACTCTGGTAGTTTGATGGGTCGAGCTGAGCTGTGCTCAGTCTCGGTCCATCAGACTACCTGATTTCGAGTACAAGGTTGGAGAATATTATACTCGGAATACGTTGAAAGCACGAGGCTAGTAATATGTTGTGTGCTACAAATATGTCGCACTGTCGTGGTAGCTATTAGTTTTCTTTATTATGTGGCATATAACAGTATGGCATACACTGGTGGCCGCACTGGCATCTAGGTGGCCGGAGTAGCTCAGTAGGTAGAGTGTCGGGCTGCGAGTTGGGAGACCTCGGGTTCGATTCCCACCTCTACCCGCTGAGAATGGTCGATTCGGCGTGTCCTTGGGCAAGACAACTTCGTAGCCTAGTCCTATCGGATGGGGACTTAAATAGTCGGTCCCGACATGAAAGGTCATCGAGCCAGTGCCGTCGTTAAATCAAAGCATTTATTTACTGGTTGCCCCCGTGTAATAGTTGTGTGCGTCGCATGCAATGAGTTTCAAGAGAGTAAACTAGTTTTATCGTGTACACTACATGTATATATCAAACAAGCGTTGCAACGTTACGTGTAGCTTATTCATGATATGTGTGATACACAATATATAGTGTCAGCAGTATATTTATCGTAGCCACAAGATGTCTACGTGTACGTGACTTACTGCACGTACTAGATCTGCATATCGCACAGAGCAAACACGAGTATACAGGTATCAGTAAACCGGGCAGTAAAGATAAAACGTATCTTGAACACGGTTCAAGTTACACATCTCAATTTGATATGAGATGCGAGGCCGTATTGTGTTTATATACTGAGCAATAACAAAGAAACTACGGTTACCATTTTGTTGATTTCTTTGACGTTTTCTAATATAATGTAGTAATATTGATGTTTATGTGTCATATTGTATGATCATTTGACAACACATTCCTATCATTCTGTACTGTCAAATCCATATGTTCTGTCCAAAAACAATTGATGAAATGAACAGGGGGCATAATCGAACAAAAAAAACACACAACAGTTTCCAAACTAACTTGGAATTGTACTTGTGGTGGATGTTATCGCTTTGTAATGTATTTTCTTTGGTGGCAAATTAACAAGATATGTTCCCTAATACCGGTTGTGACCACCGCGTGCGTGGATCACTGCATTGAACAGACGCCGCATAGAATTGACGTATGTCTGGATAAGGGTGTTTGGAAGACCATTCCATTCTCTGATAAGAGCATTGGACAATTGATCGACGTTACGAAGCGCATATCGCTCCCGCACGCGTCTCCCGAGCTCATCTCAGTAGCCTATTTCACCAACATATACTTTGAGTAATCATTTATTTTTCCCGAAATGCATTATTTCATACTGAACTAACGACTGCATATATTTGATGATTACAAGTATGCATACTTATAATACTGAATTTATTACATTATCACAGGCAAAATGGCTGTGATAATGTAATACAAATTAATAAATTTATCCTTAAATTGAAAATTTCTCCCTCAAAGTATATTTTGCTTTGCAATGTTGGTGAAATCGGCTACAAATGTGTTCGCTTGGGATTCAGGTCGGGAGACAAGGCTGACCATTGCAACACATTGACGTTGTTAGCTTGTCAACATGGTCAAATGGTTGCGAGTTAATACAGCGGTATACGGACAGGCACTATCCGGCCCATATCGTCTGAGATAAGGAATGGCCTCGGCTGCAAGGATCTCGTTAGTGTACCGAGCAGCATTAAAATACACACGAAGACTTTCAATCGCGTCTTGCGACCCCCACGTTATATCCCGCTAATCATCGCCCACCACCAAACCCGTCGCGTTCACCTTTACGGCGGTACACTCGCTGTCGGCAATCGGCGAGATTTAAATTGACAAATGCGACTAAAGAGCACGGTGTTATATAGTCACGTTGACACCAATGACGTCTCGCCATTGAAATCCAGCACGTCGATGACGATGGGTAATAATACTGTCCGTGTATGACCTGTACGCCCTTACTGGGAGTGCCTGGTGGCGCAAGCGATTCCGTATCTTCTTCCCAGAAATGTGATACCAACGTGCCTTGACTATCGCAGGCAAAACCTCTGCGTTAAGCGGATGGCACGATCATCACGTAGCGTCGTTGCACTGGATCGCCCCGTCCTGGGACGACCAATCACGTCCCATGTCTGCTGCATTCGCCGGATCAAGGCAAAAATGGTTGCGCGGGTGCAACCAAACAAGCGACTGACGGTAACAGGAGTAGTACCAGCGCGCAACGTCCCATATTGCCTGGTTTTGCTGCGCTTCAGATAAACGCGGTATGTTTTCAAAATGAAAACTGATGTGTTTTCGACTTCTTTCTGAATGCTCTGTTTGCTCAGTTATTAAAAATCCAATGGGCCAGTTACCTGTCACGAGCACGTGTAAATCGGTTACAACCAGTTTTTACCCAGTCAACCGATACACGTTGTCCCGTGAACAAATATCAGAGACTAGCCAGGTAGCTGCACTCTAGACCTACCATTTGACCCATATACAAGTGTATACGTGTAATGGACAAACAGTTCTAGTCAATTAACTGGAGTATAGCTTCTTTTATTTTGCTCAGTATACTAATGATTGAGCAGCAGAACACCAGGGGCCCGTTTCACTAAACTTCGTACGACTAAAATGTTCGTAAGTGCAAATTTAGGATCGTCCGGACATTTCAATTGATGGATTTACATTTATAGGCTGCATGCTCAATAAATGTAAACCAGCGGAGTGTTTGACTGTCTGTTAGTGCACTCCGAGACCAGAAACTAGAATGGATACAAATGTCATAAGCCCTATGTGTCCGATCACACCGACACTATATATTTTAGTGCGCGAAATTGAAACGCTATTACGCATTTCTTTACCGTTGACCGTAGTGTAGCGATATAGTGCCAACGGCGAATTCACGTAGCATTCGGCGAGTAAAGATATTTTTGCTCTAAAATGCGCCAGAACGCAGCAAAATGGGGTGTAGATATCAAAAATATTCTGGATGACATAACGCCGGATCCACCTAGCAGTCTCCCGAGCTCCGCTCGGTCGACGAACAAACAGTGCTAGTTCGAAAATATAGCAAACTATTTCAATTAAGAAGACCCGCCTGAAATCCTGGATCCGCTCCTGAGTGCAACCTATTTAATTGCGGAATACGTGCAGCTATGACAATACTGGCAGTCATTGACACCAATGGAAAAGTGCAATAAAACCGCACTTGCCATAATTATACTGTTTCTTGGCGCCATCTGATACAGGCCTGCACTTTGTTTTGCTATTCAGTCACTACTACTATACATTGCATTTACTAGGAATATGATCAACACATAATCACAACGTGACTGTGTACATGGGCGACACTAGCATTTTTGAAAAGGGGGGTTCGACTTTCAACTGTGAAGCAACCCAAATATGTAAGGGGTCCAGGGGTTGCCCCTGGACCCCTTACATATTTCGGTTGCTTCACATACCTGGAATGAGTCGGATTATTAGAAGCCACATGCTGCATTCAGGTATGTTTGGACAAGAACTAGCTCATGGACAACGAGTTTTTGCGTCAATTTAAGGAGAATAGTAACTTTTCTCAAAATTGGCATATTGCAATATGTTTGGGGTCGCTCGACTGTGTGTTTTGTTAGTAGATCATTTGAAAGTGAAAGTGAATGGTTTAATGTCCCAGCAACAGCTAAGGTCATATAGTGCCGGGACCACAGTTTGAAGTCTCATCCGACAGACAAGTGGGGTGGAAATACTATAAAGTATTTAGAATATTACGATGTCGGCTCATTCATGCACTGAAAATGGCTATCGCGCACCTCATTTATATATTAAAAAATCCTGCGGACTCAAAAGAGGGGTTCGTACGAACCCATCGAACCTCCCCTGATGACGCCCTTGGTGTAACATGATCAGAATATACAAGTGTTATCAACTTATCACTGCTGGAGTGTGTGCTGGCTAGTTGGGGGACATTTCGTCTATTCGTTTTTACGCCGCTACGCGTAGAGACACGAATGTTGGTCATTAATGTTCATCTCTATGCGACGTAGAAACAAGGGATCACACGTTACAGGTTTCATCTCTCATATAGCTTAGAAACTATGAACCGATGTTTGAGGTCTCGTTTCAACACGGCGAATGATTGGTTGGTTGATTGGGGTTTCACGTCCGTCCAACAGCAGGGTTATACATGTATATACAAGACTGGACGCGGCGGCGAATAAACAAATAGACGTAATGTCCCTCAGTGGCGGATCTGGAGGGGGGTTCAGGGGTTGCAACCAACCCCCCCCCCCCCCCCCCCCGTTCAGCCACGAAGTTTACATAGATCACAGTTTACCACCAGTTGGAGTCTGAATTTAAAGGAAAGTGAATTTCGAAGAGCTACGGACGGTACGGGAGTATATTGCATTAGTAGTTACCTTCGCCGCAACTACACAACCCTTCCCCGTTCCCCAAATGCTGGATCCGCCCCTGTCCCTAACTGCCCACCTAACCATAGGAAGATTTCTTTAATTCACCAGGACCGCTTAGAGCGACAACAAACACATTGTATTGACTGGATTGGTAATAATAGCCTCTACCTTCCTGTGAGCCGTTTCCCTAAACTTCGTACGACTAAAATGTTTGTAAGCGCACAATTATGATAGACTGTACATTTCACATAAACACTGTTTTCTTGTAAACAATTGTTGGATTTACATTTATTGAGCATTATGCTCAATAAATGTAAATCCATTAATTGAAATTTCCAGACGAACCTAAATTTGCACTTACGAACATTTTAGTCGTACTAACTTTAGTGAAACGGTCCCTACTTTGTTGTTGTCTTTCAGGAACAATGAGGTAAAAGGGCTTATCATCACCGGACAGGGAAAGTTCTTCAGTAATGGTATCGACCTGGACTGGTTTATGGCCCAGTCCGATGATGATGTCGGAGCGGAGTTTATTGCGGACTTAGAGAGGCTATTTGCACGGCTTCTCGTATTCCCGGTGCCCACAGTGGCCGTCATGAACGGTAATTGAAGGGATCAGTGGATGAAGAGGACTACTGTCTGTTCCACGTTTTGCTGCCGACGAACTTTTGGCCATTAAACACATTAAATCTAAAAAATATTTAAAAGTAAGTACTGTTTCATCAATAAACAAAAAAGTCACCCTCCCCAAAAAATGAAAGTCCATCAAATATTGATTTTATTGCGAAAAAACGAATTTCCTATGGGAATTTAACATGGGGAGTAAATTTCCAAATTCTTTCGTTTTTTGATCCTGAAGGATCACAAAACGAAATATTTTGGAAATTGACTCCGAAACCTGTCGAGATATTTTTTAGATTTAATGTGTTTAATGGCCAAGTGTTCGTCGGCAGCAAAACGTGGAACAGACAGTAAGTCCATATATGACTCCCCTTCTTCCACTGGCCCATTCATTTATGGCGAGCATACATGATAATATTCTTACCGTGACCCCTTATCTCAACTGGATTGGTCAGTAAGCGAGGCTTACGGAATACGTGGGCCCAGGTACCCCTAAACATGTAAACAAAATCCAAGTGTGTGGGCTTGTGACTTTGACTCTGGGCTTAGCGGGGGTGTCACGAACGTGATTCTGTCACAGAGTGGTAAAGGTCCATTGGAGCAATGCGTGTGTGAAATGTGAAGCAGATCCAAGCAAGGAAATAGAAGTTATAACCTATTTCTCTGATGTTAAGTTTTGTAGAGAGAGCAAGTATGAGACATTGACCTCGAAATCAGCGGGGATTTGTCACAGCATGATAGTAGAGCCTTAGAGGAATGCATGCATGACATATTAAGAATTGTCGATGAAAGAAATAGAAGTCATAACATATTTATCGGATGTTAAGTTTTGTAAAGAGACTAAGTATTTGACCTTGACCATGGGATCAGCGGGGGTTGGACGGTCATGGATTTGGCACAGCATGGTAGTAGAGCCTTACAGGAATGCATGTGTGAACTATTAAGCATTGTAGATGTAGGAAATTGAAGTCTTAAACATATTTCTCTGATGTTAAGTTTAGTGACGGACGGACGGACGGACAGACGGACAACCTGACTCCAGTATACCCCGCAACAACTCGTTGCGGGGGTATAATTAAAGACATGCACAAAATAACAATATACAAATGTATATTGGATGAGATAAAGTAATTAGAAGTTCATTTTTATTTTGAGTACCTATTCCGATATTTATATTTGAAGTTAGCATGATATAGCCATTTCTCAAACTGGCAGATGAAAGGTGCGAATATACTGAACAAAATATATTTAGCACGGTTACCATGTTGGTCATATATATATGCGTTACCTTAAGTAAATGAATATATTTTGTAATGACCTGCACCGACCGACTCTCAAGTTGAGCTATTCAGCGTTAGTTGTGCAGTCCGTGCTACAGTAACGAAGATGGCTCCCGACGTCACAGTTCGTGCACGAGCGACCGGCTTGCATACATGTACACTGAATTGATGTGAAAAGTTCACTGGATCGTATTCCTATCGCCCTAAAACATGAAGTCCACAGAAAACTCCATCAAAATCGGCCATGTGATATAATGCCAGCATCACGTTAATGCAACGTCACAGAGCATTGGACATGCTTGAAGGTGGTATGAACATTTCCGATGTAGCTCGCGCCATTGGAGTGTGTCGTAGCACCATATCGCGTCTCCAGTTTCGGTTGGTGTAAACTGGGTCACTGAAAGATCGACACCGCGCTGGCATACCAATACAAGGAAAACGACGGCCAACGAGGATCGGTACGTTACGTTAACGTCAAGACGAAATCGGTTCCATTCGGCGCAGAAACTTGCAAATCATCTGCACACGACAAGAACTCGAGTTTGTGCAGACTGTTCACAATCGTCTCCATTCGGCTAACCTAAAGGGTCGATGACCATGAATTGGAGAGCCTTAAAGCGCAACGCCATCGACGTGATCGGCTGAACTGGGCTCAGAGGCATCAACGTTGCACCAATAGAACAACATCTTGTTTGTGTCTGGCGACGCAAAGGATAACGACATTTTGGGAAGACCTGTTCGTGAGCTGGATGACGTCACTGACATCCGTTTGGAGCAGACGTTACACCGAGAGTGGAGGAACATTACACTGAGAGAGGTTAACAAACTTATTGGAAGCATGCGACGACGTTGTATTGCCGTAGTGGCCGCACATGGTGGGCATACCAAATACTGACTTATTCTGTGAACTTCCAGTGCTGACTCCTATGCTGAACTTTGACCTGTGGAGCAGCATTTGTACCATTCCGATTATTCAATGTGTATCTACTTCTACTATAAATGGTTGTGAAAGAGTGTCAGGTGTGTTATATGAATTTTTACTTTCCATGTAGCAAACTATTTTCGGAAATGTATGGCCGTGCTAAACTTATTTTGTTCAGTATATATGTCCGCCCCAGACAAATGTGTTCGCGAATATGCAAATGACGATTTTATCTCGTCAACACAGTGCGTATGTGCCGTGAAACACGGTGCCGTGAAACATTTTTGATATCCTATTAATACGACCTAATCACTGCGTATGAATATGTGCGGTGGCTGGGGTTATTTTGTTTGCATTTTAAAGCCATTTGTAGGTGTTGACGGGATAAATAAAATAGTAGGTCAGTGCCGTGAATGGGAAAACATATCTGGCGCGGCACGGAAACGGGATGCGATGTGCTCCACAGAGCCTCGCCCATCCCGTTTCCTAAGCCCTGCCAGATATTTTTTTCCCATTCACGGCACTAACCTATTATTTTCTATATAGCTGCAGTGATTTTTTTAGGTCATCTCGGTTCCATGTCTTTTGTTTATTTGTGCGTAAACGGTGTTTTACTGAATTTGCAATCATATTTTGTTTTGATAATGTGAAATTAACAACTAGCAGTGATACGGAGAATATTAGGTGCAAGCCTCGCACATTCTACGCGTCCGCCCTAGTTCCGAGTACATAACTACATTAAATTTCATTACACTGCATTACATAATAGTTATGACGGAGTAGTCTTTCCAAATGTGCGTTTGAAGCGTTCTTTGTTGACTTTCTACTTCGCGGAGAGTGACCTAAGAATTTTGCTAATACACACTTCATTAGGTAAGTTTATGATAATAGTTTTGTGTCATATCATAGAATGGTCTCTCTACAACAATATAGCGAAGTATGACCGTCAACACCCTGAAGGTTTTGTCTATATTTTAGTGCGCGAAGTGTAAATACTATCACGCATTTTTTTACTGTGTAACGTGGTGTAGCGATATAGTGCAACCTGTTGCCTATAAAGCGGGAAACGTACAGCTAACGTCCGCCCCAGTCTCTACTCGGCTCAGTACGAAAGTGCCCGTCTCTATGTATTATCATCATATCCAGATCCTGACATAATCTGATGCCGCATGTATCAAATTATGTCGGGAGCGAAACTGAACGGCTGTGCAATGAGAGGAGTTTTCGCGGTCACACAAGTTTTTCCGTAGAACCTGGTCACACATTACAACAAAGGGGGATCTTAGCTAGTTATCTCCCTTTGCAAATATATGTATAGAGACCCGGTCATATGCCGTATTTCAGCGTTTATTTCTTACTGAATAGCACAAACAGTGAGTCTGATCTGCGTTTACACTGATTGTTCAATAACATTAATATGTGTGAAAATATGAATATGGCAAATATAAATAAATTCAACGGGAGATAACTAGCTACGATCCCTCATTGTGTTCCATATGAATAGTGTATACAATACTGAGAGTGTCTTATGATACATATCATAAACATTCACACGAGCTTTTAATTGGACTGAACAAATGGCCTTTCAATAGTTGAAAGCCGGGGATTTAAACGAAAAAAACGAAACAAAGCGATAATCGTTATATCGTGCGCACACAACAATCCTTTTCACTTCGTTTTCCATTCATTTTCGTTTGTTTTGTTCGGAAACCTTCACGTCTTCGCTGTACCCTATTTAACTATGTCCATGAACCGTGTGTACCGATATGTACTGGGTTGAACTTCTATATTCTGTATATTGACTAGACTATTTGAGACCTAGATTAGCATACACATTGCAAACTCATAATCCAATCAACACGCACATTCGTCCAGATCAACAAACACATTCAAGCCTCACAGGATTTATCGACTGCAGTATTGTTATTGCAGGTCACGCCTTCGCTGGCGGGGCGTTCCTGGCCCTGGTCTGTGACTACCGGGTGATGCGGGACGGGCAGGGCTGGCTCTGTCTACCCGAGGTCGTCATCAATATGCGATTCACCGAGACCTTACTCGATATACTCAGGTACCACCGGGAGTTGATTGGATTAATTGGTGTTTAATTGCCTGACAACAGCTATAAAGGTCATGTAAGGCCGAGTCAACTGGTTAACATGCTGCATTGGGGGGAAATCCCAAAATCAGAACGGAATATTTACATCGAAAACCACGAGTCCGGTCGGGATTGCGGTAACGATGAATGATGAATCCCGATAATTAAATTACCCATCGCATGCTCCAAACCAACCGCCACATGTATTCATTAGAACAGTATTGCTACTGCTCAGTTCCTTTCATCAGGACAAAGATGTCAGTCGGTCCGACCCAGAGGGACGCCATACTATTCGCCAAGCGGTTCACTGCACGTGCGGCCCAGCAGCACGGACTGGTCGACGTGGTGGCGGGGAATTCCCAGCTGGAGGCGGAAGGGAGAAAACTCCTGCAGAACGCCATCGGGCGTAAAGGAATAGGCAGGGATATTTTACATGCAACTAAAATGGACCTCTATGGGAAAGGGTTGACATTTTCAAAACTCTAGCAGAGCTCCAGATAAGTGTTGTGTCTAAAGAGTATTATACCCCAGATTTCAAATTCAATGCGTATTTTACTTTTGCAAACGTACTGTAGATTTTCTTCCTTATTAAATATGGAACAAATGATAAGACAAATAAAACAATTTTGTACTCCCACTTTTAATAATCAATGACTATTCTGCTAAAACATGTGTGTCAAATACGCCAATACGCACCTTATCTGGAGCTCTATCTAGTACAGTGGAACCTCACTAACCCAGACATCATTTGCACCCATGTGTGGCTAATTTTGATGGCTTCACTACTATATATCGCCGATGACATTGCCTGTTCATGATCGCAAAGCACTACAACATGCATTCGTGTGGTATTATGCCTAAATTACAGTGAAACATATCTATACCGGACACCCTGGGGACCTGGACACCCTGGGGGCCAGGCCTCCCAGGGTGTCTGGTTTAGAGGGGGTGCACTGTAACTGGCAATAGCAATGACAAACTGCTTTAGTATGGTATATTTTATTAATGTGCCTCACGTCCAAGGTGCATGATCACGTGGTTACAACAACAACAACATCGCCCACTCCAAAGTAAGTATTATTTGATATTTTCCTTAATATGCAACGGATTTTGATGAAATATGGCGCAGCAAACGCGTCTTCATGAGCTGCATTTGGTGGTCTATGGAGTTTGGCACAGACTTATGTCGTTTTTTCTTCGCAAAAACAACAGAAGTTTGGGCGAAAATAAAGAGACCAACAAATGCAGCTTAACAAGACGCGTTTGATGCGCCATAGTACATAAAAATCCGTTACGTAATAAGGACACTATAAAAGAATACGTACTTTGAATCGGTACTTGTTGTTGTTGTTAGTACCATGTGATCATACACCTTGACGTCGTTTATATAAACAATACAAAGTCAAGATCAATATCCAGCCACAATTTGCTAAAGTGACACTATACAATATTTACAACACCACACAGTAATACTGCGACAACACAACGTTATAACCTAATGACTAAGGTCATTTAATGCCCGCATTTAACCTGCTGCATTGGGTGGAAAATCCCAAAATCAGAACGGAATATTTACATAGAAAAATACATATTCAGCCCTAAAATTAGAATAACCGAACCTGGTGCCATGTCCATACCACACCAGTCACAAGGCTCCTTCTCCTAAAATAATAGGATTATGAATAATCGTATTACTTGTATAATGGGTATAACTAGATTCAACTCTCACATACAAGAATGACAATAAAACGTACCCGAGGACCAAA